>QJSC01011232.1:812440-1117510 GCA_003697955.1 Calidris pygmaea | reverse complement strand
GAGGGAGGGAAGGAAGGAGGCGGCGGCGGGGCGGCCGGCCCCGCGGAGCGCGCCGGCGGGCCGCGGCGGGCCCTAGCCCGGGGTCTCCATGGTGGCGGCGGTGGCGCCGGCGCCGCCGAGCCCCGCCGCCCGCTCCGCCTGGCCCCGCGCCGCCCCGCTCGTGACGTCAGCGCAGCGCCCTGCCCTGCGCCCGCGCCCATTGGCCGGGTGAGCCGCAGGGCGGCGCCCCATTGGCTTTTGCCTCGCGTTAAACACGCCAATGGCGGCGCGGGCTGAGGTTGCTATGGTTACCGATGCCGTGAGGCGGCGGTGTGGAAGGCACCGCTGTACCCTCAGCGCGGCGCGGGGGTCGCGGCCGGGCTAGGGCCGACGCCGGTGGGACGCGGCGGCCCCGCAGCGCGCCCGGGGCGGCTGCAGGCAGGAGCGCCCGCCGGGCGGGGCCGCTGGGGCGGGAGGGAGGCTCCTCCGGCCTCCTCGCGGTGAGTGTCCGTGCGCGGCGCGGGAGCGGGCGGGGCGCAGGTGGCTGGAGCAACCGGTTGCAAAATGGCCGTGGCGGCGGTGCTCGCGCGAGCCGGTGCCGCGGGCGCTCGTCCCCTGGCCGCCGGGCGGGCGCTCCCGGGTGGGCTGCCGCGGGGGATGAGCGGGGGAGGCGGCCGGGGCCGGCGCGGCCGCCGCAGGACCGGCACCGGGTGTCGACTTAAACTCGGGCGCTCCGGTGGCTCCTGGGGGGCCGCCAGGAGCCGGCACGGCGGACCCGCGGCGTCGGCAGTCCGGGTGTCCCGGCAGCCCCGAGCTCCGCTCGCACCCCGACGGAGGGAGTCGAGGTGCTTGCGGCCCGGCCGTCCCTTTGCGTGCTGTGACCGTCCCGAGGACACGGCCTCCCTGGGCGTCTCGGGGTTTGTGACCGGGACCGCTCCCGGCCGCCGCCGTGACACCGGCCATAGAGCACTCCCCGCCCCAGCGGCTAACGGGATGGGGACGCTGTAAATGGCTGATAGAAGCCAAGACCAAATTGCCGCTTGAATCCTGGCAGAAGCGCGTGTATTCTCACTTTACTCTGTTATGCTTTTGCCTTTTATCTTTTCCTCACTCTTTTAGCGCACTGAGGCGGCTCCGGGTATTCTCCTCTGGGCGAACTTGCCTTTGGGGTGCAGTTCTGCGAGCACCTCTCGCTGGTTTAAGAGGTTGTCTTATTCAATCCTTTCCCCTCTTGCGCTGCCGCAGACTGTGTAGGAATCCTGTTAAAAAATGACACACGGAAACGGTACCTGCATTTTTGCTATGAGTATAATTTTTAATCTCTGTAATATTTTTTGCTGTTTGTATGGCTTAATACAGTATAAACTCCTACAGTGTGATGATACACCAAATGGAAAACACTTGGTAGATGTAAACAGGGGTCTTGATTCCTCACTGCCCTGAAAATCTCATGATTCATACTATGTTCAGAGGATATAAATGTTACCAAACCAGAACGGTGTCCTCCTTCTAGGAAATAGGACACAAGAGTCCAGAGGAATAACAGCAGAAACTTAGTAAAACAAAGAGTAACAAGGGTGAAATAAGATAAGCGGGGGAAGGGTCAAATGAGAGTGGAGAGCAAGAGGAAAGGAAAAATAAAGTGTGAAATCGGAATAAGTAGATCTAGAAAATAGGGAGAGGAGGAAGCATAGAACCTGTGAGAGCTATGACTTTCATTAGTTGCAAAGTGCTTCTACTGAAGGTGCAATGGATTAATTAAATCCAAATTGGTCTCAACTGGTGTTAACCTGTAATTTGGATATTGTTACATTGGTGTAGCTTCCACAGGTAACAGCATTTAGGAAATGAAGCGGCTTACTTGCCTCCCCTGGTATATTGAACGTTTCTGAATGTTGCTGCTGTGACTGTGGAAGGCACAGTCTACGGGCAGGACATGAAAGGTGGCATAATGCCATCTCCAGGCCTTCCAGATTCTGGGTGGTTCCAGGTGGATGGCTGTAACCCTCAGCATTGTTTGGAACAGGCTGTTCCAAGAGCCCTGTGTTCCTGCAGAGCCATTGCAAGGGCTCTCTGTATTTTGGAGTTTGCTGCTGGGGTAAGATGGGAAAGGGTAAGAAATAATGGCAAGAAGGAGAAAGTGATCTTGAGGCACTTTGTTTTGGCACAACAGAAGTATAAAGAATTAGAAATAATATTTTGAGGTGCTGTCAGATTTGCAAATATGTGGAATGACTATCAGCGAAGAACAGCCATTTCATTCTATCTGGTATTAGTCATACAGCCATAGCTTTTGTATTTGTTTTGGCACCCAGAGCAGCTAATACATTGTCTAATTTGACTGCTGCATATCGCAGGCCATCAGTCCCCTCCCATTAGTCACTGTACTGAGCCCAAAGGGGACAGAATACATTATAGAAAGGCACCCCGTTTTCACTTTCCAATACAAAGACCTTCATGGTGTTGCGATTCTTTCAATTTCTTATTCCATTAGCTGTGAGTAGTAGCCTTTGTCAAATACATGTTTAAACTCTTATATCAATATTAGGATCAGCAACAAACAACTACTGTTTCTTTTCCGTCACTTTCTTCAGGATGTGACCTGAAAGTAACATGATCTTTCTTTTTCATTCTGAGCGTCATTTGGAAAGCACCAATTCCACTATGTTTGCAAATCTTATAAAAAAAAACTAGTGGCAAGTTTTCCTTCTGAACCCTCTTGGTTTCTTATGAGCCTTAAATCTGATTTCTTAAAATGATTGTGCTGGTTTTCCAGCTTTTTAGACGAGCTATTTACGTAACAGGTATTTGCTGGTTGGCTTGCTGTGGTTGCGCTCCTTGCGTATTTCAAGTCATTAATATGTTTTTCTGCTTCTTTTAACCTATTCTGAAATTAATCCAAATTGGAATCTATTTTTTAATATTCCACAGATGTTCACAGTCTTTGCGGAACTCTGGCATGCTTATCTTTAATTTTAGTGATTATTTCTCAATTTGCAAGATTACCTAGGTTTTCTCATTTGATGTAAGCACACAGGCACTGTGGCTAGGAAGTGGGAATCTTGGCACAGAATGCTTGGTCCTTGGAAATGCAGGATTATGAAGATAAATATCAGTCAAAAAATAGTGTTGCCTTTGTTTCTGTCTTTTTTCCTCAAAACTATTTAGGGCTCCCTGTTTTATCTGTAGTCTCTTACAGGTACTGAAATTACAAAGGTTTGGAAAAAAATAACTGGAGAAGGGAGTGATGTTCATGGAGGGCCATCTGAACAAACGAGCATCTGCTTAGCATTCACAGGGGAAATTATTTAGATGTGTGGGGTTTTTCCCCTCTTTAAAACCTACAATTTGATTTCAAAAGTTACTGCAAGCCATTGTGTTAATGTCACAGCACCTCAGTCAATCACAATACAATTGACTTTGGGTAATTTGGAGACTGTAATTTCATTTGGTTTAAAAAGCAGTAAATGTTCTCCTGCTTTTTTTGATTGTTGAACTGGTGAGGTGTGGCACCTCGTAGAGGGTGTATTTCTGAAGCAGTAGTGGACTGACATTTTGCTGTTTCAGTGAGATCCTTTTTACAGAAACTTTAAGTTTCAGATGGTGGCATTCAAAATTGCTGCTCTATCATGGGGATAGATTTCTTTCTCCCTGTGGGAAACCAAAATATTGAGGAAAACTATTTGGATACTGCCAAGTTGTTTGTGTTTTCGTAATTATTTTTTTTTCTTCCATGGCTTTTTGAAGCATCAGGTATGAATATTTGATTCCAGATCCTGCGAAGCGCTCAGCACGATCACCAAGCTTCTGATTACACAAGCGTTTTAGTCTGGCTCGAGCCCAGCTGCGATGGAAAGGGACAATGCTGCCCTGTCATGATATCTGTGCCGCTCTCCTTCTGCCAGCAAACGTCACCGGGCAACTGTGCAGGGAGCTAGATTGCAAAATCGATCCGGTTTCCCCAGAAGCCTCCCCACAACACACTCTTATTTTTTTAGTTGGACCAATTCCTTCATCTAGCTGCCTGCTCCTGCCTCTAATGCCCGCACTAAGGTATTTGCAGGTAGCCCTGCACAGAGGGAGCAGAGGACCTTTTCTTCTGGCAGCGATGGGAAATGTTTTGCCCTGGGTAGCTGGTTCGGCAAAACGGAGCTCTGAGGAACAGCAGCTTGATGGACCACAAGATAAGTTCAGCTGCAAGGTGATTCAGGCGTAAGAAAAGTACCTTTTCTTGGCAAAACGAAAGAATCCTGTACCTATATATCGATTCAGCTTATAATGTGGCACCATGAGTGGGTTTGTTGGTATTTTGTTTGGGGGTGGTGTAGTGCGGTGGGAGGGGAGGAAGAAGCACCCGGTGAAGGGAAGTCCTCGAGTGAGCTTTGCTGCTGGAGGCAGCTAATTGTGAAACCAGGCGTCATCACGCACCGGCATCTGTAAGTCAGGGCTGCTTTTGGATATTACTGCAGCTGAGAAAACCAGGCAGCTCGGCAGCAGCCACACGGGTGGGTTGGTGACAGGATGGGAGGGAGAGCCAAGAAAAGGTGATTAGCAGTCATTCTGTTCTATGGGCTTTCAGTAATTTTTGTAGAAATTAACAAACTTAAAAAAAAAAACCAAACAAAAAGAACCCCAAAGCACAAAACAACCCTCCCTATAAAAAACCCCAAACCTGCACCAGCTCTGGAGAACGCAGGTACTTACCTCTGCTCAAGGACAGGTGAAGGCCTGCTAAAATCCTTTGCAGTTTCTACTAACTGCTACAGTTCTCAAGCTGAACAAAATACTACCCATATTCTTACTAGGCCATACTTGAGGCCTGGGAAAAATGTAATCTGTCTTACCAGACTAGGGATACAGATTTCAAACTGAATTCTAGAGATCCTTATGAATAGGAGACAACAAGGAAAATGTGTATGCAAAAAAAAAGATAGATTCTTATTTATGGACTGTACATTTCCAAGGGTTGTAAATTAAAGGCTTCAGACGAGCATGCTTTGGGTTGTTTTTTTTGTAGTGGGATATCAGACAACATTATGTATTAATTTAAAGCGAAGGTGTGCCAAATGCTTCCCTGCACGTAACTCTGCAAATTTGGCCTAGCAGAACTGGCAAAAGCTGTACAAAATGATACTGATGCTCCTGACAAAATAACCTGCAGTGGCTTCTAAATCATATGAATTATCTATCCCTCTTGGTTGCTCCCTCGTAGGCTGCAGACAAATGTTCTTGTCTGGCTCCAGCTATGCTAGTGTCAGACAGAAAGCAGCTAGGGCTGGCTTAAGGTATGGTGACGCAGTGTCATTTGTGTCAGCTCTAACTTGCAAGGTCCTGCTTCCTCAAGTTCCTCTCTCCCCGCTAAGGGCTATTAGCCCTGTTTGTGTCTCTTCACCTTAAGCTCCGTTTGTGAAACAATCTGTTAATTCCACATCAGTCCTCTCACAGTTTGCTTTTAAGTATAGCCGTAAGTGTGCAAATCACTGTAACTGAGAAAGCCACAGCTTCTCATAGGGTATAACAGGAAAATGTATCTCGGCTTAACTTACGGTAATATGTTCTTAAAGCACTGATAAAGAACAGCTGTACCCCCATGCAGTATAAACTAAGCCAGCCGACTTCTGCTGGAGTTCATTAAGAAATGCTTATTCCAATCGGTCTGTCAGCAGAGCTGTGGGGAGGAGGCCTCCAGCAGTAGGTCACTGAGCTTGTCCATACAGGTTTGTTTTTTTAAAGAAAAAAAAAAAAAATCAGTAACAAAGCTAGCATGAAATTAGGGCAGGTGGACATGCTTTAATCTAAAAACCTACACAGAAGGGAGGAGCAAAGACAGCAGCGCGTGCAAAAGGTGAGGACAACTTAAAATCACTTGTTTTATTCCATAAAACAAAGAATTGGACCTCTGTTTCCCTTCCCAATTTGAGAAAATTTTGGCTTTAGCTAGTTAAAGAAAATATAAGGATCATGACTCTGAAAACTGTGTATTTCTAATTGTTCATTTTGCGGTGCTGGAAACAAAACCACATCAGTTGGTTTATCTGAAGAGCAATGGGGCTGTGATTTAACAACAGCCATCCAGATACTTTGTACAGAATTTTTAAGCCCAGTCTCCAGTAGGTTTTCTGGGGTTTTTTTTGAGTGACTTGATGACTTCTGCATACTCTGAGCTTATTTAACTGCCTTCCACTGAGCTTCTGCTACTACTTGTTATTGATTATTTTAGTATCTGATGGTTTAGCAGATGTTGTGCCTCTTATAGAACACACTGTTCTGCTACAGCTCCTTAAAAGTCTATCTCCTTAAATGCAAATTGCATCCTTATTCTGTTGGCCCTGCATTACTGTACATGGTATCTGTCTTTGAAATGTCAGTGGTACAGTGGTACCTCTTGAGAAGAAGTCATTGCAATTCAGTCCTTGCCTACTGCACAGGTGGAACTTGTTACCAGAAGAAAGGAGGCCTAGGCTTATTTTGTGTAAGCCCAGGTTTGCCTGTGGTGCTACAACTGCATTGAGGCCGGGTACAACTAGGACAGCTAGGACCCTCCAAGCGAGGACAGCGGTGCCTTTTGGTCCAGCAATGTTAAAGACAATCGAGCACTGTGCATTGAAGGGTAAAGAGACGTTTATATCTCCCCTGCAAAGACACCTCTGCAGAAACATATGGTCAGTCCTTCCCACATCAGGGTGGTCACCTGATGGCAGGAGGTCATCGCTAATCAAGAGCACAGAACAGGGTCCTCAGGAGAAAGGCTAAGAACGTGGGAAGAAGAATGGCACCACAACTTTTGTATGAAAATAAGCTGGCACATATTTTTTTCTTAGACAATTTGGAATGATCTGCATGGATAATATAAGTTGTTTTTTTTTTCTGAAATATATTTCAAATAGTGAAAATACTGAGGGTTTTAATTTCAATACAGGTTCAATTTGAAGTGCTGTGCCTTGTGCAGCTCTGGGTGCCACTTCTTAGAGAAATAATACATTTTCTTAAGTTACTGTAGAATCAGAAAATAGTCTAGGTTGAAATGGACCTTTTAGATCATTGAGTCCAACCATCAACCCAACACTGCCAAACCCACCACTGACCCATGTCCCTCAGCACCGAGTCTGCCCAGCTTTTGAATCCCTCCAGGGATGGGGACTCCACCACTGCCCTGGGCAGCCTCTGCCAAGGCTTCACAGCCCTTTCCATGAAGAAACTTTTCCCAATCTCCATCCTAAACCTCCCCTGGGGCAACTTGAGGCCATTTCCTCTTGTCCCATTGCCTGTTCCTTGGAAGAAGAGACTGACACCCCCTCACCACTACCACCACCACCACCCCCCTCCCCCAGCTACACCTTCCTTTCAGGGAGTTGTAGAGAGCAAGAAGGTCTCCCCTCAGCCTCCTTTTCTCCAGGCTGAACACCCCCAGCTCCCTCAGCTGCTCCTCACAAGGCTTGTGTTCCTTGTAAGACTTGTACTTTACCAAAGTGATGATTTTATTTATTTATTTTTAACCATGAAGTTAAATGTACTAGTTACATAAAAGCAAGAATAATTTGTTTGATTTGTTTTAGCAGTTAGAAGGCCGGCCAAATTTTGGACTAGGAGCATCACCTCATTGGTGCTGTTCGGCAAAGAAATCCTAAACAAAATACTGCTTCTCTCAGTACTTTTCTGCACTGTTAAGTCTAGTCTCCTTCTTCATGTGAATCAGATCTTTTTTTGGTTTGAAAAAGAACAAAGACTATATTGGTTTTATATGGATGGCAAAATGCTTGGTTCCAAAAGTGATGGGCCTTAAGAGATAATGATATTGCAGTATTTTGTTCCACTAATATCAATTTCTCTATACAGTCTCAAGCTACTGCTTTGGCTTTGTTTTTCATTAATTGAAAAAAAGGCAAAAAAGAAAAAGAGTCAAGGCAAAGCCCGGATACTTTGTTGTAATGCAGGGAACGTTGATTCTATGGAACTTTGCTATTACAGCATCTTTACTTCCCTTGTGCTAAATGAGTAATGTAGCTTTAAGCATTTTATCTGATGGATGCCAGAGCATCAGAGGGGTAAGTTGCTCACTGCACTATTACAAATACCCTGCTTTCCACATAGGCTAGTGAATAAACAAATATGCTTCCCGAGTCAGACACTTAAAGGTCGATTTAACTTTACATTTGTTATTTCTTAAGTAATGGAGAAAATTGCAGGGGGCTGTAATGGGTAACTCAGACTCACATCTTCCAATAAATCTTTAGATTAATATGTTGAAGCATATTGTTTAATTTGTAACTTACTTTTTCTTATATATGGAGGTAATAAACAGGAAGGTAGACGGAACATTAGTAAAAAAGTATACAATAAAACTCTGCAAATTTCTTGTGATCAAATCCAAAGTCTGTAAATGATGCCTTTAGCTCAGCAAAGTGCGTTTTTGTCCAGGATTGTGCAGCCACACGCCAGGAATTGCCCAGAGAAGCTGTGGCTGCCCCATCCCTGGAGGGGTTGAAGGGCAGGTTGGAGGGGGCTTGGAGCAACCTGGTGTGGTGGGAGGTGTCCCTGCCCAGGGCAGGGGGTGGCACTGGGGGGGCTTTAAGGTCCCTTTAAACCTAAACCATTTTATCATCATTAACTACTGAAAGTATCTGAGCGTTTTTTCATTTCATCCTCTCTTTCGGTTAAGCTTTGAAATTGCCAGGTGTGCTCTCTGCACCTGGCGGCCTTTGAGGAGGGTGCATTTGGTCAGAGAAAATGGAGTATATGGGTTTTGTTCAAAACACAACAGCATCACTAAGTGCCAGTGAGTCACTTGAGTCAAGGTTACATGGTGGACATGGGTGACTTCATTTCCTACCCCTTTGATGTCAATTTGTCGACTTTCCAAAAATTTACTTCCATTTTATTTGCTTGCTTGTTTTTTTTGTTGTTCTGCTTTGTTTTTTCCCCTATATGAAGTGTTTTTAAAGTTTATTTTATCTTGGATTTGCTACTTAAAATAATCAAAGAATAGAGGGGGAATAGTAGTTCTCTTGTAATGTGGAGATGCTCAGAAAGCAGACAAGCTGTTCCCTGCGCCCCTTGCAGTGTGACAGAGTATTCCATGAAGCTGATTGTTTTAAGTGTTACTCAAATTGATCTTCCTACTTTGGATTAAGTTTTACTTAATGAGGAAGTAATAAGATTATCATAGACAAAAAGGACTATGTCTCTTCCGGGACATTCAATTTCTGATACTTGATTTCTTTTCAAACAGATCCACAATTCTTTCTTTAGGGAATGCAAATTTAAATGATATTCAAACTATGGGACTTCTCTAGCGGCTGTTTTGACACTGAATGATAAAAGTATTATACTGTGTATTTTCTTCCAGGGGAAAGGATTGACTGCTGCAAGATTAAAAGGTTCTGGATGCGTGCCATTTTCAGATAGTTAGTTCAACTAGAAGGAGGGAATGGATCTGATTAAAGGATAAAGCTGGTTATTTGTTTGTTGTTGTTACTCGGTGACATACAATGGGAGTGATTCTCTGCCTCTTTTCCCTAACAATAATTAGGATCAGAGTGTTCCGACAATTGCATGTTAATATTCCTCTTCTTTTAATGCAAACATGCAGTAGCTAAGCAATTAATGTTTCCTTTCAACTTTAAAATCTAGAAAAAAACTTTCCACAGAATATTTAAGAAATCTCCACGTATTCAAAAGAGCGCTGAAAATAAGAGACTTCTTTGTTGTGCTTTTTTTTCCCCCGAGTTTGGATGTTTTGGGATGTTTTTTAATCTATAGTCAGCTCCCATTGAGGTTGTGTTCAGAGTTTTCAGTGAAGTCAGTGGTTTGTTTCTGGTTTTTAGCTCTGTGTGTCCACTAGTAATTTACGTGACACTGACAGGATCATAACATCTGCTGTTGTGAAATTAAACAGCCTTCATTCACACAAAATATGAGTAGCTAGTAAACTGTCATTGATTATGTCGTTAAATTGTATTTTGTGTAGAGGTGATATAGCTTCATATTATTGATTTTACATTTTAATAATTTGACTGATTTAAAACACGCACACAAAGTTTTGTTTTAAATTACACGTTCCGATCGTTAAATGCTGTTCCTCCCCACCCAGTAATTTTGCCTGTCTCTTCATTAGTAGCAGTTTAGCTGAGAGGAAAAAAATGACACTCATGACCTGAATGTGCAAAGATTTATGTATGCAAATGGCTTGTTGCACTGAGGCAGTGAAATCCAGGCTGCTCTCAAGGTAATGGTTGAACTCCTTGGGAGTACTGGTGGCACTGGGAGGTAGCTGGGCATGAGTCAGGGACAACATGTGACGGGGTGGGATGGCGGAGTGCAGGCTCGGCTTGCTCCAGAAATGCTGACGGACGCTGCTGGAGTTTAATTTCCATTTAAATGAAAGAGTAGGATCTTGCCTTAGTATTTGGTATTCCCATATTTAAGAATATACTGAAGTCATATACCTTAGGCACAAACAAGCATTTACATTAAGAATGCACTGAAGAGTTTAGTTGAATTGGAGGCATAATCTTTCAAGAGGTCATATTTGTTATTACCTGTAAAGAGTTCTGAATTGTAGTGAAACACTGAATTACCAACAGGAGGAGAAAGAGAGGATTGGTAAATCTTGTGCTTTTTACGGTTGCTGAAAGATTTAGTCATGGCTGGTTGTAGACACAGCTGATGTAGCATTCTTGGGAACAGTTTGCTGTGTACTACAGGCTTCTGTTCCATGTCTCTTTCATCCTTCATACTTTTTCTAAGATGCATCAAGACTTCCAACCTAGAGCCTGTATTGAAGTTTCAACAAAGCCTTGAAAGAGGATGTCTGAATTGAGGCTTAGATAAACTTTTGTAGTATTCAAGAGGTTTTTAAGATATATCAGCATTAAAGCAGAAAAAAAAATTAACTTGCGGCGCTTTTATCATTTTGATTGGTACATTTTCTAGTTACTGAAGATAAAATACAGGTTTATACAGATCTTGCCCTTTCCAAAATAATCTTAATATTCATTTTCAGCATTTTAGTGAAGTCATAATGTTGAATTTGTGATAACAGAAATGTCCATTAGAAGGTTGAAATAAATACAAATGTATGACATCGTTGCAGAAGAGAGAAGTGGGAAGGCTGGAGGGAATAAGCCCTTATTTAATCAAACAAAGTAGCCCTAAAATTACAGAAAACAGCCAGTAAGTTGTTTTTTTGCATCAGTTCTGTCCCTGCAGATGTACTCTCCTGCTTTCTTTTCAAAGGACAGGAAGCTATGGTGAATTTGTGAAGGTTTGTTAAAATGCTGACATAATAGCAGAAACATGTCAGTAGGAAGAGGAGATATTAACAATTTGCCAAAGGGATAAATAAATGACTAAGCCAGAGGGGTAGCTGTGCTGCTGCTAATCTTACTAGTATCCATAGTTGTTTTTCAAAAAGGACAGCGTTTCTTGTGCTGGAAGAAGCTTGTCGTTTAAAGCTGGCCAGATGGACCCAGATTAGGACGATGGTTCCCAAAACATGTAATACTGGAGAATGACGCTAACGTGGCAGCTGGGCAGGGAACTGTAATAAGAGGGTTTTATGGAGAGGAGTGGGTGCAATGGATCCAGTCTTCTTAAAGCTTTCAAGTACTCCCAATTTTTCATCAATAGGTTATTTTTGCCTTCATATAGGCTTAGACGAGAGTCACCGCATAGTACTCTTCCCAAGTTTAGCACTAGAAGTGGTGGTAGGATGGTCAGAAACCCATAAAAGCAGGCAGGAGAAAGGCTGTCTGTAGCAGAGGAATAGAATTTCTTTCAAGCTTGCGAGAGACTAGATTGTTAGCTTCTTGTGCAGTTATTTTTCTAAAGAGAGATGTTTTGTTCAGCCTTTACATTACTCATAATTTTGAAATGTCTCTTTGACCTGATTTGTTTTATTTAGCCTAATAAAATCTTAACCCTGCTAAAGGTTTGATGCAGTAATAACTGTCAGCTGGTATCCCCTTTCTCTTTATTTCCAGCTGAAGTTCCTGACCCTGACCTGTTTTTCTTTTAATTTATTTTTAAATCCCATGCTGTTGTGCTTTGAGCAGTAGTACTTCTTAGAACCAGAGTAACTTCACTTCTCTTGCTGTGGTACTCATAGTATATTTTCATTGGGAATTTCAATGGTTTGTTTCTGTGGGCTTGTTTAGCAATTGATTTATTAACATCCATAAATGCAGCTTGAATCAAACACTGTCCAGGAACTTGGTCAATACATTTAATACTTGTGACCGCAAATATTAAGAAAAGATTCAAGAAGGTTGACATCTTACCATTTAAACTTTTAAAATGCTCTTTATAATACAGTGACAAGGAAATGTGGGTGCCATTTACACAAGAGAATGGGCTGGGCTTCCCCTCCTTAAAACATTATATCCCAGTGGTTGGGAATGAAGCAGCAGGAAGGAGGAAAAAGTTGGGTTTCCAATGCCCTTTCTGAAGGGTCTCCTAAGCATTGGGACCATTAGCACTACTTACTGAATAAGCTTCCTTTAGGGAAGAAGAATGCGAATTAAAGTTACTGTGTTGTAATCTGTGAAGGTGAAAAGATTTTTAAGGCGGTGAACTTTTACTGAAATGGACGTTTCTACTCTTTAAGTAATTTAGCTTCAAAACCACATAGGTATATGGAAAAACTCATTAGCTGTGGCTCATTAGCTCTGTTCAAGCAGCTGCAAACCTTTAAAAATTAATAGTTTTCTTTATGAAATGTAAAGTCTAGGTTGTAAGCTGTAGTATTCATTCAGTGCAAAATCCCAATTGAAACGGACCAGGGGGCTTGCAGCGTAGATGTTGAGCAAGCACCCCCAGAATTAACCCACCCCCATAAATTAAATTTGTCATCTTTAAACCTACAAATAATTTGATCTTTGTAAAAGTGTCATTATGATCTAAACATACCAAGCCCCACCTTAAATTGATTTCCTTTCCCCTTTTAATACAGACTGCACAACTAGGAGAAATACTAACAGGTCTCAAAATTTAACGAGAGCATTGATATAGTGGAAATTTAAGGTTATAAAATGCAAAAATTCCAATGGTGTCCTCACGAGTAAAAGGATGAAGGCACTTAAAAACACTGCCAGATGTATTGGGATGCAAAATCCAGTGACTCTTGTTAAAAACTAAAATACCCCCTGAAATTTTTGCATGACTTTCTGTGAACTAGAGTGGAAATGCAAGAGTAAGTAGAAAAAAAATGTGCTACATACAATTTTCTGTGGGTTATGTTTGTAAGAGTGAAAACCAGAAGTAGATTTTATGCCCTTTTGAATTGCTGAATCCCAGTTCTTCCACTGGGCCCAGGGAGGGATTTGAGGAATTAATTTGAGGACTTCTGGCAACTTGGTCAAAGCTTCTGTGGTCACTGTGCTGTTACAAACCTAACAAGTCCAAGTGGTGCCACAAAGCATGCACAGACAATCCTCTTCCAGTCTAATGCAGATATGTTCATTTCTGTTTGCAGAATCTGAGAACGTGGTAGCTGTGCTGGTATCTCTGCTAAATAAAATCAGCACTGCTGTGTCAATATGAACCGTAGTGCACAAACACCCTCAAGAGAACTTGCTGCTGTTTAAAAACCACGCTGCTGATCCGTAGTGCTCGAGTGGCTCCACTGGAGAATGGTCATACTCCTTCAGAATCCTTGTGATGGTTCTTGGCCTTATGTAAATATAGGTTATATCTGATGGTGTGAGAAGAGACTTGGTGCTGTTACTCTTCACTCTTACGTTAGTAAGAATATCAGTAGGGTTATAGAAATATCAAGCCACAGTTGAATATTCACATCTTCCTGAATGAGGCCGGGAATTGCGATGACTTATGATCTTCCTAAGAAAGAAATATATGAAAATCTGTGCTAGGCTGGTCAATCAAAGAAGCTTTAAGATAAAGAATGTCAATGTATTGTGATGCTTTCCCTTTTCTCTAAATTCATGTATGTGGTTGATCTGCTCTTCAAGGGAAGGGTAAAATTCAGCAAATAAAAAAAAAAAAAAGCCTGGTTTTGTTTCTTTGTGAAAGTGTTGAAAGCCATAAAAAGAAATAATTGACAAATAGTGCTAAGCAAATGTTTTGAGTTTTCTCATAGTTTTTTTCTACTTTTTGAGCTTTTATTATTAGTGGTTTAAGTTTTTCTGTTCAACCTTAATGACTGTAAATTCAGTGGAAGATTATGTCACATAATTCTGCTGGAGTTTCCAGAAAGGACTGAATATTATAGAATTCCACAGGAAATTACACTGGTTTGCAGAGGTTCCCTGTTTTTTCTTTTTCTTTTTCTTTTTCTTTTTTTTTTTTTTTTTTTTTTTTTTTTTTTTTTTTTTTTTTTTTTTTTTTTTTTTTTTTTTTTTTTTTTTTTTTTTTTTTTTTTTTTTAATATTTAAGATTTCCCCTCTGGTCCCTTATTTAATTACAGAATTTCATGTTGTGTCTACTTCCTCCTCCTCTTGGGAAGAAGATTTTGGAGGCTGGAAATCTAAGGAATTATGACACTAGGGTTACTAAACTAAACCTAATTTACAGACTTGTAAATAACCTGAATAAAAAGAATTTTTTTAAATGCCTTTTTAAGTTGATCAGCTTAGAGCTTAAAAATCTGTGTGTTAGTGATTGAGCATTTCTTGTTCCACTTATATTTCCAGTGATTCCTCTAGGGAATAGAGAATGACAAGCCTGTGTATATCTGAACTTTCTAAGAAGCAGCAGAAAAATATATTTTGTCTTTAGGGGGAAGAGAAGCAACATTTAAACTGTCTTTGTGCATCTTGAAGAAGTAAGGTAAATCCCATACTTTACTGTGTTATGTAAATCCCTACCTTAAGGCTTTACATATATAATTCATTTGATTTTAAAAAAATATCTATTCCAACCAAAGTATTTATGCAGTTAGAAAATTATATGTAGGTAAGTTGATGTATAGATAAAACATTACCATGACAAATAGGCCAAAGTTACCTCTGATATGGAGAATTACCTCATTTGTCTGGATGAATTTGGCAGTGTTTTATGGTTACAAGTTGAAACCAAATAATTGCTCTAAGGAGAGAAAACTGGCATGTATGTAACAGTATGAATGTGCTAACCTTTCCCTTCCTTTCTTTTTCCCTTGACTTTTGAGGAGTGTGTAGACTTTTGCATAGAACTGTGAATTTATTTACGGATGACTACTAGATGGCAAAATACACATTAATCTTCCAAGAGGGGAATGAACTCCCTCATATATTGTCCTATTTTCTTACTCTTGTGTATCTTTAATTTCAGTCTTTGTGATCATATGATGACATTCAACCTAGCTTCTGACCAACTGATATTGTCAATTACTTTCAGAACAAAGTTGAAAAGGTCCCTTTATTGTTAATGAATGGTCACTCTTGGGTGAAGACAGATGACATTTAGACTTCGATATTTTTGGTTTGGTGCAAGGGACAGTTTCATAGCATTGTTAAATAACACTGAAGAATATGCATGAAGCAGCATTGAGAAATGTCACACTTTATCAATGAGTGTTCACTGTTTTCTACTTGGTTTGATCATGGAATATTCACTGTACAAAGCCAGGTGGTCATGAATTTCATTGCCTTCTAACTTGCATAGTTGACATGTAGAGAATTAATATCAAACTGACTTTGAGCCACAGAAACAGTAATGTGTGTGTGTGTAGGTGTACTGTTGCGGCTGTAATTTCAACAACACTTACCATTTGTTTGCACTAATAGTGGAAGCTCATTCATGAAACTGTTGTCCATCTAGGTTGGATTTTTACATGTTAGCTGGTTTTGATGACTCTACAATGCAGAATGTTGTCATGAAGAAACATAGCTCACAGGAAAGTAAAATGCTATGTCTTTTCAGTTGAAGTCTCACACTTTTGTTTTACTGAAATTAATAGCTCTTTGTCAGAGCAGTTCCCTCTCCATTGCTTCTGCTGCTTTTCCTTCCCTCTGTCCTGTTGTTGTGCCATCCGTGGACTTTGCATGGATAAACTGGTTCAGCTCACAAGCACAGCAGAGAAAATAACTCCACAATACACAAATTCACAGATTTTGCTGCTCTGCTATTGACTCTGTTGCTAATTGCTGTGGGACTAGACAAATGCCAAGGGTGCGGCCAAGTGGATGGAGTGTTATGTGCAGGAAATTTTGGTACGGTAAAGCTGGGTTTGAGGGAGAGGATGGTTGAACATGACCTTCCTCTCCTGGCATAATTCAGCAATTGATTCAGTTCAACTGAAACACCTTGTTTTGATCTATTGCTTTCTTTGTATGCAAGATCATGCTTAATTAAGGTGGAAGTAAGGTTTTTCGGATATCAATGTTTTTTACTATGCTGTATATCTTATTGCATCTTAAATTCCATGTTTATCCCAAGATGAGGTGATACTTGACACGTGCTGTCTGTCACAGTTGCGCAGCAGGAAGGAAGCCACAGTTGCTGAAACAGCTGACCTGGGTTGACAAGTGTTAGTACAGAGATTCTTGAAGGGGATGTGTATAAACCATAGTCTCTAAATATAGGAAGAGAGAGATCTTTTCAGGCTTGATTTCTAAAAAGTAAAGAACAGCTCAAAAACTTACCTCACATTTGGGTCAATATTTATATACTTATATTTATATTTATATATGTTTATATTTTGAAAACAACAAAGCAAAGACTAGGTTGTCTATGTGACAGCATTACAGATTCATCAAGGAAATAGTATTTTATTTTCTTAGCTGCTGAATGCTATGAGGCACATGAAGTCTCTCTTAAAATGAAAGGTGAACTTGTGGAATTTCTGTCTAATTACATTTGTAGCGAGGTGTGCCCTCTCTCCTCAGAAAATAATACAGATTTTTTGAATGTGTTTTTAGATTGCATCCACTATGTTAAAATTCTCAAGACATCTATTTGTTTCTCAACAGGTATAAAAGCCAAAAATGAGTGAACCAGACCATCGAACATTCTTTACAACTCACAGGTCTAGTGATATAGGTATGTATGCTAGCATGTTCAAATTTAATTCTTTTATCACAATCTAAAATAAAACTACTTATTAAATACTTTGTGCGATTAATAGCTACATATGGAAGCTGCTATAGCATTCTGATCATAGAATCACAGAATGGTTTGGGTGGGAAGGGACCCTAAAGCCCACCCAATGCCACCCCCTGCCCTGGGCAGGGACACCTCCCACCACACCAGGTTGCTCCAAGCCCCCTCCAGCCTGCCCTTCAACCCCTCCAGGGATGGGGCAGCCACAGCTTCTCGGGGCAACTTGGGCCAGGCTCTTATCACCGTCATTGTAAAAAATTGTAAATGTCCCCTCTTTTTCCGTTTAAAACTGTTTCTTCTTGTCCTGTTACAGCAGGCCCTGGTAAAAAGTCACTCTCAGACTTTTTAATAATCCCCCTTTATATATAGGAAGGCTGCAACCAGATCTCCCTGGAGCTTTCTCTTCTCCAGGCTGAACACCCCCCAACTCTCTCAGCCTGTCCTCACAGCAGAGGGGCCCAGCCCTCCCAGCATCTTCTTGGCCTCCTCTGGCTCCGCTCCAACAGGTCCATGTCCTTTTGATGTTGGTGGCCCCAGAACTGGAGGCAGCACTGGGGGGCTGCTGGCCATGCTGCTGGGGACGCAGCCCTGACTGCGGGGGGCTTTCTGGGCTGCCAGCGCACTTTGCCAGCTCATGTGTAATTTTTTGTCCACCAGGATTCCCAAGTCATTCTCCTCTGGGCTGCTTGATCTTTTTAGTGCCCAGTCTGTGCTGATGCTGGGGACTGCCCTGGTGGTTGACTTGAAAAAAAATCTTTCCACCATGAGACATCATCTGGAGTCACGTTGTCAAACTTTCCATAGGCTGTGGCAGAGGAAAATCCTCTGGAGAGCCTGGAAGGAGGATTGTGGGGTAGCTTTGCAGGATTTACCTAAACATTTTATGTAGGACACCTCTGCAAAACTGTATGTCAGACACATCACTTCCAGACGCTATGCTTTTGGTAGTGAATGGCAAAATTCTTTTTGCTAATACCTAGTGGCAAGTTTCACTACTAAAGGAACCTAAAAAAGAGGCTGGGACAAAAGGCCTATTTCTTATCCCTATAAACTCCCTAGCTCATGTAAAGTTACTGAGGAACTGTGCACTAAGGCTTTACAGTACCGGGGCAAAAGATCAAGTATTTTCATTTACCATTATAATTGTATCTCAGCCTTTGGCAAATATTTGTTATAGATAATTGTGAAAAGCCATTTTTAAATCTAAAAGTTTAATATCTTATATTTTTATTCACATGTGTATCCATTTGTGTATGTATATATACATATAAAAACATATAAAATTTATTTTCTTTGTGAAATTTAAGACACATCCAATATATTACCTATTAAATGCAAAGTTTGCATCCTGTATGCCAAGACCCTGATTTTGGAGTTAATCTCATGTGGATAGACCCTATTGACTTCTGCAAATTCCTCAGAATAAAGTCCTCGGTAGAAGAAGAAACAGATGAAGAATAGTAGTAGAGATTCATAAGGTTCAGTTATACAGGCTAAAGGAGAAAGCATATTAAAAGCAAAGATAACATTAAATTATTTGGGGTTAGGGGTTTGGAAATTGAACTTGTCATTTGTTCCTCCTCCTTTTCTTAGATGTGAGGGACATTATTAAGTTGGTGAAGATGAGTTACCTGAGGAAGTACCTCAGGTACCTACTTTCTCTACCATTAGTTCTATATCTAGCTCTATATATTTATACATTTTATATAAAGCTTCTTTAAGAATGTAGAAAATGTCAGATTATGTTGCTAAATTAAACTTGGGACCTTCAGAGACAGCTCCAAGGCTTTTGAACGTTTCCCTAAGCTTGTTTGTTTAGAAAGCAAACAGAGTAACAGCTTTTTTTTTCCTCTAGGTACCAAGTTTAACCTTTTTAAGTAAATGGATTCTCTTTGCTTATTTACTGTTCTTTGATACATTTTTCTGTGGTTAAAACAGCTTAAGACAACCTAGCCAAAGAAAAACAGTGCTTCTCCTTGTTATTTTATAGCATTCCTTGTTCTCTCTATTCATTCGGTGGGATGGTTCATTCTCCCTTTCTAGTTGTTTTCTGCACTGTATTTGTTACTGCTTTCTGTACGTTAGTATGCACTTGTACATTTTTCATCCTGTTTTTCCAGGATTTTTGCTGTCAGCCCTCTTTTCTCATTTCGTATTGTGAGGAAGAAAGGCTGCAAAAAGGATGACATGGATTTGTTTTTGATCATGTCTCTTACTACACTGTATTGAGGAGTAAGGCTGGCACAGAGGAAGCAGGGTTTTGAAGGATGCCTGTAAAACTCTCCTCGACACGTGCAGAGCGCTTCCCACCACGTGCAGAGCCATCCCAGACACGCTGGCACTTGGTGCTTACAGAGGTCTCTGCAACGGCAGCAGCAGGGGCTGCAGGGAGAGGTTTAGGTCTTTATCTCCTCTGGAAGGTGACAGTGTCCCACTTTTGTTCTGACACTGCCCTGCACCGTAGTGTGCTCTCCTGGAATAAGCGGGGGTCTCTGATGCTGAACATCACACTACCATGCTTTTCAAAGAGCGTGGGATTCCCAGCCCCATCCCCAGGTGTTGTACTTGTTGACTGTAGCAGTAGTTGCTGTCGCTTAGCAGTGCTAGTAACTTACTGCTTTGTTTCTAATGAAGGCACCAAGATTCATCTCCTGACTTATCTCCCAGGTGCTCCAGGCGCTGCCCGCAGGGAGCCTGAGCGGGAAATGTTCTGGAATTTCCTGGAGCTCCTGCCTGCGGGCGCTGGTGTACCTGCCCGCAATGAGTCCTGGCAGGCCAGAGGTGACTGTCGGCCTTTGGGAGCAGTAACGAAGGAGCAATAGGCTTAGGAGGAAGAACTGAATGAGTGGCTTTTCAGAGGATTTAGTGACACAGCTTTTACTTCTTTGAGCATGGAATACTGTTCTATCATCTCTGCTGGACAATGTAATCTCAGAAAGAGGGCAAAAAAACCTTGGCGTAAAATCTTTCTGACTTAAGGATGAAAACTTTAAATTTGGATTTATGGGAATAAAAGCGCACAGATGAACAAAGCTACCTAAAAGCCTAAAATCTGGGAGAAAGGAGATTATTCATACTAAGCTCATTGGAGGGATGAAATGGAAGAAATCAAGGGATCAAACTACTGAACGTTTTTTGTGTAAGGTATATAGAGAATAAAAAAGTAGTCATAATTAAAAATCAAAGCTGTAACCCGGTTAGCATAACACTGACTTGTTGGAATTAATTTGCATGTTGAGGAGATTAGTGGCGAAGAAAGCAGGATTGACAAGCAGGAGGAGAGGAGGAAGCCTTCCTCAGTGTAGGTGGTGTATCCTCGCAAGTTCAGAGAGTGGGAACTGCAAAGGGATTGCCTGTGGAAACTGGAGATGGTGATTAGAGGGGAAGAAAGATGCAGTTCTGTTTTGGTGGGAGTCTGGCACAAGCTAATGACCCAGAAAATCTGTTGATTAATATTAGGCAGCTATGAATCTGAGGTTACCTTGGGTACGCTGCTTTCCTTTTCTGTTGGGAAACCTTGTTCAGACAGGATTTGCAGCCTTGGTGTTCTGGGTTTGTTCTGACATAGCTGCTGGTCTTCTCAGTCCCTGGCTCCCCCAGTTTTAAGTGTGTACATAATATGCCTTGGGTTAAAGTGACCGTGAAATGGTGGAAGTTATCATTCTGAGGAAGCTGGTGAGGGGGAAGAGAAATAGAGGAAGTGGATTTTAGGAATGTGAATGTAAGGTCAAAGGAGGACTCCATGGAAAACATGAGGTAACTGTTGTTTGGGGAGTATGGCAATCCCTCAAGCAGACTTCTTTAAAGGGATCATTGTAAGGTATCTCCACTGGCTGCTGAAAGACCGGCTCAGTTAAATCTTCATCGACTTCAAATGTTTTTTCAGCAAAACTATTTCCTCTGGGGTTTTCTGGACAAGTGTGTCAATACTTGTCACGGTCTTTCAAATACTGATGGTAGGATGGTAGACAGAGGACATTATAATCCGTACTGCATGCAGCGGAAACCAAGGATGATGTTTTCCTTGCAATTTAGTGCCTTTCTCTTTTTTAAAGAAGTACATTGTTTTCCCAGGGGCCTACAGAATTTTAATAGAGAAATTATGCTGTACATATGGCTGGAGATTCAGTGGGAAATGGAACTGTAACTCACTCTGTTTACATATAGTTAGTAGTTTATATTACCTTTTTGAAGCAAATTACTCCTATTGTTTGTCCATCGATT
Source organism: Calidris pygmaea (assembly GCA_003697955.1). Classification (NCBI taxonomy): domain Eukaryota; kingdom Metazoa; phylum Chordata; class Aves; order Charadriiformes; family Scolopacidae; genus Calidris; species Calidris pygmaea. The sequence continues at coordinate 1,096,270 of QJSC01011232.1, read as the reverse complement.
ACAATAAATATTGAAGTAGTTTTCCAATTTGTGAAATGAGAATGCGTATATTGAAACTTTGGTATTTCTGTATTAGAACTTACTAAAAATCCAGTAAACCCAGTTTACAGTTAATTATTCTTTAAGCTCACATATAAAAAACTTTTTTAAATAAGATCTTTGTAAAAAGAAAAATTATTAATGTTTCTTATATAATTTCTACTGTCTTATGTTTGTTTCAAATTCTTATTCACAAGTAACAATCTCTTTGTTATCAAAACCTTTAATGGTTAAATTGTACTTTTTGTAATTTCTATCTATATTGCTTTCATGACTCACGCTTAAAATATTACCCCAGAATTTGAAATGACTGTATATGTTTTATGTGATAACTAGAAAATCAGGTGATTCCTATGAGAAATGGTGTTTGCAGCCAGAAGTATAAACCTGTTGACTACAAACATCTATATGAACTTGCTGCAGTAGAAAAAATGGCATCTGCAAAAATTAAGTTAAAGGTATGATTTTTATATTATTTGTAATGTGAATGATTTTAAAATTCAATGATCATATTTCTTTTCGCTGCCCCAAGGAATCTGAGAATGAATAGGGATAACAAATTGCTGTAACAGCATTCGGCAAGAGGGGGCAAAAAAGATGAGAGTTTATCACAGTTATTGTGATTTGGACACATTAATGTCAGTGTGGAATTTCTCTGAGTCAGAGATGCAAAGTATTTGTGGATTCTGCTTCCCCAAAAGACAGGAAAGGTTCATGCTTGAGTGCTTTGAGGAAATTCATCCAGACTTGTGACAAACTACTCAAAATACTGGCGGTAATGAAGAATTTATGGGAATAAATGGGAAGGGGAGGTTGATTCAGTGGGTGGTTCCACATAAGTTGAAAATAACAAAGCAATTTAGTATGTTAGGAAAAGAAATACAGTTTTGGAAGCATTTTTGGCAATGATACACCCGAAGTCTTCAATGATGTGCAAGTTAATTAGAGCACAAGGTGAAGAGAAGAGTTTGTAAACCCAAGAAAGAAAATGGAAAGTGGAGACCAGTCTCTAACTATGGTGGGGGCCATGGAGAACACTGGTAATTCTCCAGGCAGCCTCACTGCATCCTTACTGGCGTTGCAGGTTGAGTAGGAGTGACCGGCTGCTGGGGGACACCAGGTAATTAGCAGGCAGAGCAGGGGGGCTGAGTTCTGAGACTGCAGTGCTGGGGAAGTCACAGAGTGGCTCTGAGAGCCCCCAGGCCCAGTGGGTAGAACCAGTCTGGTTAAACCAAGGAAGCTTTTAAAATGTGACAGGCGTTAGTGTCTTTGTATCTTGCTTCCCAGTGTGTCCTCTAGGAATAGGTATTGCCTAGCTTGTCAGTCTCTGCTACATACAACATGGGAGAGCTGAGGAATTTGGTATTTTTCTGAGGGGGTGGTTCTGGTTGCTTCCGACATTACATGCAAACTGACAGGGAAAACATGGAGTATTTTTGTGAACAAGCTCCTTAAACAGCAAACCCAAGTGTATGAGAAGACCATGGCTCATCTTAGCTCTCACCAGTTGTACACTAAATAGCTTGTTTATGATATTGCGCTGGGCAGAAAATAACATATTTAATCTCAACACGTTTGCCTTGAAAAAATAAATTCTTTGAAACCTATTTATGAGTTCAGGTGTTTTCCCTACAGCTTATCGTCATGCTGTGGCTACTAAGCCACCACAGAGTTTGAAGCGATGCAGTTCTTTTTTCCACGGGACAGCCAAGAGGTGGATGTAGCTGTACCCTGGGCTGTGCAGAAGCACCTGTGTGTTGCAGCTACCTGGGGCAGCTCTGAAGCGAGGCACTGGTGAGGAACAAACAGGTTTTGGTGTTAGTTGTGCATGTCCAGAAACATTCTTCGGATTTGTGTTTTTAAGAGCTTCCCTTGAAAAAATTGTTCTTTTTTTGGAAGGAGAATATATGCCAAACTGCCAGAAATGCAGATTCCAAGAAGTCTCAGGCCTCTCTGGAGCCCCCTCTGTTTTATTTTTCAGTTGTGTGGAAATAGTGTAAAATGTTGATCCAGAAACACTGTGGAGGGATAAGTCTTTGTAGGAGTGGAACTGCTTCTGGTGTGTAACTGTTCCACTGATGAGTGCTACCTCTTTAAAAGAAAATAAAAATCAAATTGACAGAACAAAGTGATTTCTGAAGAAATTGCCACTGATACATGTTCAGCTGAAATGGTTCCTTTAGGCTGAGAAACAAAATAGAAGAGGAAAGAAATTATCAATTAGAAACAGGCCCCTCAGCAGTAATGTTATTTGAATGCTTTTTCAGAAACCTGCAAAGCCAGTGTAAGGATAACAGAGTTTTGTATGCTTATTAAACACGGTAGTTTATTGTCTCTCCAGTCTTTGGCTGTTCCTCTGAGCAGTTGCGGTTTTGTGGATGGCTGTTGGAATGAAAAGCTGTGTGAAGGGTCTAGAAACTGTGCAAAATGCAGTGACGAAGGTTCTCTTGTGCAGATGCCTAAGGGACCTGCTCAGAGGATGTCTTTGGCGTGTCTAAAATATAATTCAGAGTCTTCATTCAGACGGGATGGCAGAATTCACAGGGAAATTTGCTGAAGAAACATGGGATTCTGATAAAATCCTAAAAAAACCAAAATTTCCTTTAATTCCTGTATAAAACATATTTAGAAGTTCTTTGAACAGAAGTTATTAAATGAAATATATTGGTTAGCAACAGAGACATATCCTTTTTTAATTTTTTTTTTTTGTGCTTCTGATGCTGTTTCTTAAACCTTAGTAAACGGAATATATAGAGTACCAACAAGCATAATTTACTAGTTTACACTACTGTCCTGAAGGCCTTGCTCATGCAGCTCCTCTTTCTGTAGTTAAAATAGAAAAGGATGACAGCGAGTGAGAGGAAAAAATACATACTTTCTTTATAGTATTGCTTCCTTTAATGTATGTAAGTATAATATATCAAAAGCTGTGGCAGATATTTCTTTATGGATTTGCAATACAAAATTCTACTGAATTCATTGAAGCTTTAAAGTAATTTTTCATCATCTGTCTTTTGGTATCTCACCTTTTCAAAAGTTTTACAACTGAGTAGGTAGTAATATGTATGCTGAAAGCTCCACAGAGAATAGAATGTGTTCCCACCTACTGCTCTTTTGTTGCTGATTCAGGCTATCCAAGTTTTGAAGTGCTGGGTTAACTCTCTGTTGAGGTAGAACCAAGTAAGCAAATGGTTACTCAGTTGACCACTTCAGAAAAATACAACATGTACAGACAAAAGCTAATATTGCAGCAGTTATACATAAATGTCATTGCTGTTGCTAGAAAATAATTTCAAGAGCATATTAAACTTTATGTACAGAACTACTTCAACTTTTGTTTCCCATTAGTTTTGAAGATCTATGTGTTTTCAAATTACTTTAAATACAGTATTCGGTCTGCTGAAGTCTGGTAATGGTAATCAAGAGGAAGTTGTAAGTAACTTTTTAAACATGAAAATGTGTAAGCAATAAAAATGAGGAGACATTGTCTATGATTCAGAAGTATTGTAACATACTGATTGGGAGCATAAAACAGGTGTTTTCAAACTCCTATAGTACAGTCACGTATGCAACTTCCTATAAACACCCTGTTTCTCAGTCACAGCCACATAATCCCTCCCCAGCACCTATTGCACCTTCTTACCCCAACACCCCCTGCAGCGCGTGTGCTGCAGAAACACGATGGATTAGCCAAATTCTACTTGTGGGTCTTCCTTAGGTGACTGTCGAGAAACCAGCCATATTCAACCACATCTGTGAAACTTGTTCATTTGAGAGGTGGAAATGTTTCTTGTTTCAAAATTGTAGGGGTTTTGTTTTCAAGTAAGATTTTAGCTTTAATTTTAGCTTTTTGTTAGTGGGTGAATGGGAGGCTGTGATTGGAGCAGCGATGGGATCCACACTTACCGGTGTGGGAGCACCGCATAGAGCGGTTGGAGAGCTCTCCTGGCTGGGAAGGGTGGGGGGAGCAGAGAACACCCTGGGGGGTTTGCTCTGTGGGTTCCTGTTGATGTGAAGGCAGAGGGGGCACTGCCTGGGTTTGTCCCACTTTCACCGGGCAGGAAGGCTGACTAAGCATTTGTAACAGCAAATCCCTTCTGCCTGAGCCAAGTGGAAAACTAGCATTTTTGACTCAGAACGTCATTTCTTTCCTGAACTAGATGTGGAGTGACATCTTTATTCATTTCTCCCTGTTATGAACTAGGACAAGAGTTACCAAATATTTTTTCTTGCCTTGCTGCCATTCTGCAGTAGAAACTGTACCTGTGTGAAGGAAGGTCTGGGGAGGAGAAAAAGGGGGTGTGTGTGTGAATTGTGGGAGCCCCTGGAATCAGAGAGGGGTTTGCAGGCAGAAGAAGTTGGCTGGGGCAGGGAGGAGGTCTGGTGTTACGGAGGAACCTGGTGGCTTGGCAGCAAAAAGAGAAGGGGCAGGAAAGGGGCCCATTCTGAACTGAAATGCTGCTTTGTCCTGAGTATCCACTGAGAGGCCAGAAGACAGTCTTGGTGGCACGAGGACGAGAGATGAGTGACTTGTCTCAGGGGCTTCTGGCAGCCACTGCTGCTTCTGATCTTTTTCCTTCCTGGACAGTTGGCTGGAGTCACCTAGCTGCCACTTCATCAGCCTTCCCCCAATGGCTTTGCCTCTAGTTTAAGCTGTAATTCAATCTATCTCAAAAGCACGTATTTCTACTTTATCTGAAGTTGGAAGCTATTTTTTTGTGAAGCTCTCGGACAGTTTCAGAGCCTCTTTAATTGGATAGATTTTGAAAAAGCACTCTTTTTTGGTAATCAATTTTTGAAATTCTTTTTCTTGAAAGACACACTTTCACTCTTTCATCTTCCCATCTGTAAGAAAGTTCTCCTGCTTGTCTTCCTTCCTTCACCTCCTGGGAAATAGGAATGGGAAAGAAGAAAGAGTACTGCAATTTTTCACTTTCTCCTCTCATTTAATTGTGATTTGAATGGAATACATTTTTTTCATGAAAATTGGTTACACCTGAACCTGTAATTCTTAGAAAAAAAAAAACATTTTGAAAAAGGCTTTTAGGTTTGCCATTCTGCAGTTAAAAATTTCCAGAGGAAGGCATTTGATAAAGTTATTGAACAGATTCAAAATACTTACAACCTTTAGTTTTTCCTGCAGATTAAAAAAACAGAGCAAGTTTCAAAAATTAACAAGGAGCAAATGCTACTGAAACAGCACCAGCGAGTGTGGTGGCAAGAGCATAAAAGACTGAGTGAGAACAGGTAAGAGCTGAGGAATCTAAATTAGCCATTGTTAAAGAAGTACTTCAGCAGACGGGGATTCTGGTGTACCAGACACTAAGAGGAGATGAAAATCTCTGAACTGAGGGTAACTTTTTGTGCAGGGCAGGAGAGTTTGTGACCTGCCTTGAACGGGTCTGTAGCCAAGAAGAGAACACGTAAAGGGAGGGGAGAACGGAGTAGATGTTGTTCTGCACGTTCCTCTCCATGATGATCCTATAGCAGTTTAGTTGACCTATCAACATCTGAAGACCATGTATTTGTAGGAGTATCAGACATTTGGAGATACTTTTTAATTCCTTCAGAGTCTGTCTCGAGATCTAGAGTGTCTCTAGATAGGCATTTTCAGTTCCCCCTTACAACAGGGACTATTAATACTGGCCTTGTCTATGAGCTTCCATATTGTATATACAGCAGATCAATAAGAACGTTTTTAGCTCAGAGGAGGGTGGCTTCCATACCACTGTCATGTCTAAGTCCTGCAATTCATACCCTCCCACGCAAAGAATCCCTCTTTTTCCTTAATTATTAGAGTATTTCAGGTTTATTATTCTTGAAAACTTAATAAATTAGAAATTAAAGCTTCCGTAAAACTTATATTCATATCTTCCAGGCAAAAAGCAGAAGCAGAAATAAAGACTTTTCTTGATGAAGAAAGCCATAAGCACAACTTTTTTTTGGATGTGAGGGACTTGGGTAAGAATTTTTTATTAATTTCTTGATTGTTTATTATAGTCAAAATTATCTTTATTGGTTTTTTTTGAGTTTTTAAATCCCTGTTTTGAGAGGTTTGGATTTAGAAAGCATAGTGCTGTGTAATATTTTGTGTGTTTGAGAAAGCTTTATGTTTCATTTGGATCTAGAGCGTAAATTATCAAAGGAGCGGGATACATACCAAAAAAATACTGTAGTTCCTATCTGGCAACTAAAAGAGAATTTGAAATTCAGGCTGTCTGAAATGCAGTGTTCCCTCTCAGAAGAATCTTGTCTGAAATCTAAGTTCAATCCAGTTGAGATGTTACAGCAGGTTGGTATTTTAACTTTATTTTTACAATTTATTATAACTGTATTTTTAGCGTTTTCATTTATTTTTATGTAATACTTGGAGAATATAACTTCAAAGTATCCAGTAACCTCTGTACTTGCTGTAGTGCAGATCAATGTCACTAAAAGTTGTAGAAGCACTACAGTGTAGAACTGGAAATCAGGCTCTTTGTTTCTAAGTAAGAGCTTTCACATTACAAGATAAAGAAATAACAGTAACATATTTCATATAATAGATCAAACTTGTGAAGAAGCAACAGAAGGCAATTTTGGGATTCCTTATTCTTGAAAGTCTGGCTTTGGAAAGAGAGCTTGAAGACTGTAAAACAAAAGTAAGCTTGTCTTTATAAGTTTAATTAGCAATTTTGGGGAGAAAGTATAATGCAGACTAGTCTGCTGAGTAGCTTTTTTTCATGACAGGCCTTAGCGCATTCTTTTGAAGAGAAAAATGGACTTTTCCTTGAAGTTCCTGCAGCACTACTGTCTCTGGAATGCCCCTATCCTGATTTGAAGACCTTAGTGATCAATGAATACCGAAAGCTTGCGAGTGGGTACTGGTCTAAGCTGCAGGAGGTTGATCACCAGTTAAAAGTTTTATACAGGTAATGACATCTCTTGCTGGATTGTTTTTGTTGGGTATAAAATAAATAACTATAATATATTTTGTAATCTCTAGGCCCTACAGTTGCCTTTTCCATGAGAGCTGGTCTGTGTGGGGCAGGGAATGGTGAGGGCAGTGCCCAGGGCTCTGGGATTAAACACTCGGTAACTGCAGCGGAGGGGGTTGCACAGTCCTTTCAAATGCTCTCATCTCAAATAATAACCAAAATGTTTTGTGGATTAAAGAACCAACAATCTGGTGTGCATCAAATGTCCTCTCCACATGCTTTTGTATGAATAGAAATAATTCTTTCTGTGTGGTAATTACACTATCAAATTTATGTCAGAAAAGTACAGTCTTTCCAAGAGAGATTTAGAATGCACTTATCTATAAAGCAGATAAATAGGTCCACTCTTTTAACAAATTTTGGATCACTGCAGTAATTCTCATCACAAAGAAATGTAAAAAATGTATGTAGCTCTGATTCAGAATAACTGAAAGGAGGAAAGATTTTTCTGTAAATGAAAAAGTTTAGAAAGAACATACTCACAGTGATCTAGAAATGTAACATACCTGTATATTAATAGTAGGAAGCTTAGCTTTTCTGCTGAGGTTGACTCGACTCCAGGAGATACTGAGTTGCAGATACTGGACCAGCCTTGGCTTCTTCTTGCCATCTACTGAGATCCCTTAGGATGGCATCAGGCTTTAAGAAGACTGAGAATAGAAGGGTCGGTGGAATTGCTTGAAGCCTGGGCAGAAGAAACCAGGGAGAGCAGGAAAGTCCCTAAGTTCCTTTGGTAAAACAACTACAGGCTGCTTCTAAATCTCTCTCTTTTTCTAGGTACACCTACAGTGCAGCACTTAAATCCTCTGCTACCGCTGCTGAAATAGTGTGAGGGTGCTGAAGCAGGCTTTAGATGTTGGATCCCGTAGCAAGTGATGTTATAATCTACTTCTCTTTTGTATAAATTGTACAGATATTCGGTAGATTGTCCTGTTACCTGAAACCTGAATTTTTTTTACTGTAATGTCCTAGCTGTTATAACATGATACTTATTAACAATTGTTCTGATCTTTCTTATATTTATAGCATTTATTAAGCAGCAAGTCATAAATTTATAGCAGTTCCTTTGCTGCTGTCTGATTTTTGTCACAGTTGCTGTTACAGAAGTTTTAATAATCTCTGTGAGAAAATCTGTAACAAATACTACATCATTAAATATGTACAAAGTCTTCCTAGTGGTTTTAATTAAAATTGTGTAAAAGTTTATGATCAACACAAATTTGGTGAAAATTCATAACTCTAGATCCCTTGATTCACACGGCATGTGTGCTGCTGAATAATAGACAAACAACAATGCAGACCACAGAATCTATGAAAACGGGTGAAAAATCTGCCATGGTACTTTCGTTGATTATATGCCAGGTTTTGGTCTTGAGCTGGCTAATTTTGCACTGATAATTGAGTGACATCAAGATGTAAAAATAAAATCCCATATTTGTAAGGGAAAGCAATTCAGTTGTAGGCGTGCAGGCATGTGGTAGCTTGAAGGAATTAAGTAGTGATTCCTAGATGGAAAAAGGGAAGGGCTGTAGCTGGAGGAAGTGTCAGTGGTGGCCCTGGCAGTGACCTACTGATGGGTGGGAAGGGCAGGTTACACAGCACAGGTTGCCCAGTTTGGAACAGCGTGTGCCAGTACTGTTAGCTGGGAATGTATGACATCATAAATGAACCATTAGCAATTACCTTAGGCGTTTTATTTAAAGCTAGATCTTGGTCTTTGTTTGCTTGCCTTGTGGTCTCCAAATATTCAATGTATTGCTCATTTATGTTTCTGTGACTTTATCCACAACGTTAAAAATGTGTTGTTGATAAAAAGAGCAAGAATTTGTTCTTGTGGAATTGCTTACTTCCAAGATCTGGGTTTTATAAAAGACACAACACTCTTTGTCACTTCTTATGTGTACATTGGCTAATTTGCAGGAAAATATTTTGAGTTTGCAAAGATACAGCCTTCTGATTTAAGTATTCTATAATTCACCAAGCTAACTAGGATCCAACTAACACAGACAATTACTGTCAAAACCTGAGTGAGGTATATTTGTGATCCTGGTATGTATCTGCTATGCTCTACTGATTAACATAGCCTTAATGAAACCTTTGCAATTATTGTCATTGCTCTACACACAAAGATACCAAACATTCTCCTGCAATGCATTTTTTCTTCATTTTTGTAATTTGAGAAGTTGTTGAATAGAACAATATGACTATATGATAACATGGTAACTTAATCCCTTCATCTGAGGATTATGTCTCTGTAATTCTTCCTCTCTCATCATATGCTTGAATGTACAGTAAAGAAACCTTCAGTAATGCTTGACCTCTGGTGTTACACCTCTCGCTGTTTAACTGTTCAGAATGTCTGCAACAGAAAATTTGGAAAATGTACATAGATTTTTTGAAGGAAGAAAAATCAAAATAATGTTCTGGTCTGCTATATTCTTTGTGTACTTTTCAGTCCTACTAGAATGCATGTTCCAGTGCTTATTGCTTTTAGAAACGGAAGAAGAATTTGGGTTTTTTTCCAAGCACAATATAGGATGATAACATTTAGTAATCTAAATTCACTTCTCTTACTGCTGCTAAAACACAAATGTTTGTGTTTGCAAAATACCCGGGTCCTGAGTTATCCCACAAAATGTGGACTTTGAATTGATGTGTTTGTTATAGCTGATGATTCTCTAAGCACTATTGTATTTTACCACAAGTTCCAAGGATGTCTGAATTATTTAAATAACTGGCGGATGAATGGAGCGTTGCATGTTCAGCACTGTATCCTCTGCAGCATCCTTTCAAATGAATGGGGTATTAGGACTAAGTCAAGTAACCTTAGTTCCTCTTTTCAGGCCCATTAACAGGATGTTTCTGGTAGGACAATTGGCACTGACATAATTAATGGTCGGGGAGGTTAATGTCTCACTCGGTGGTTATTGTCTGTCTGTCTGCAGGCTCAAGGAGACAGCGGCCCATATACATCGCTATGGCAAAGGCTGTGTGGGGATTACAGGGTGGAGAGGGTGGCTTCCCTTCTGACTTGTTTGTATTCTTTAGAGTGTGTAAAGCCAGGGATTAATGCTGGGTAAATCTGTTTCAAAGGAAGCAGCTGCCTCGGGGTTGTTGAACATGAGACAATTGCTGTGTTTCAGTTCTAAACAAAATAAAGATTGTACTGTTTTCTAGTAGAATGGTACATACAAGAAAAGCAAGCACTCCGTTTGAAATCTGGGTCATGCATTCAGCCTTGTAAAAGTTTGTCAATATCTTGACACTGAAGAAGCCTGATACTAGCTTAAATATTAATGAAAAACGTGTTGGCACTTTTCAAACTGGTTTTAGATGAGATCTGCCTTTCTGGAATGTTACAAAAGTTTAAGTGAGAGAACATCTTGAATTCAATCAGGGGATATTTTGACATTCTCCATGCATTTAATGGCTATGAATACACTGGGCTGGATCATGCTGTGGTTTGGTTTTTTTCTTTCCTTTATTTGGCTATTTGCCTATGTGCAGCTGACAAAATCTCAGCTCAGCTGACAAATTTTGGCACAGGTGACAAACCAAGACATTGGCAGTCAGTTTGTCCCTAGGTACAATAAACTGCTTGTGGCTCTAGCTATAGCTGAGTGTCCCCAGAGGATCTTCCACAAACTCTGAATTCTCTGTCTTGTTCCCGAGTAGTGCAGAGACTTGTTGTTAGCTGGCCATGAGGGGAATATACGAGCCAGAGGGAACCTTGGGAGAGATGGGAGGCACAGGAGGCAGAAACTGGTGCATCTGCCCCTGTGTGCTGGAGGCAGAGCAGATCACCAGCCTGGCTTCAGACCACAGTGTCTGGGGTTTTCCTTGCTCCCAAGCTCGGGGTGTAAGATAGATCTTGCTCTGCCTTACTCTTCTGGTAGACAGAAGCCCTGCCGTTGTTCTCCAGCCTGTATGGACTGAAACATCTAAGGTCGATTGTTGCAAAAGAGAATCTCAGCTCTTAGAACTGTCTTGTTACTGTCACTAAAATAACATCGTGAGATGGCACCATACTGAGGCATATCAGGGCTCACAGGAGAGGATTACTGATTTCTTTCAGAAATTATCAGAGGTAGCGCAAAATCCAACCCATAAACGAGTTAACACTCTTTTAGGATGGCTGGTACTCCCTCTGAATAAAGGCTAGCAGGGTTTTATGATAGTTCTTCTAGTAAACAAATAAATAAAATACTGGTGCTGGAAAGAATGCTAGGTGTTAAGAAAAATACTATTATACTCACTTAGCTCAGCAGGAGCAGTGGCAGTGAAAGAGATCTAAATCATAGCAAAGAATAATTAATTTGTTCATTAAAGTTACTCTTCAGAAAGCCCATACCTCAAAATATCAAATTATGACACAGAGATTCTAAAATTAATAAATGAACTGATTTCATAGAAAAGCTCCCTGTAGAGAAAAGGGAGGAGTTTAAACTATTAATTTCCGAGGATCAGTTGCAAGACATATTTTTCTTAGAGGCAGCGAATGTTGCAGAAATAGCACTTCTTTCCAATCCCACTTCTGTGTCAAAGCTCAGGGACTCCTGTCTTTGGAGAGCTGTGTCTGCTGTCCCAGACCTGCAGCTTCAAGGTTAAAAGATACTACTGCAACCCTTCCCTCTTGGAAGGATTCTTAGCCCCGTTTCACTTGCGGAGACAGTGTTTCTTCTTTAGACTGAGTGTATGGAAAATACTCAGGTCAGACATCTATATTCTTTGTCTGTCATGGGACATTTAAGCAATCACCTATAAAGAAACACTTTCATTGTTATTCTGCTTTTGCTAATGTAATTTCACTTTTTATGTTGTCTCCAACATTTGCTTGGTAGTTGTCAGTCGCTGCAAATAAACTTTTTACAGGAGCTAGATCTTTTCTCTCCCCCAATTCCACCCCTCCTACCTCTGCTTCTTTTCATGATGGCTGGATTTAATGGCGAACAGCTGGGTCCTGGAAATAGTTTGTTGGATATTTCACACAGTTTATAAGGAGAGAAAGGAAAATGGGTGGAAAGTGTGAGTAGTAGATATCTATCTCATGTAAGACTGCAGAGGGAAAGCTGTTTCATTCCACAACTGTATTCATTTTAGCCTACTAATGAGTCTCCAAGTCAGGATTATTCCAGTATTATTCCTAGTCCTAAATCTGTATCTGCCCCGGTGGTGGGGAGCTGCTCTGTGTGAGCCTGGGCTGCTGTGCTCTGAGACATCCCCAACAGCACGTGCTGCAGGTCTTGTGTCAGTGGGGAGGTGATGGGCTGCGGGGTGAGGTATGACTTGGTGATGTTGGATGTGCCCAGAGAAGCTGTGGTTGCCCCATCCCCGGAGGGGTTCAAGGCCAGGTTGGAGGGGGCTTGGAGCAACCTGGTGTGGTGGGAGGTGTCCCTGCCCAGGGCAGGGGGTGGCACTGGATGGGCTTTAAGGTCCCTTCCAACCCAAAACCATTCTGTGTTTCTGTGTGCCCTGCTCACCACTCAGGCACTGCTAACTGAGAGTTGGCTCCTTGGCATCAGTTGCTGTTGAATTCTGGTTTTTATTGGCCATGTTTTGTGAATTATTCTAGAGCTGTCCACAAATGCAGGTTGTGAACCTTTCTCTTGTGTGGAAAAGCAAAGACTAAAGTGTCAGTGTGTGCTCTTTGTCCTGTGAGGTGGTACTGCTACCTGTGGACGCTTCAGTTTTTTTTCAAGTTAATTTTTCTATGTGTCACTTTCACTTTACCCTGTTGACAAACAGATAAGCTACCCAAAAGCACTATCACAAGGGGCCAGCTAAAAGAGTTACTGCTTCATGTTTTCCTGCAAAAATAACTTCCATGACTGGAATCCCTCTTTACGCAATACAAGCATTATTACATTATTATCACAAGGGTCTCTGTTTTAATGTGTTTGTAGCATTAATAGCCATGATAATGTTACTGGAGTTTATCGGAGGAGGTAGGATGGGATTTCTCCTTACCGGGCCGTCTTCAGTGTGATGCTGTCTGCATAAAAGACAAGAGTAACTTTTAACATTTTTCAAATTAAAACAGAATAAAGAAACAGTACACAAAGAGTGCAAGAAAGAAGTTCTTTACTAGGCAATAGTGATTTTAATGTTTCCTTATATCTGGTTATCATTAAATTGCCACCATCCAGACCCTGGAATAATGACTGAGCTGAAAATGCTATAGTAAGCTAAGAATTGTTTCTGTTTCATGAAAGTCAAAGGGTGAAGAATTGAAGTGGGGAGGAAAGAACCTCTGATCACTGGCTGTCTCCAGAAAGATGGGTGAAGGTTAAATCCCTTTTAAGACCATAAGGGTAAAAATAAAGCCCATTAGTCTGCCTGGAGAAAGCTGTAAAATAAATGTCTTTAGGTAGGTGAAGATAAGTGGAACTCTGTCCAGATTTGTGCCAACTTCACAAAATATGCAACAGCAGAAAGTGCCAGGAGAGAGGAAAAGAGCTGAAAAGCATGTCATCAAGAGATTGGGTTCCCTTCCCTGGCAGGATATTACTGCGAAAACCGTTTGCTGAAATGGGATATGGTGTCTTGGCATTCTTGAGATATGTCTATAGATGAAGCTTTCCATTTCTTAAAACTAAAAGGGATATTGTCTTATTTCCTCCTTCAGTGCCCCAGAATGTCATACAATGGTGATAATACATTGTGGTTTTACTGTACAATGTTTTTTAAGGAAGTGTTGTTTTAAACTGGATTACATAGAATTTTCCTAATACTGTGTTCACTGCTCTCTCTTTAGAGATAATGCTGTTCATATTGAAAAATCTAGTTTAATATTAATTGCATATGAGCATCTCCCCCAAAAAATCCTCTTTTTTAAAATACGTGATATTTCTGCCTGTGTAAGGATAAAGTTGTTCTAGCATCCCGGTGGGTGCAGTGCTATTAAATACCAGGACACCATTGCTGGCTCAGAAGGCCAGAGAGCTGCAGACAGCTGGGGGCTGCAGGAATTTGGGGGTGGGAGAGGAGGCAGAGTCATAGGTTTGTCTTCCTTTAATTTTCCCTGGGCTTTTAGTCACTGTTGAAAACAGGTCACTGGGATAGAGAGACCTTTTGGTCTGACTCAGTGTTGCTGCTCTTACTCTAATGCTGACAATAAAAGCCTGACGTTAATCCCTTCAAGGCCAAGAGTTCAGGCTGAGGGTAAAATATAATCTACTAAATCCAAACCTGGGGAACTCTGTTTTAGCTTTCTGCTACTTCTGCTCTAATTTTCTGAAATACATGACTGTGTACTGACTGCTACACCTCCTGTTTTAAACAATTGGGAATCTTACGCCTTGCCGATGAGTTTATGGTTGTCAGAAGTTTGCTTTTAAACAAGTTCCTCATTTAACTATGTACAGGTATTGTCACTTCATTTCATTTTGATCGTTTTATGTAGTGCTCAGTGGTAGAGATTGATCATCTTCCTGTTTCACGTTGTGTTTTCCGTGTGGTGTGGCTATTCGTTGGTGTAACGTACTATCACTCCCCAGCAAAAAGCCAGGTTAGGAAAGGAACAATTCACTCCAGTGATGGCACAATAAATGGTCACATTAGAAAAGCAATATAGGTTTGCTTTGTTTCATTAAAGTAAATCTAAATTTCTCAGCTGTGATCCAACCTCCAGGTCACAGGTTCAGAATTGTGAGCCTAGGGAAAGGTTAGGCCTTTAAAAAAAACTAGAACCAAACTTCTCCTTTCAAATGTTAAATTCTACTGGGGCTGTTTTGCATTTCCATAGGAACATTGACTGGAAGGAAGAAGACCAATGGGTTTTTCAGACTGTGATCAATCAGTATCCAAGGAATCTTCAGAGGAGGAGGACTTTGTACCTGGATGTGCTGCAGAGATACCTTCCTCACAAGTCTCGGCATGATCTGGTCAGTGTTGTTTTAAATATTAGATCAATTATAGAAATTCTTACAGAAATGATGTAGTGAACGTTTGTATTAAAGAATGTTTATCAAAGTCTTTTATTTTAAAGTTTCCTAATTACAAATTGTATTCTGCACAATGAAGAAGGAATGTCCCTGTCTTCAAAATGCACGAATCTGAAAACCTATCACTTCTCCAGAATAAGCCCTGTGGAGATTTGAGAGTCCCACCTACTCCTGCAGCCAAATTCACAGCGCTGGTTTGTTAGCATGGCTTTTGCTGTACACTTTTATAGTTATATCACGCTATTCTGCTTCTCTTGGTATTTGTGTTTTTTATGAGGATGTATAGCATTGTGGCACTGTCTAGGAATAGTTATTTTAATTGCCGTGTGGCACATATAGCAGGAAGAGCAGAAAGTTATCTCCTGCTCTCAGGGAGAGGCTATTTTTATATGCATAATGCCTTTCAAATTGATTGCTGATTCCTTTTATGCTCCACAGTGAATAAGCACATAGCAGCTAATAGAGAAACCCATTTCAAGGCCAGAACACTTCAGGATGTCATAAGTAAAGCAGGAATCTTTTTTTATCTCTGCATGTATTTTTAGACCATCTACTTCCTTGTGTTTGAGGAGTGCCTGGCGCAAAGGAGTGGCAGTGAAGTGATACTGATAATTAGTGTAGTTTCACCAAAAATAAAGTTCTTGTGGATTTCAGAAGTTTTGCCTGTGAGAACTAGGCTAAATAATTACATGCTTTGTACAATGTAGCTATAATTTAATCATAGCCACTATTAATGGATCTCCCTAATTCTTTGAAGGTTAAATTAAGACTTTTTAAATTTTCAATGAAAAATCATAATTCTGCATTGGATTGATATCTCTTAGTATGTATATTAGTGTGACAAAACCAGAAATGTAAAAGCAGGGCTAAGAATCTATTCTTAAAATGTTTGTGTTATGTTAGTATTCTAACCTTAGAGCCTTCTTTGCCCTGAGGAAGGATGGCTCAGTGACTGAGCACCCAGTGCTTGCTCCAGTAGCAGCTCATCAGAGGTCTGGTTTCAGAAGTGCTAACTCTCCATCCTGTTTCTTGCTTATGGGTTTCCCAGCTTTAGGTGCCTGCTAGCAAAGCTCACCTCAGTTGTGGCACCTGTAAATTCCATGTGAACTTCGGAGGTGGTGGCTATGTGCATTTCACCAAAGAGAAGCTCCAGAGGTGGTAGTACCACTTTATCTTCACCCAGCTGTGAGCTGATGGAATCCCTGTGAGCCAGGCACCAGATGTGTCAGCACTCTCCTGTCCCCTGCCAAAAGCCTGGAAATTAGCATCAGGAGTGGTCCTCCTGACACTTGTGAGGAGACAGTCATCTCCAGAATCTCCTTCATCCCTGTAACTTGTATTTTTGGGGCTATAGGACAGGTCCTCGACTCTCCTGCCTCAGTCCATGCAGCTTTATTACCACTTCTGTCAAAGTCTTGAAGCTTCAATGTCCTCAGGAACCTCACTGAATAAGGCCAAAGAAGGTGTATTTAAGCTTAAGCACTCACCGTTTTTGTTAGGTGGTGACACTGGTGGCGGCAGTGTGCTGCTTGGCAAGCTGAACATCTCTGTCCAGATTCCCTGTTAGGAAAGAAAAAGTGAAGCTAATTCTCTCCTGTTCTGCATTTGTACAATTGCATTAATTGGTTTTCTGTTTCTCGATAGATCGTAATTTGCTACAATTTGCTACTCGTCTTCCTAAAAGGGCTCAATATCTCTGAAAATAAACATTTGGAGATATACTTGCATTCTATGTAGTGTAGGACAGGAAGGAACCATTGCATTTAATGTATTTGTATTGCAACAGCGCAGTTCAGAAAGGAGCAGTGGGGGGTCAGAATGTGGAATTGCCATGAAGCAAACGGGGACAATCTGGAGTGGTGTCACTGCCCACCAACACGGGGGGGCTGCCGCATGCCTAGCACCTGAGAGAACACTTCTGGGTCCTGAGCGGTGGATTCCATACAGATGTTGGTGATATAACTAAACCGATTATATTTCAGGTTTGCAAAAATGTCCAGAATTACTTTAGTTTACTAATGCATGGTTTTTAAACCTTTCTGAAATGCTTTACTTTTTTAGGTTGTTCATGAGAAAGCTTGGGATCATTACAATTTCATTAGGAATCAGCGCAGAGTCTTGATATTAAATTGGGCTCAGGCGAGGAAAGCCTTTTTACTGAAAGCAGTGACGACTGCTGCGGAAGCCTGTGCTGCTCACGAGACAGAAGCTGTGCTGGCTAGTGCCAGGCAAAAGCAACAGGAGGTTTGTGCTGAGCTGAAGGCAAAGGTAGGTTCAGTTATAAATCTAACACATCCATATCTGGCTTTCAGTGCTCAAATGCGGTTACAGGCCTGCTAGAGTAGTTTTGAGCAGCTAGGGGACAAAAAGCAAACTGTAATCTTTTGGGAGAGATCAGCGTGTTTGTGCGGCTTGACTTGCACATGCTTTTGAAGATGCTCCCTGATCCAGAGTCCCTCCCCATCTCTCCTGGAGCCCCTTGAGGGACTGGAAGGGGCTCTAAGGTCTCCCTGGAGCCTTCTCTGCTCCAGGCTGAACCCCCCCCAACTCTCCCAGCCTTGTCCTCATGGCAGAGAAGATATTTACACTGTCTGAGGCTTACTTTATAATTACTTTTAACTTTAGTATCCTCAGAAGTAGAAGCAAAATGTTCCATTCTTCATCACTACCACCGGTTTCTTAGATTAATGCTGGTTTGTTTTCAGAGAAAAAATTTCCTGGAGAAGCTGTGGCTGCCCCATCCCTGGAGGGGTTCAAGGCCAGGTTGGATGGGGCTTGGAGCAACCTGGTGTGGTGGGAGGTGTCCCTGCCCAGGGCAGGGGGTGGCACTGGGTGGGCTTTAAGGACCCTTCCCACCCAAACCATTCTATGAATCACTTCTGTTTATTTTAACAATGCTTTCTAAGGCCTGAAAAAATGGATCCCGTAACTTGTTTGCCCTTGTTATGGAGGTTTCACAATGTTCTGAAAGGTGATTTACTGTGTTAAGAGGTGAAAAAAGATAAAAATACCTGGGGGGTTTTTGGTAAGAGAATAGAATAAAATGGGAGGGTCCGGGACACAAGAGGAGAGTGTTATGATGTTGATGCCTAAGGCATGTGTAAGGGGAATCCCATTTCTGGGCAAGACAGGCATGTTACGATTTGTTTAAACTGCTCTCTGATTTTTCACTCGCACAGAAATGAACATCTGAAAGCAGACATGGTGGAGTGTTCTCTACCAACATTATCTCTGTTGAACCCTTACTTTTCAGCAAAACACTAAGCGCTTGATTTTGGTTCTCTACAAGTAGGAAAACACAGTAAAAACTGTACTGTGATTAAGACTTTTGATGCTGTTTTTTCACTATAGTAATAATACACAAAACCCTGCTGCCTCCTGTTCCTGGAGCCTTCTGTCATAGGAAGGTTTGAATCTAAACACTTTAGGGCTGGAAACTGTCTGGGCTTGACGCGGTGGGGAGTGCTCCATTCAGACTCCTGTGGCAGGATTCCCTGCAGCCCAGTGGGGGAAGAGCCGTTCTCCCGAGTTGGTGTGGGGTTTGGGTTGCTTTGGTGGCTCCTTCCCCCCAGGCTTCCCTTTCTGGAACTGCTGTGTGTGTCTCATCTGCACAATTAGAGGTGGAAGGGTCATTTATTCCAGAACTGGGAATTTATAAGTCAGTCTTTTTTTCTTCTTTTTCTTTTTTTTTTCCTTCCCCTCAAAAAGTAATGAGCGAGTGTTGGAGAACTTGTGTTGTCTTCATGTAGCTTAAGATTCTCACTGATGCATTGAACGTTGGCTGAAGGTTTTTGGATTCTGACCTTCTGTTTGCAGTAACCTGGAGCTGTTTGAAACTTAAACTTATTAGGCCTTCACTTTTCAAGGGTTGCTTTCAAAGGTGACTTTGCTAGAATGTTGAACGTTTGATCAATAACAATTCACCTGTTTCCCAGAAAAGAGGAATGAGAAAGGTACATTTTTTTTCATTGAAGAAGGATATCACAGTGACTTTGTTTTGATCAGCTCCACAGCTGAAAGGGCTAGGGGACGGAAGCTGAAATTGAGCAAGGAGCTAGCTGGTTTTCAAAAAAGCTCTTCTGAACCTATCCATGGGTTTTGTTTGGATTTGATGGGTATATGCATTTGAAAACTTGTACTTTTCCCAGTTTGAGTTAATTTTACAGACTTCTCTGTCTCCACTTGTGCAGTGTGCAGCTACAGGCTGCCGTGCTGCGGAAAGTGGCTGTTGGCAGCTATCGGGTAACCAGCAGCCTAGTGAGTGAATTTACAGGGAGAAACCCATCCTCACGAGGAGCCATGAGAATGGGGTTTAACGTCAATCTGTCTCCAAGGGAGTGAGTGTAGAGCTGGAAATAGGAGACTGGGGCTCTTCTCGCACATTTTCTTTTTGGCCATTAGTTGACTTAACTGTTTGCATTTCAATAAGTTTAGCATAAGGAAACCTTACTCGTATCACTTTCCAGAGGGAAAATGTAGTTGCTCTAAAGCTTTAGCTGTACAGTAAACATTAGGTGTGCTGGTGAAGAGTTTCTCTCCTGAGTGTGAGATACAGATCTCCTTTGTAACACCAGCAGGTTCCAGAGGAAGTCACAGCATTTATATGCCTATTTACACCAGCTGTAAAATGAAGTTATGACACACACACACTGTAAGATTATGTAAGCAGCTTTAGAAATGCAAAGTGTTGTTAGATCCATTTTGCAGACAGAATATGGAGAAATATATTAAAATCAAAAGGGAATGTTTAAGAAGCTGTTAACGATAGAGTGGGAGAAGACTAGACTTTGAATGGCACCTTTCATTTAACTTCCAGTCAGTAAACCATTTAGCCTGCTTTACTTCATTTAAAAGGGATATCTTTCTGTAAATTTCTGTGCTGCTTTGAGTTTTGCAGGGTTTTTCTTTCTCGGTGTGAGAAAATCAGTTTGTTCCTAACTGTGGTACGGATTGAGCAATGCAAAAGACAAAGAGAATATTCATATGTGACAGGCTATGCATTTTTTTTATTACTGAAATAACCACATGATATTACCTAACTTTTATATAGTACTTCTATCTGTCAACAACAAACCAAAGGCATAGCAAACAGACTAAAGAATTTATTTAAAACGGTTTTAAATGCACTAGAAGCAACTACACCATCAGTGACACTCTAGGCCTTGTGACTGACAAGAGGAGATAACAATTGAAAAGTAAAGCAGCAGAGAAGTTAAATGAATGTTTTATAGTAGTTCTTACTTGGGAAAAGGACTTTCAAGTTCTTATTCCATGTTCCATCTCACAGAAGATCAATGTGTGTCCTTAACAGAAATCAGAGTCTCTGAGGAGGAATTTTGAAACAACCTGAGAAGCTCAGGTGAAATAAATCACGGGGGCCATATGGTAATCTGAATGAAATAAAGTGTGAAATGGGTAATACTACTGAGGATATACTGCACGTTCTTCAAGAGGAAATGTTTCTGTTACATATCTTTAACAGCCCCCTTTGCTGTAGGAAAACAGGCAAACCCAACCCATGGAGGGGTTACACTTTAAATGAGTGACCCAGAGTCACTCACATGTGGTTAGCCGTACACCGTGTGGGTACAACCGCTTTGGGGTCCTGGAGCAGGTGCTGTGTAAAAGAATGACTCTGTCTGTGTAAAATTCTTCTTTCTAAGCAACGCAGAGAACCAAATTCTTCTATATCACAAGGTAGTGAAGTACTGAAGCGAGAGTGCGATCTTGTCAGAGGGTCAGTAGGGCACTGCTTCACACTTGGGGCTTGAAGGACTGAAGCACTTGCTGTAATACATCTAGAAATTCAGTCAAGGTATCTGCATGCATTCAAAACATTATTTTTCTATTGAATTTATCTTAAAATAGTCATAATCCAGTACTTTCCATCTTCATATAAAATAAATTTGAAAAGACACTCAAGGAAGACCTACAACAGTAGAGAAAAGGTCATTGACTCTCCCGTGTGTGACGCACAGGGTGGGCTTTCCCTCCCTTAGCATAAAGCTGTGTGCTTGCCTGCCTTTAAATCCTTTCTCCTTCTCTTTTTGTGTTCCAGGATTAATCCCCACTCCAGTGCTAAAATCTCTTGTAACACATTGTGCATTTTTGGAGAGCAACTCTTGCATTCCTTATCCTGGCAGAAACTTAGATAAATGAATTTCAGAAAGAGGAGAGTTAGGTGGAATTAACTGGGATATTGCCAGCCACATAAAGCGTGTTGCAGATTGCCCTCCTTCTCCCCTCCTGTATAATGAGAAAAAAGGATGTCATTAAACTTAGGGAAAAAAGTTGTATCTCCTTATTCGGTGTATAGTCAAGTCACTGGTGGGAATGATTTAACTGCCATAGGAGATCAACACAGAAATGTTACAACTGAATGTAAAAAAAAAAAAAAAAAAAAGTCTTGATAGGTATCAAATCTACTCCTTCAACTATAATCTGATCATTTTGCAGGAAACTATTAAAAATAAATATTTAAACAGTGGAATATTTAAAAGAAGAATTTTCTTTTTCAGAACTGTTGTCTATTCACTGAGTTGACCCATTCATTTGTTGGATGTGAGAAATACAAGAAGTTTTCATAGCCTAAATTTTAAATACAGATACTAATTCAGGAAGTATGTGGTGAACTTCAGAGTTGTAGAATGCTACAGTATTTATCTAGAGTAGATGTGTACAAATATCTAAGATTTTAAAATTCACCAAGTATAAGCCCACTCTGACTCAGTAGTAGCTTTTAGTCCAGAGCTAACAAGCCTGGGCTTATTAGTTCAAGGTCAGCACGGCAGTGATGAATTACATGGCTTTGGGGTCAGGAAAAGCTCAGACACAGTGAGCGTGAAGCCCACGCAGAGACAGTCTCTGCAAATTTTTCTTGCTTCTCCTTTCACCCCTCCTTCTTTCCTTCTGTTCTTCTGTGCCACATGTTCTGTCACACAGTGATGTTATTTTTGAATCCATCGACCTCCCTATTGACATCTCCTCACAATGTGAGGACATGGCAGATTGAAGGGGTTACCATCCTAACTGTTTTCCTACCCCCTGGTGCCACTCGCAGCTCCCTGGTTGGGATGCTGCTGTAAGGCCACCATAAAAAGGCAGAAATGTTCTTCTAACTTCACTCTGGTTCAGTACACGCAGAACAGTGGTAGCTGATAAACCAATTTATGAAGTGTGTAAAGAGCAGACGTTCTCTACATTTAAGCTACAAATGACAAACTAATTGTCTTTTTTTGCTAATTAATAAAAAGCCATTAGCAGAATAACCAGATTTTCATTATGTTGTATTTCAGAGGGGCTTAGTAAATACTAATCTGAGAGAAGTAGAAGTTCAGGTTTTAACTATTGCCTGTTGTCATAAACTGCGTTTGCAGCGTAATTCATAACCGCACTTTCTTTCTATTTCCAGTGAATTAGTTGTGTTCCAGTTGCCCACCACGCACTGTAGGTGAGATGGCCGTGCAAGGCGGTGCATGGTGACTGCGAGCCATGGGCATCACACGAGGGTTGAGGTACCAGCGAGCCCCGGGCCCGGCACTGTGCCAGCTGCGAGGAAAGTGCATTGGTTTAAGCCGCCTTCGTGGTTTGCTCCAGCATCATAATGGGAATTTGTGCTGTGTGGGGCAACATACGCATTTGAAAACGCTTTCTCCATTATTGAACCGTGATGGATTTGGGAAGGACCAGGAGCACACACAGAGCCATGCGCCCCAGAGAACTTACAGCAGGCAGTTTGTTAAACCAGGGCAACTCCATGATGTGCGATTCT
Organism: Calidris pygmaea; assembly: GCA_003697955.1. Classification (NCBI taxonomy): domain Eukaryota; kingdom Metazoa; phylum Chordata; class Aves; order Charadriiformes; family Scolopacidae; genus Calidris; species Calidris pygmaea. The sequence continues at coordinate 1,073,540 of QJSC01011232.1, read as the reverse complement.
CGTCACGTTTCTGCACGCTTAATCCTATCTGCTGGGCGTCAGTTGCAGGGGTTTGCTGACAGGGGCTCCTCCTGCATGGGAGGAGACCATGCACTGGCTTGTCTGCTCTGAGATCCATTTACACAACCTACCGCACCCCAAAACTTCAGCCAGTCAGAGGAGCACGTGGGGCCTCAGCCTGGTCCCTGTCCTGCTCATTTCCCCACCTGTGAGGTTGACCAAAGCTTGTACGTTAAGTATGTTCGAGACACACGCTTATCTGTCAGATTTAGTTGAAATTGTCCAGTGATGCCCAAAATTACTGGAGGATGGAGAGCTGGCCAGACAGGCAGCTCACGCTAACCTTATTTTCTCAGGAGAATTACCTTCTTTCTTCAGCTAGGAAAGTGGCACCTCAGGCAAGCAAAATAATTTGCATCAAAATTTTGCAAAAGTAGTAAAGGATCAAAGGAGCTCTTCATCTGACTGCAAAAGGAACTAGAGGAGATGGCACTGTGTATGAAAGGACAGCAAATTTAGCTAAGTAGTTGTAAATAGAAGTGTGGCTTGCTTAAGGTTATGTGTGTGTGAATATTTAAGCCTACATAATATTTAAACACGTTAATAAAATGTTGACGCTCCCATTGTCAGGAACAGAAAGATGTTCTGAATAATGCTGACTGACAGGAGGGGAAGTACAAGGACAAGCTCTGTGAAAACTAAACTGTTCATGCGCTGTCTCGAGCAAAGACGTGGTGATGTGCCTTCAGCCCCAGGGAGCTGCAGCCCCTCCTGCGTTGGATCAGGAGCTTTATCGGCACCAATCCCAGCCCCTGGGACTAAGTTTCCCAGCTGAAAGCAATGGATCTTTTACTCTTCAGGTTATGGCTGAGAATTAGGCTCAAATGCTTTTCTCTCCCATACCTTTTTCAGATTTAAACACTCTTATAGCTGAAGAAAATGTCTACAGTTCTGTAAATGATCAAAACAGTTACTTCCTGATTTTCAAATTAAAATTTTTCCCAAGGTGGACGTGATTTTTTTTTTTTTTTTTTATGTGACAAAATGAATCCTGGTGCCAGTAGCCTTGCTTTTCTGCATTATTTCTTGCAGATCTCTTAGAGGTAGCCTGCGGAGCACAAGCTGCTCTAGAGTGCCAGTCAAACCCCTTCTGGGGATGGGAGCTTGGATTGGCTTTCTGAGGTTCTCTCCTGAGATTAACAGGGAAACTTGCGAGTGTATTATTTCTTGATTATCCCATTGCCAGATGCTCCTGTACTGGCTGTCTCTCAGGTCTCGTGGAAGTCGGTCAGCAGCAGGATGCTGTTAGCTGGGTCCATTTGCTGTATTGTCATTCCAGACCCTGTGGAACCTGGATGTGATTCCAGGTGCTACTCCCAAGTTTTCAGGGCAGAAGAATCCTTGGTCTGCAGAAGAATCCTTGGTCTACAGAAGAAGGAAGAGGGGTTTAGAGTTGAAAGTTATCAGAGACTTCAGACCACCATCTGTTAATATCATGACATTGTTGTTGATGTACCTGTTGCTGTCATAAGTAACTTTATGTCTTGAGTGTGCGTCCTGATGATGGTGCTGAGGTGCTGATGATGAGGTGCTGCGCTCTCTGTAAAATCCAGAGGAGTCCTTTGCCATGGCAGCAGAGCTCAGCCTTGCCCCCAAGGACAGGGAGCACCCTTCTCATGGCTGGCCTGCTGGGTGACCTGGATTTCAGAGGGTTTGCTGCCCTATAAACTCTGTCGCGGGGGGTGCTGGGTTTTCGTGTTTAGAATTAGGTGTCAGCGTGGGCTTTGAATGCCTGGTGGTGGTGAGGGCAATGGCCAGCAGTGTTTGCAGTGCTGTCTCAGTGCATGGACAGCGGGGTGTCCGGTCAACGCGCTGCTTTGCCAGCTGGCAGGAGACAGGAACTCATCCCCCCACCTCTCTGGGCTGCTCCCACCAGCATATGAACCAAAGCGTGTGAACAGCAACGACTGGTGCTAAATATTTCTGCTTGATTATGATATTTATTATGGAGCACCCCTTGTAAATCTGAACTTCCTTCCACAGTAGCCTGGTAATTGATACATTTGCTATTTTAGACATTCCTCTCAGTTCCTAAGGTTGCTGACACACAAGAAAAGGAAAACAATATGTATGACACTTATCAAAAAGGACTTCCTAAATTTAAAAAATGATGGCTTTTTCACATTGTTTTGACAAACTCCCTTCTGCCCTGTAGGATTTTAGACTCCAGGGAACTGTCCTTAATATACATTTTAATTTTTCCCCTTTTATAAGCTCTAGTATTCACACCCTGAGGCACGCGTCTCATTATCTTTCCATTTAGGAATATATGCACATGCTTTCCATTCTGCTTTCTATTCTTATTTAATTTCCAAGAATAACACTATTAATATTTTAATAGTCAATGCATGGTGGCTTTGATTAGTGGAATGTGATTTTTTTATTTATTTTCTGTTTATGCAATTATATGTCAGTAGCAGGTCTACCATACATCCCAGTTTCCTTGGAGATGTCAGCTCTGTTGGGGCAAAATTTGTCTGTGACTTCCAAAGTCTTGGCAAACAAGTTGCTAACCGGAAATCTGGACATCGTTGAGATGCCCACTGCGCAAGTGTGGCTCTGCTCTCCAGTACCTGTGCTGTGAGCTCTGCCTGTCTGAGAGCTGCTGAAGCTACTGCACATTGGGATATGTGACCAGTAGGTCCAGTGTTTCCTGAATTCCGTACTTCTCGTGTGTGTCCAAGCCACCTCTGGAGAGGGTACCCAGGCACTGTCTCCTGGGAGCGTCAGGGTGACGGTGCAGACACGTGGAGGCTCCTGTGTTCGGTGGGGAAAAGCTGTTGCCATCCTGTCCTGGGGCTGCAGGTGTTTCCAGTGTGCGTTCCTGTCCTCCTTCCCAGTACCCAGAAGGAAGTCTTGAAAGTTTAAGTAGTCGAAGTAGGGTTTGTAATGAGAAATTGTGGGTGAATGCAAGTAAGCTTGAAAACACTGGTTTTTAACTGAAATTCACTACTTTTAGTAATTATTGAATAGACATTTCTGTATAATTAGTTACTTTAAAAAATTCTTTTAGTTTTGTAACACAGACTTCTATTGTCCTGTTCCATTTATAAAATATTTAAGTCTAAGTGGTTTATTATCCCATTCACCCAAGTGGCATTTATGTGCTTAACTTCTATTAACCTTAATAGAAATTAGCTGGGTGAATCCTTGTTCTTCTATGGGAGACTAGGTCTTTAATTTTTTATTTTCCTCTACATTTCCTTTCCTCTTTCTTAAAAATCTTTTCCGTGTTAGAATGGAAGGGAGTTGCTCAGGCAAGAGGCGTAGATCAACGCGCACTGCTTTTATCTGAAGTATTAAGGGCTAAGCTCTATTGCAAGTGAAGAGGTTCCACTGCTGGTAATGAAAGTCACCTTTTAATGAGTTTTCCATGTTAATCTTCCAGTGATCTCAGTTTGACTGTGCTCTTTGGCCAGTCCTCTGATAGATAAAAAGTAATGACCTTCTCTTGTGTGGGGAAATAAGAAGTTTGCCAAATTTATTACATCCAACCAATGAACATTAGGCACTGAACTGAGAATATCCCTACTGAAGTCCTGATATTGCAATCCTGTAATTCCTTTAGCCCATAATTTTTTATCGTTTAATCACCCTTTACATCTGTTTTGCTTAATTCTGTTTTTCAGGACACACTAGAAATACATGGCTCTAAAATGGCCTTTTCTCTGTAAACAGAATTCCTTAGGTCACAAACTTGTTCTGAATGTGCAATCCTTATCTTAAAAATGTGAAGGAAAAATGTCATGGTTGACATTGTTTGAATCCAAACTTGCAATTAAGAGGCATTTTTTCCCCCTCTGTGCCTTGTGGCTTCCATCTGGAAAAATGAAAAGGTTTCTCTGACTTACCATGGCAATAGAAGTACATCAGTCTGGTTATTTGAGCTGTGGACACCTCTTGCTATGCTTTTGGACTCTGTTGGTTCCAAGCTTCCTGTTTCTGTTGAGCTCCACGTGAGCACAGTGCACGGTCTGTGGGAAAGCCTCGGATGGCCTGGAGAACTCCAGCCTGGATAATCCTATGGAAAAGGAACAGATGCAGGCTCCCATGCAATTTGGCACTCATCCTTTCCGGAGCTGATTTTGTGGTTCCGAATGACTGCCTGGGCTCTCGCTGGACAAGCCAAAAAGCTGCTGAACTTGTTCTCTGTTTCCAAGGGTACCTTTAGTAGCCTAACATGGAATTTTGCCACACAATGGGAATTTTATTGCTACTTACACCAATTTTTGGCACAGATGACGTGTGCCATGTAACACTAAGCACAGGTAGTCCATGCTGTCCCTGGGAAACATGAAATAACACTTTGTGTCTATTGCTTATTGGGATTTCCTACCCACTTTGCAGAACAACCAGTAAGAACTGTGGGACAAATATATGCAGATGCATTCTGAGAGTCCTTGGTTTATGCTTAGGAATTTTTTTTATATTTAATTCTCTCAAATAGTATTTGAATCCCTAGTCACCTTGCAGTTGCCTCTCAACGTGTCTGACCATGCAGCCCTGGCTGCTGCAGCCACTGCAGCTTTCGGTAGCTGGGTGCCACTGCCATGGACGCGCTGGCTGTCTCCCCAGTGCTGGAAAGGCATGCTCTTCTAGGCTTCCTCCGCTTCTGCAGCTCTTCTTTTGATAAGTGCCATCTTTGTTTGCAAAGTTATTTTTCTTGAAGGGAGCCTCTAAAATTTTTTCCCAGGCGTTCTGGGAGTCAGTTGTGCACAGTTTGAAGAAGAAAAAAAATGCTGCATAATAAAACTAGGGAAATGTGTGCAGAGATGTTTCAAAGATTAATAAAGCTCTGAGAGAGGCTGCAAGTGTGTTGGGATCGGGTCATTTTATAAGGATGGAAGAGTGAGCTGGAGAGACTCAGAGTGGGGATATCAGAGGATTTTCTTTTTATGCCTGTAGTTATGACAAACAGTCCTGGCTTTATCATGCAATTATTGGGAATTCTTGCTTAGAATTTAAATTTTAGCAGCTTATTCTATCTGTAGCACAGCGTAGCCTGGAAGAGCACTGATCTGGAGCTCTGTGCAGTGACACTTTCCTCCTGGTCACTTTGTGTCCTTTGGGTTGGTAGCACATTCATTCTCGCCTCGGTTCTCAAAGGTGAGCTCTGCTCCTCGCGTGACCTTCCCCGAGCAGACCCTCTCCACAGCCGCCCCTGTTCCTGCTTACCCACCTGTGGCTGCTGCAACAGCCTGGTGCCACCTCACTTGTGTCACCCTGGGCAGCGGCAGCCTCTGTTCATGGTGTAAGGCCATGCTCTTTATAGAGAAAACTTTGCATGGTGCAGTGCTACCCTCTGCTAATTTAATGGGAATTCCCAAGGAAAGTCTCTCAAAAATTGTTTTGTCATTAAAAGAGATGTATCTGTAGCATTAAGTACATGGTAAATACATTATTACTATTCAGATGTTAGAGTGAAAGAACTAATTTATTACTTTAATTAGTTTGCAGTGTACTTTACATTATTGTAAATGCAATATTGAAATAATGAACTGAAAATAGCCATGTACACATTCTGTTCGGCACAGCAATTTAATAATTCACTTGGCAAAAGCTCCTCTAATAATACATGAACTGTGAAATGTACTTGAAATGCTGGTTGTAATTAAAAACTTTTAGAACTTAACGTTGGCAGAGCTTGCGCTGCTAAAATGTAAGTTTCTTTGTGAAATAGGCAATAGGGCATCCAGTTTTCAGTGTATTTTTCAATATTAGTTTAACTACTAGGATTTTTAAAATATTTAAACAGAACATTTGTGTTGACACAGTAAACTCTTCCCTTCTGATTTTGCACTCATAGGAATGAAAGAATGCAATCAAGAGCACATTAATTTTTTTGGTGCATTCTGTGCTCCCAGATTACTGCCTTACTGAATCAGGATTATTGGTCAGGAGTTTTTTTGTTCTTCAGATCTGCACAATACCACCTCTGCAGGAAAAACCTGGGGAATACAGTGGGTTTTCCTGAAAAGCTTAAAATGTAGGAACGCTGCAAATTCAGCATCTGGTAATCACTTTTAAGCAGCAAAATATTAAAAGCATGGAAACGTGTGCCAGGGCGATTCCTGGGCTGTTCCGCCCCGTTTCCCTGCCCGCTGCTGTGCCTGGCTCTGCAGCAGCACCGGGGGCGCTCGGGTGGGAGTGGGGTCCCGTGGAGTGGGGCAGGAGCCGGCCGTAGGGCGCAGTGGGCAAGGGAAATGGGGGTGCCCGCTGGGTTCCACGGGGGGCTCTCCCCGACACCCCCTGCTGTCATCAGCACAGACAGTCTGGCTCCTGAGCTTCGAACCTGTGAGGGTGTGGGCAGGGCACGGGTTGGGAATATTTCGTTCTGGCCCCCGCCGTCTCTGCGGACGGTCCTCCCTTGAGAAGTTCCCTTTTTTAGCCAGGCTGGCACCAAAACAACGTCAGGCTGGGGACTGAGCTACCCTCCAGCAGAGAGGTGTTTAACGTTCCAGGGGGGTTCAAAAAGTGAAATTTATTGGCATTTGAATCAGCTGTTTAATTCCTAATTTTTTATATTTCTTGCATAATAGAACACTTTAGCTCAGCTCTGTCAAGAACATTTTATCCTATATGACTTTCGAGTCTTCATGTGGGGAAGACATGGCATAATGCCAACCTACTGACTCACATTTCGTAAATATTTTGCAAACAGTGCTTTTCTGGTTTCTACCAATTTTTTTCCTTTTTTTTTTCCCAATAATGAATTATTTTTTTATAGGAGGTGACTCCTCTTTTGCTTTAATAAAAGGCACGGACTACATGAATGTGAGAGGGGCAGTGATAATGTAAACTAACTTCATATGCTGCTTACAGAAAATAATAAATGGGTATTGTGGGAAGGTGTAATACAGTGAAACTTTCCGTCCATTGCCCTGATTACACGTTTTCTTGATCAGCGACGGGCTCGTGCATTTGAAAGCACTAAGGAGCTATAAATGTAAAGCAGACCCTACTGTGAGTGAGTCGCTGTGGTTGGCAGTGACGGAGGGTGGTGCAGGTGGCGTTGTAGAAGGCAGTGGCGCTACGCACTGAGTTATTGGCACATCAGTTTTGTCCGAGGGACCCCATTGCAGGATTAATGTTGTGTCAGCTGAGTGAAGTTATATATTTGATGCTTAGTTATGCTCACTTGTTTATATAAAACCTGTTGAAAACCTAGTTTGTGCTCCAAGATTGATTTCTGCCTTGAATCAAAAGGCTTAACAGAAGAGCTACGTGCAAATAACTGCAGAAAGGGATTATGGCCCGTCATGAGATTGGTGTGTAACACATGCCATGTAAACAACTTCTTATCAAAATGAATGAAAGATTTTAGACTGGATTGGTATCTGCTTACTGCTTTTTTGCTGTTTGCTTTCCTTCAATCAGTTGTCGGCTTGACGTGCTCTGCTGGGCCGGTTCCGTTCTCAGCCCCGCTCCCGGCCCGTGGTGCCCCTGAGTGTCAGCTGGGGCTGCAACTTCTGCTGAGGCCGTGGTAACAGGTACATTCAGACCTAGTGAAGGCCAGTAAAGCATCAAGAGGGTTCTCAGACTTGGAGGAAACCGAAGCTGCATCATGTCATGAGCCCACTTACATTGACATAGATCTCATTATTGAAGAGGGTTTGAAAGCAGTGTGAAGCAGGATGTAGGAAAATACAAGCTTAAAAAAAGCTTTTTTACTGTTACCTCATTTCAGTTCAGAAAATCTCCATGATGTTATTACAGAAGTTTAAAGTTTCTTTGAATGCTTCCTCAGTTTATTCTAGCTCCAATCTGAGTAGAATTTTTGCAGTTTTCTTTCATTTTCTATTTATTGTTAGATTTTAAAGCTTCATGTGTATGTTTTTGCTTCACTCTGTTTCAGAAGTGAGGTAGAAACGACTGCAGATTCTTCCACATTCATTTTCAAAACATTCCTTTTTAAGTCTATTAGTGTGGCAAGTGGAGGGTAACTGAAACAATTCAGCATTTCATTTTAGTTTCTTAAGCTGCTAAATGCATGAGCAGACTGCTTCCAAAATCGCTAAATAAAAATTTCTGTTTAGAGGAAGACCTTGTGTTACACAGTGTGGGGGAGGCTTCATTCGGGTCCTGCCCCTGAGCTCCAGAAAATAGGGCCTTAGGAAAACTGACACCTTCCCTCTGGAAGTTTCTCACCTGCTCGTACCATCAGCTCCTGTAACCCTCCTCCTGTTTTTGTTATTGGTCCATGTTTCTGTGGAGATGAATGGTTTGAAATTGTAACTGGCTGTTTTCTTTGAGTGATACACATTCTCCTGCTGATACTTCCCGTGGAATTTGCTTGCTTTAGGGTGCGGAGCTGCTATGGATTTCTTTGCCCATTGATAATATTTTCTTGTACAGCTTAGAAATACCACTCAGTTTGTCATTGCCTCTGTGTGAGACGGGCCCAGACCTGCTGGCCTCCTCTGTAGGATCCAGCTAATAAACCTCTGCTACGTAGCAATCTTTTGCTTAAGGCCTCATTTATCCATTTTCATTCCTGCCGAGCTAAGCAAGCTGTTTAGATCCCATCTAGTGCTGAATTTACCAGTGTCAGAACTATAGAAAAACCTGAAATAAAGGTCTGACTCCATCTTGCTCCTTGTACCTGGCTGTTCCTCACCCTCAGTGGCTCTTCAGAACGTGGGAGAGTTCAGACAGCTCTCCTAAGAAAGTGTGTTAGATCCTCTTACCTGCTGCTTTCCTGCTTTTTCAGTAGTGCCCCTGTGCTCAACTGCATCATGAGAATCCTTGCTTTGCAAATTCTTCAAGAAGATGCATTTCTGTTATTTCTCTAAAAACAGAGCTAAATGCCTGAACTTGTTTGGATCCTACAGCATCTGCTTGTGGACTTGATGTTTTTTACTTGTGAACAAACTTATGGAAATGGGATCTTAGATGACAAGAGAGAAAAGACTTGAGTCCCAGAACTGAGTGTGGGACCTGGTATGGGAGAAAGATGTGAGGACTGAACTACAGAGCAAGTGCGTTCCTCTCTACACCAGAATAATTCTTTGGTGTTAAAGGGAAGAGTGGACAGCAGAGAAGACGTGCCCAAGTGAATGTTTGGACACTGGAAGAGAGCTGCTCTTCTTGGTGATTTTCAAGTGGAACAGCTCTGGTAATGAAGGAATCTCAGGGAATGAGAAGACCCGGGTTCAAGCTACTCTAGAAATTAGGACATTCTTTTTAATTTTGGGGACAGCTGCAAACAGGTCCCTGCCTCAAAAAGTGTTGTCTTATTTCTTTCGTACTGGAGCGAGTCCAACGAAGGACCATTAAGAAGAAGGGTCTGGAGCACCTCTGCTGTGAGGAAGGTCTAGGAGCGCTGGGATGGTGCTCCGCCTGGAGAGGAGAAGGCTCCGGGGATCTCACCAATGTCTATAAACACCTGGAGGGAGGGTGCCAAGAGGAGGGAGCCGGGCTCTTTGCAGAGGGACAGGACGAGCAGCAATAGGCGCACACTGGAACACTGGAAATTCCATTCCATCCATCACTCTTCTGCGGAGAGGTTGGGTGAACACTAGAACATGTTGGCCAGGAGCGTGGAGCCTGCACCCTTTGGAGATACTGACACCTGAATTCGACATGCTTCTGGGTATCCAGCTGCACTGCCCCTGCCCGAGGAGGGGCTGGGCTGGGCAGTCCTGAGAGGTCCCTGCTGACCCCAGCTGCTCCCGTTCTGTTTTCTGCAACCTGGAATCACTTTAACCGCAAACATGGCTTTGTGTTCCTTTTTACAGAGTAGGGGATGGAACGTGGATCTCCCCCAGCCTGGGTGAAAGGGCTCAGGGGATTTATGCTGCGATACTGCAGCCTTGAGTAATCGAATCATTAAACAAAAATTGGGAACATACTGCTTGAATTCAGTAATGTATTTGGGGTGACTGAAAGCATGATGTTACTGGGCGTTACCCCAAAATACTCCTTAGCAAAAATTTTTGCCCAGTACTGCTTTTAATAACCTGTGGGACCAGTCACATTTAGTTCTCTTTTCTGAAAAATGACATGATCTGATGTAGATGCTTTGAGCTATTTATATTACAGCACTTATGTCTAAGGGTTATTTATGCTAATATGTCCCTTCTAATTAATGGAAAACTGGGGTAGGGGAGGACAGTGTTCTGTGTGTCCCACAAGTGCTCCGTGTGCTCCCCAGTTCTGACATAACCTTCACGTACCTGGGACTGGCAGGAAAAGGACTGGGGAGTGGGAATTGTGCTTTTGGCTTTTTAGGGATGAGGGGCTAGTTTTACCACTGCCAAGAAGCTCTGCCACATATGTCTTTCATTAACAATTTCATTATTATTGTATATTAAGATGCTATTAAGGGAGCATTTTCACAATCCTGAGGAGAAGGATCGTATATGAGGAGTGATATCTGTGCTAACACTGCAGTAACGCTTCTAGTTTGTATTTCTGTGCTGTACGAGTTTGAATTCCAGTTTGAAATAATTTTGTAAGAATAGTTAAAAGAAAAACAGCTGTTTCTGTGCTGGCTGCCATTGCACACTCAAATACCTATGGACAGGGGCAGTTTGCAGGTATATATCCTAATCCACCCCATAGCATCCCTGCCCAACTGCACATTCCTCCTTGCAAGCCAGCCCACTACATTTTCTGACATTCATTCAGTGCCATTAATACCTGCTGGCACAGACAAACTTATCTCTGTTTCTACCCCACTGCCCCCTAAAATAATTAGTAACATTGCTCTAATTAGGTGGAAAGGGAGGGAAGTAGGGAGGTTTGGGGTTTCAGGACCTTGTGCCTTTTTTCTCCTCATTGCCTACCTTTTCCTAGTCACAAGGAGAGTTTTTGAGTTGGGCCTTTGCTCTTTTCCTGTAAAACATCTCCTGAATGAATGGCTGTCTCCTAGCTGCTGCTGTTCTTTCTAGAAAGGAGAGAAAGGAGGTTTCAGAAGGTGAAACACAGTTCTGAACAGGCTGAGACTGAGAACTAGCTAAAAAATGGAAGAGGTTAAAAAGAATTTAATGCTCAGCTAAATCCTAGTTCTTATCTTTGGGGATGGAGTTGAATCTGGGAAAGTTGCATGTGCTGTGGGCTGATAACTGTGTAAATGACAGTTGCTTGAAGATCCCCAAAACTCAGTCGTTTTATCAAAAACCTAAAACCATGCCAGTTGATGCTTGTGCTTGGGTATAGTAGCAAACTGCGTTGAACTTCTAAAGATAAACTGAGGCTGCAGGAGGTGACAGTAACTCTTGTAGTCTGAGTACACAGGGTATTCGTTGCAGGCAGAGTGTCTCTTTAATAAGCTATCTTGAAATCTTTTAATAAAGAGTTTTCTTTTTCAACCACTGTAAAACTTCATGTTATTTTCATGTTATTACCTTACCTGCATCACATGAGAAGTCACATCAGTGTTTAGTCTGTGGAGACACTTTGAAAAGAACAAAATATAATTGCTATTTAAGCAAAGAGAGGGGCAAACACGGCATCAATCGAAGATGCAGCTCGCTGAGAGCCTCGGACTGCGAGGAGCGCTGGGTTTCTCAACAAAAATCTTTCATAAGCACAGAACAGAAGAATTAATAGAGTCTGTGCACACAGCTGGTGAAATGCAGAAAGGGTGGGGAAAAAGTAAGTATTTTAATATCTTAGTATTGAAGTACTTATTGTAGTATAGAAAACCAGATGAAAAATGGCCGAAATGGTTGTTCCTTTGAGGAATGTGGAGTTGTGTTAGCGCTTGACAAACCCGTTACAAAAAGAGTTGGTCGTTTACGGTTGGTCTCCATTTGTTCCTAGGTTTGCTAAGAAATGTACACATTATTGAACATGTAAGCACTGAGGGGGAATTTAATATCTGATGTTACTGAGGTGGTTTTGGCAATTTTACTTAAAACCTTTTCATATGTGATTTTATTGTGTATTATGCCAGGCAGTTGTGAACCACACATTAACACGCGAGAAGGTGGTGCTCACTATGTGGTTATGTGCTGCTGATAAGACTAGAAATCCCTGTTTGTAAATGGATTTCGTGGGATTCCATCCTAGTCCCAGCCTGGCAACATCACAGTGTTCCTGGCGCTGCTGTGGGACTGACTTCTGTCCCCTTTCCCCCAGGTTCTCCAGTGGAAAGCCCAGCAGGAAGAGGCTGCTCAACTGGAAGCTGCTGTAGCTGCCAGACGAAAAGAAAAGAAAGCTGAGGAAGAAAGGCTGCAGAGAGAACAGGAAATGATCCGCAGAGCTCATGACAAGGAGAAAGTATGAGAAACTTTCATACATTTTTGCATGTGTTAATGGGTACAATTGCCTTTAAGATCTTGAGCTGATCTCACTACCTTGTATTCTTGTGAAGTATTAAGTATTAGCAGAGAGATGAGCAAATGAGTCTTGCTACTGTCCGCTCTTACACATCAGTTCTGTTACTTCCTTACGTTTCTAAAAGAAAGAAAAGGCACAGAGAAATAATTGTGAGTATGTCGGTGTCACACAGACCCAGCGAGAGGCTCTGCTGGAGTTGTAACTCGTACAGATCTCTGCTTGTGAGCTATGTGCAGGCTCTGAGAGCTTCCAGCGCTGCAGTTAAGTGTGCTGCAATGCAGCAAATGAGCCTTATGGAATATTGTCTGCAAGATCTCGTGCTGCTCTTTGCAGCAAGGGCCCTGAGGAGTGGGCTGAAGCGCAGGGGCGATATTAACCCTTTCAGCGTGTGGCAGGTCTGGGTTACCTTGTGCTGAGTAACTTGTGTGGTGACCACTTGGGAAATGGCTTTGATGCATTGGTCTACACTTCAACTTCCTAGGCCATCAGAAATTCACTATGGTGAATGTAATGCTTTTAGAAAATCAAGCTGTGTCACACGTGTATTTGTGTTAACCTTTTTATTTAATGATATGGCAAAAGCCCAGGAGGTTGTTTTATTAAAATTTAACCTCTTTTTCTGATTATTTTTTACACTGAAATCTGGCTTGCTTAGAGTCCAACTCACCTGTGGTAGATTTGCTAAGACTGCATAATTATTTCTGGAAAAAATAAGCAAATAGTCTTTCTTACTCGGATGGGACTGCTCGTGCTGAGGTGTTTGCAGGAAGGGTCCCTAAAAGCTGTGCTCCTTTAGGGGGGAGAGGTTAAAGAGAGCATCTGTCATTCGGTCAGAGCCCAGCCCAAACCACAGAATAACAGGCCAGTTAGAAGCAGAGTTTAGGAAAACAAGGCTTAGCTGTTCCAAGCAGAGTGTTTTCGTGACGTGTGTTGAAGGCTTTATTGACATCAGTGTGCGTTGCACTACAGAAAACTTGAGCAAAAGAAGGAGGAAAACAAAATCTTTATGTACATTGCCATGTTTTCTCTTTAGACTTTGCCTTCTTGTCTTTATTTATCTGCCACGTTTCTGTGTAACATACCTTACTGGGAGCAAACGTTTACTGGTGGGACTTCAACAGGGCGGTTAGACACCCTAGAACTGGATGGATTCTCATGTTGGTAAATGTGTGATGGCAGGGGAAAAAAGACAACACAAAGCTATCCATACTCTTACAGCAACTTGATTAAGTTGTTACTAAAACAATTTCCAACACTTACCAAAAGCAGAAAAGAAATTACAACAGAGCAAAAGGAATGACTTGCACGCAGGGGAGTCTGACTGCTGTAGCAGAAGAATGAAAATAGTCCTGTGCTGCTTGGAATTTCCCAGTCTCTTTATAGCACTCAAATGTATTTTCCTTGCTTTGTCCAAAGAAACACGTCTTCATACCATGCCAAGCGGGTCAAGAGCAGAAGCCCTCATGGCTCATTGTGTTCCTGGTGGTACTCTGTGTAAGTGTTGAAGTGATACCAGCACCTCTGCCAAGAAGCACTTGACTGGAAGCACTACCTGGGGAGAAGCAGCTGGAGCTGCTGGAGCCTTGTCTCCAGACAGAGACTGGTGTCTCCTCTTTATTCCTCAGTGCTGCAGGTCCCTAGAGCCAAAACTGGAAAAGCTGCCTAATTTCAAGTTAGTTTTATTTTATTTCTGAGTTCTTACTCATGACTACATTTGCACATTGCACGTGTCCCGTCTCTCCTCTCCCTGAGAAGTCTCTGCTTACGGTGGTCACCTGATTTTATTCTTCTTCTGCAATTTATCTTAAAGACGAAATATACATTCTTGGCAAAGCACAATCTTTCTGTTAAAATATGCTGAATCATATAGTTAGCAGAATTGCAACTGATTGTCCAAAAGTCAGTTTCAAGAGATGTTTTTCTTTCCTGAAAAATGCACGGAATACTCTCACTTTTGATAGGAATCAGAAAAATACAGATTGGAAAGGGACCTCAGGAGGTCTCAATCTGCTGCTCAAAGCTGGGGCAGTTATGAGGTCCAACCAGGTAACTCATGGTTATTCTTATTTTAATTTGTTTTATTTAGCCTTAAATTCATCTCTAATATTTTAGACTGTTGTTCCAGGCTCAATAGTTGAGAAAACCGTATTTATGTGCTGGCAAACCATGCACTTTCAAGAAATCCTGCTCAGTTTAAATCAATATTGGTTTACCTTTAATTGTCTTACTGTTGGTGAAACTTGTAGACACAAACCTCTCTAAAAAGACAGGGGAATTTTTTAAGATTGCATTGTGCGTTGTGTGTGCGTTGTGTTACAAAGCTGTTGTATGTGATTATTTTTTTTCCACACTGACATACATTTTCTGGTATTTGTTCTTGGTTGATGTGTTGTTACTGTTCTTGAATGGGCTTTAAAGGTATAAAATGACAAACTAAGGCAGAACTTCCACATTGGGTGCCGGCAGGAGTTTTGGGGTGAGATGTGCTAAGGTGTGACTGTTGTGTCAGGTGTGCTGCTGAGGAACGTGGCTGCTGCCTTCCCTTGGGTTGCAGCCTGCCGTGGTTATTTGCCGCTGCTCGCGGTGGCTCTGGAAGCAGGAGGAAGGGGCCGGCGAGGCGGTGTTGGCCTTGCTGCCAGCAATGGTCATCTCGCGTCAGTGTTTTGGGTGTGCAGACCCTCCCTTTTCCCCGGCCCGTGTGTGACGTCCATGTGGAACCGTCCTCTGCCCGTGCGCAGAGGGAGCAGCCGCTGCTGGGGGTCGGCACTGGTGTGTCGGTCGAGTGTGGTGCGTCCCAGACCCTCGGGAACCGCTGCTCACCTCCTCCTGCCGCTGCTGCTCTGCCGGCTCTTCTGTGGCAGCAACACCACCATGGGAAATACCCGGGGGCAGGGTAAGGGGCATGCCCACGCTCTACCTGCTTTGTAGCCTAGGCAGGGTATTTCAAGTAATCCCAAACCCGGGAACGGGGAACATGACATTAAATCTGAAATGCCAGTTGCTACGTTTGGTCTATTCCACTGACGATCAGATTTTTTTCATATATATTTAAATAGGGAATTTCAGAAATATCCACTGGCCCCTAATTAGAGTTTATGAGAAAGCCTTCAGGCATTGTGGATACAAGAGTGGAATAATTGCAAAAGAGAGTTTTATTTCATAAATACAAGTATTACAAACAACATTAAATAAAAGCATTATAAGAAATATGGTTATAGCCATCCCTGTGTTCATGCCCTTTGTGTGTAAAAAAATAGATTATATAAAAAAATGATTGGCTTATAGGTTGGGAATTCTGAAATATGAGCACTGTTTGGAAGGCTTGTTTTATTCTGAATCATCATAGTTAAAGGTTTTTCTGCACAAAGTCAATCATATGAAGAGGATGGTATTTTGACTGCCATTTCAACTGAAATTTCCAAAAGAAGCTTAAATTCAGTATCGTTCAGTGGATGATACAGAAGTTATTTTTATTGCCATTTTATAAATCTTTTCCTATGTGAGATGATTCCATAAGTAATTTTCATAGTAAGAAATTACCTATATTTTGGGAAGTAGGGACCTTCACAGTAACTGTATGCATTTAGTTGTAAAAGCAACAGATTATTGAGGTATGATTTTAATTGCTTTTATAATTAACATTTTCTTAGATTATTAAAATTCTTAAGATCATCTTAGATGTTTGCATCTTTTTCTAAAGCTTCTGTTATCTATTATTGCAGCTGTATTTTAAATTTTAGAAACATAATGCTGTTTTGTCAGTGAATTACAAGTGGCAGCATTGTCATATGCTTCTGCCATCATAAACAGTCTCTTCAAAAACTCAGTCTTGGTTTTCAAGGTAAACACTATCTTTGTTTTGCTGGAAGCAATAATTTTTATTGAATTTTGTAGCTTTTCTCTTACTATTTGTCGTAGCAATTGCCAAGCAGCCTGTTGGGCCCAAGGAATTAAGGGGTTTCTCAGTCAGCTCTGGGGTCATATGAAGCACCGCACCGTTCTCTGGCTATTCCTTGGGTTCTGAGTTGGAAGTACATCAGGGTATGTCATTATTGCTGTGTCCCAGCTTGTCTTTCTCTTCTGGTACCCGCATGTGGAATGGAGAAAAAAAAGTGGAAATGAAGGAGTGAGAAGGGCAACAAAGAGAAATGGTGAGAGCGCTGACCATTGCAGGGCTCCCCTGCCACCCTCACTCTCCTTGTTGGGGTAGTGCAGAAAAGAGAGCACGTGATACCTCAGAAGACAGAATATGTGACACTTGTTGGAGATGACATGGACTATGAGTTGTATTACGATGAGTTGTTATGGGGTGTTGGTGGCTGGAACAGGCAGGGTGGGTCAGCTTAGTGCCAGGGTGGGCAAGAGGCTACAGGTCAGGGAGGGTGGGTTTTAAAGGCTTGATGCAAATTCCACCAGTTCTCTTTGAAGAACTGCACTGGTTGTTGGAATCCTGTAGAAATTTTTCAAATGAAGAATGAGTTTCACTTCAGCGATACTTACTTTAAATCCCAATTCCTCGTTTTGTATTCAAACCCCCCCAGCTTCCCAGACAAGCTTCCCTGCTCAGGTCTCACAGCCTGGCCTTTCTTTCTCACTCAGCTCTGGAAAAGCTTCATACTTCCACGAGGACCACTCATGCTTCTTCCTCTTCCTCAGTGGGCTCCCCACCTTGGCCAGACCAGCTGGGCTGGTGTGGATCCAGCCGCTGGAGCTGACCTTGGGCATTTTCACTCCAGGAACATCCCCTCCCTCGAGCAGTGTCACTAAAGGTTTTGATGGCCGAGTAGCAAAGCAAGAAGCGAAGGAAAGTGTAGTCTTCAGTTTGCAGAGCTGCAAGTTACATCCAAATTAAAGTGTCCACACTCTGATTTTACTATTTCTGTTGGGGGGCTCCACACCCTCTAGTTCTGCTAGTAAATCTTTTGTTGGCATACACTGTTCTAAAATATAAATTCTTTTCTAAAAAGATCAATATTGGATTTTCTTTAACATAATGCTTTTCTTACTTTGTTCTCACTGCCTTGGGTTGTGAATGATTGTTATTTTGTTTACTGTATTTGTTCAAACTCTAGTTGAAAAAGTACTGGGCTGAGAAACATCTGAAGTGGCAAGAACAGGAAGAGAAAGATCTACAACGTCTGGAGGAATTAAGAAAATTAATGGCTGAACAAGCAGTTAAAGACAGAGAAAGGTAAAAGAAATTAAATATGAATACCTGTAGTATCAATAGGATACTTCTTATAATATAATTTGCTTTGATCTCCCAACTTTCTGAATTAGAATAAACTGAGATAAGTAATTTTTGGTTTTCTTCCTATTTGGCAGTTACCCCAGTCCGTATACCAAGGCTGCATCAGGGTCGTATCTCAGATCCAATTTATTTGTTAGTTTGAATTCGTTCATATCCATCAAAGTTTTAGACCTTCATAAGCTCTGAACTGTTGTAGTCCTGATAGGATACGCACATTAAACCCAGCTCCCTCTGTGATGTTTTAATTGTAGCTGGGTTATAAGACCTGCATTCCCTCTTTGCAGAATTGCTTACAATCAGGTTTGTTTTGTTTGAGAGGCAAGTCAGAGGAGCACATTAAGCACTTAACAGCCTCAAAGATATTTATTATTCTTTTAGAGGGTCTTAAAATGAGCATCTAGTTGTGGATGCTCTTCGCCTTTTTGATGTCATTTAGGACTTCAGCCTGTTAACTTGTGAATTCTTGCCAAGTCTTTGTTGCAGAATATGGCCTTTAATGACCTGGTGAAGCCATATTGATTTCATAGAGGAGCATAAAAAGGTTTGTAGTCTGGTTATAATTGCTCTCAAATCACAGGCTTACTTTTTTCTACATAGAGGGAGCCACCAGGTTGCATGGACCACAAATGAAATTAGAATAAGATTAAAGTAACCATTTGCATTTAGAATATTAAACTCCATCTTAAGTGTTCTGAGGGAAGCAATCTTATTTTGTTACAATACCCTACAGACAGTTAAATTTAAATGTCTGTATCCTTATGCTACAAATATATCTTATCCTTTCCTTAAAAATACTGCAATGATTTTAGCTTATAGCAAAAGAAGCACATGTCCTTGAATTACTGAGTTTTCAGCAGAACTGGTCAAGACAAAATGACTTTTCTTTTAAGCCATCTGCTGCACTCTGCCATACAGCTGGGGAATGTTCTTTTTCTTATGCTAATAAACCTTGCAGAATAAAATATAAGGAAATGGCACAGTTCATTGAAGAATGCAAGAAGGAAATAATCACACCTTCAGGCTGTTATGAATCAAAAGTCGGTAAACGCTTAGCATTATGTTTCCCAGAATCCGTGTACTGTATAGTACTGTACAGAATAAACCAGTTTAAAGATCAGTGCTTGCTGTTTGTGGAGATTAATAATTCTTTGAAATACTTAATGCTTTTCATCCTCAAAGCCTTCAGAAGCATTAATCAGAGCAGGACAGAGAGATGTCACTGCTGCTGGATGCTGTGGTGCTACAAGTGTGGTACAAGGCATCAACAAATATTGTCCTGAAGGGAGGCAGCCACCAGCACAGCGACTTCGTGGCGCAGGGCTGCTGTCCTGCAGGAGCTGACAGCATCCTTACCTGGTTCACCTGTTGCAGCACGGAAATTGGGTTTGAGTCTCTGCAGAACTGATCATAAGAGATGGCTCAGGCCAGTACCACAGCTCTCATCTGGCACGTTTTCAGGCTTTATTTTGGGAAAATAAAAGATTTTTAGACCGTGAGCCAGCTGGCTATTCTGAGTACAAGACACGGCCTGGACAGTGCATAGAGTTTCTAATAGGTACAATGAGACATTAAAAAATGGTCTGCTGTTACCCTGAAATCCTTTTAAAATTAATTTTAAGTTAAGTAATCGAGTTTATAAAAAAGAAAATTATTATCACCGAGTCACTGTGGTGCTCTGTTTATTCAGGTCTCACTTTGCAATTGCGAGATGCTGAATAGGCAGAGCTATGGGCAGATCGAAGAAAAGGAAACTGGATGTAGAATTTCCAATGACTAATTCCAAATTTGCTTTCTGCAACTCCTCTGCTTAGTGACTATCTGACAGTGGAGATGTGTAACTGATTGGACATTTAATTCCTTGCCCTGTAAGTTCCTGGGTAGCTGCAGCTTTATGTTGTGTGTGTGTCCTAGAGCTGCTGTTGTCAGAGCAGCTGGGACCCAGCTCTCGCCTCGGCACCCATGGGCTTCAGCTGTGTGAGCTCCCACAGGTGCTGCTCAAGTGAAAGACGGTGAGAGTAGGGAGTTCCACACAAAATCCTAAATAGCAGTGCTATCTGCATTCAGAAACGTGGGAAAGGGGAAGAGGATTGTGCTGTGGTTTCTGCTCAAATCACAATATCTATACTGTATTCATTTTTTTTATCCAACAGTCAGTTCATACAAAATTTGTAAGACAGCATTTAAAAAAATCCTGGGGCTGGAATAAGAACCTAGTTCTGCCCAGAACCTGTCAAATGCCCTGACTAGTGGGAAAAAAAGCATACTCCTTTTTGTTTTCTTCTACTTCCATTCATTTTGTATTGTTTGTGAATACTGGTCCGGCTTCTAAAACAGGGGTGGAGGTGCCCTTTCCCAGACCATCGCATGTTCTCCCTGGTTGCTGATAATGCAGAAAATGCAGGTTTGAACTTCTTCAGGCTAAGAACCCGAGACCAAAACTGTGTGGACAAGAGCTCTGGTTACTGGTGTGTATCTTAAAGGGTCTGGGCTGGCCGCATTTGAAAAGGAAAGTGGAGAGTTCTGATCCTTTATTTTAAAAAGTTGGAGGTTTAGTAGATGGCAGCTCCACCAGAGAGAGAAATGCTCCAGAAACACAGCAGGTACTAGATAAATGGTGTGTGCTCTCCTTGCTGGCCTTCAGCAGGACTTAACCCCATTAAACTGGGTGTGAATTAGTGTTGGCAAGATGTGTTTGCCCGTGGCCCACCCAGGGTGGAGATGTGAGCGTGGGTGTACTTCTGCAGCAGCTGGTCCTTCGTGCCAACAGGACATCACACCTTCAGCTGCTCCCGGTGGCTTGAGCTGGCTCTGCACGCCTGTGTCTGTAGGACACTGAGTTATAAGCTCTCTTGTAATGTGGCATCCTAGGACTACAAACTGCATTTAAGTCTTATTGTGCTTCAAGAATGAGCATCCAAAGGGCAGATGTTTGTCTGTCGCTGACAGCCCGCTTCTCCTTTTCTTAATTCAATGAGTTTCAGTCAGGTCCTCCATCGGGGCCCTGAGGAATGGAACGGATCGAACAGGCGTGAAATATTCTAAAAGAATATTCGCTCCCCAAAGCAATACGTTTGCAGGGTGAGAATTAAATCGGCATGAAGTTGTACAGATGTTTTCTCTGGCTGGCTGTGGGAATGGGCCAGCACAGCCCTGATCTCCCGTCACACAGCGAGTGGGAGCCACTGCGGGGGTTTCATCCCCTCTGCTGCCGGTGCGTGCCCTGAGCACACAGGGCAGGGGTGGGAGAGGCCGAGGAAAAGATTGCTCTTTGCAAGAATTTCATCTGACAAGTGAGTGTGTAAAACACTTTCCCTCCCAGCTGCCTCGCGCCTCGGCGGCTGTGCACTGACTCAGCCTGTCGCAGGAGGAAACACCAGCAGAGCCTCTCAGGCACTGCCACAGTGCTTCCTGCTGTTGGGAGGAGATTTATTCAACTGACAACAGTCAACAGGATAAGTTGTGATATAGGGAAAAAAAACCTACCTACATTATAACCCAATTTTTTAAAGTTTTGCTAAAGCTTTCATAATAAACATAGTAGGGCATCTTTTCCTATTGAATATTTATGAGACAGTGTCTGAAAGCAGAGTTTTAATGAAATTATGCTTATCAAAAATGACATAAGTGTGTACCCACAATACTTCAAAAAGGTAGCTTTACTGAAACTAATCAGCTAAGCTAATTTTTCAGCTGGTGATTTATTAAAATTATTACTTACTGTGGTACTTAGAGTCAAAATTGAGTATTAAGGCATTTTAATTTTAAGCTTTTCTATAAAATTAAGTTTACTTTGAAGAAATAGTAGCTAAAATATTACTAAGTATAATAGAGTGAAAGAGAATTAACAAGTTTATTTGGATGAGGATGCTGTAAAATCAAAGCTCAAGTAAATATTTGAAGCCAAGTTTAAGAAGCATTGGAAGAATGTTCCACAAGGAACACGATGTGCGGTGGAACATGTGTTTACAGGGTTCTCTGCCTTCCCTGGCTGTACCTTTCATAGCTCTGCCATTGCCCTCTGACAGTGAAACTTAATCTTTGTTAGTACTGGCCTCGGTCTCCAGCGTGAGCAGATGATGATCTCCTAGGGATATCACGGTCAGGAAAACATGAACCTGCTTCTCAGGAGCAGATGCAGGGCCCTTGCCCTGCCCGCCAGTGGCTCTGGTGATGGACTGCAGTCACTTACCCGTATGCAAACGCCATAAACCCTTTCCGTTTAGCAGGGCCTCACACCCCCGTGTACGTGAAAAGTGCTGCAGTAGAGACAGCATTCAAATCCGAGCCGGGTGAGTGCCCCTCAGTGTTCCCTTTGGTAACTCACAGAAGGTCCCGGGGCACTGAGCCTCATATTTGGTAACACCAGTGTGTTAGGACATGTACCGTAGTCAGCTCAGGCAGAGTGAAAGGTTTTCAATGTAACAGAATTTTTGTCATTTTTTCAGAAAAAAATATATGAATATCTGCTCATAATTACATTTTTTTAATATAAAAAGCAGATTAGGCTTTCTCCCTGGAACGGCGTTACCTCTGAAGATTACTGCTGTCAGCATTCCTCTGCCTGAAGTGCAGTGGCTACAGAAGAAACCGAAACCTCTCTGGGGCATCCTCAGGGAGCTCTGGACCACTCTCTTGGGACAGAATCGTTTGTCCTGATAATTGTTAAGGGTTTATTGATGCAATCGTCTTTTCTAGCTACCAACATAACTGTATGTTTAGTTATGATTTTTGCAGTTTATAGCACAAGTTATGTACTTCTTTGAGCTTACTAAAATTTTGAGAGTAAGAAAACAAAAATACTTGCTTTATTGTAGTGGAAGCGGCTCTTTCTGCTCCGTTTCTCTCAAGGCAAGTTAAAATTTGAAGGGCCCAAAGAAGGATGATTGTGTGAATGCAGAGCATGGCCACGGCAGCTGCTACATAAGGACTAAAAGTGCCGTATGGAAGAATGGCCTCCAGCTCCGTACGGAACAGGGGTTGGCAGTGGGCTGGGGGCTATGGGGAGCTACAGTCACGGCAATCCTGTGGGGCTGTGAGCACCTACTGCTGAAAGCTGACCAGCAAAAATAATGCCATAGGGAAATGTTCAGGATTATTTGGGCTAACCTCCAGCTTTTTCTTGGAGAAGGATGTAATTCTCAAGTTTTCTTGCTTCTTCCAGTAACAAGATTGGGAGTGATGTGTTTCTTTTAATGGAAAGGGTTACAGGAAAGAGTTCTTCTGCCATACACAGATGTCAGAGAACATTTCTTCTTGGCAAAGAAAATAGGGGAAAAAAGAGTAGCAGGGCTATATAAAGCATGCTAGAGAAAATCTGCATTCTAGAAATGAAATCTGAAAGGTTAGCCAAGTTGTTTAAAAAAAAACAAAACAAAACACAAGCCTGAAACAAATAAAAAATACAACTCTAAAACTCTCTTCCCCAAAAGCCCCAAAACAAAAAAGTCCAACAAAAACAATGCATTCAAATGAAAAAGCATTTTTTTTTTGCATTTTTCAGGCCTTTTTATTGAACCACCGTATTATTATTAGGTGGATATAGAAAACATCAGACTAGTTTTCAAACTGAAATGTCATAACAGAAATGCAAAATGGCACCTGCCCGGTGTTTTTTCCATTTGTGTGTGTGCTGCTTCGCAGGGTGAAGTTCAGACAAGCCCTGCTAGAAAAACGGTTGCTGGAGAAAAAGGAACTGGCCCTTCGAGAAGCACTTGAAGAAGAGGAAAAAGAGAGATGCCTGGAAGCGCTCCGGCAGCAGGTGGGGTTTGTTTCCTGTTTATACAGTATTTTAATAAACTGTAATGATACAAACACATACTGTCATATTACCTGAAAGATAAAAAGAACAATCTATCAAAAGCAAATAAATGGCAAAGTTAAAATGCACTTTTAGTCTTACTCTAACAGTAATTCTGTTGTGTTATAAATTCTGTGTGCTTTGTAACTGACAACAGGAACGTTATGATGTTAAATTGTGCTGCAGAAGCTGTTGATATCTGAAAAAAGATACTATTTTTTCTAAGTTGGATATGATTTGTCTTTTTCCTTGATTATTTTTTTTTTTTTAATAATCTTAAGTCTGCCTTGAGTCTTAGGCAAGATTCACAAGTAGTTTAACTTCTTTTTGAATTCTCAAAACTTACAGACCTTATATGAAGTTTCTTCAGAGAGAGATTTAACTCTTTGTTAAACTTTTGCACGTTCTTTTAAAAAGAACATCCCAGAAAATGCTCGCTAATGTTTGTCATAGTAAAGGTAGTGTTTAGATTTTTGTGTTTTGTTGGTTTTTTTTCTAGTGCTGACTTTTGAAGAAGTAGTTTTATCTTCATTTATATTTTTATATCTAATCCCCAAAGATTAAAGGGAAAAATCTGGAGTTGACATTCTTTACACTCCAGGAGCTGCAGCCTAAATGTGCAGCCAAAGGAAAATAAGAGAGGGAGAATGGGTGCTCTTCAAACCCTTTTGATTTTGGGTAATTTAAAGAGAACTAATGCAGCAGGTTTCTCCTCAGGACTAACTGCGCTTAAAAATCTGGTATTTGATGCAGCCTTGACCTCACCTTCAGCATGTCCCTTGGCTTCAGGATTAACCATCCCAAGCACTGTGTGAGTGCCAGGAAAACCCTTCCCGAGTCCCTCCTGGGCGGTTTTGTGGCTTTATACTTGCTTTCACTGGGGCATTTGGGTGTACAAAGTCAAGAAGAAAGAAAAATATAGGAGAGTTCAAATACTCTGACCCATCTTCTGTGGGAGAGCTGAGCAGAACAGGAATAAGTAAACCTTGAGGGATCATTGGTCTGTTATTTTAGTCATTTTTTAAACCATTGAACTCGGTCTTATTTCCAGTCAATAGTGCTTTATTTTTAATAATCTGATTCAATTAAATATTTTGCAGTATTAACAGTGTTATTTTAAGTTGTCAACGCATTTTTAATAATAACTCTATTCTGTCTTTTCTAAGTTACTGGTTGAATGGCGCTGCCTTTTGCGTCAGATTTGACAAGAGGCTGGTTGAGAGCCATGGTCTGTTGATCTCTTTGGACTGACCCAATTCACTCACCAAAGTACAAAACGCTTCTAGAGTGGCCCTTGACTGGGATGGGAGAGTTCCCACTTCATTACCTTTCTCTAATCGATGTTTATTCTCTGTGTTTCACACTGATGAAATACTGCTTTATAAAATATGCCCCTTGGTTGTACGTGGAAAAAAAATAAGATCTTCAGTAAAGTCATCCAGTCTGTGTATTTTGACAGCCTGTAAATACAAAGATTATATTTTGTTAAAGAGATGGAAAAAAATAGCATACACTATTTAAAATATTTTTTTCTGGATTTAACCATTCAGATGGTACCCTGACTTTTATTATTTTGCTTGTGCAACTTTCTGTATTTTCCAAAGTAGTATTAGCCTGTATCTGGATATTTTAACCCAAAGAAAAAAAAAGCAATGAAAAAAGAATCTGAAACCTGTAGACTCTGAACTTGACTCTTGCACAACGTGCTGTCTGACAGACTCTTTGATACTGATCTAGCCACAGGAAATTAAACAGTTAAACCAGACACAGTTATGAAAAAAAACAAAGAATTAGGTTATTTGTGGTGTATCACTTGATGATGTTGCCCATGACTCAGTAAAAACTGTGAACTACCCATCTGAACGCCTGTGTGTCCATCAGCAGAAAAAGAAGAAAGTTTGGACTTCCAGGACTGTGGTTGTTGTTAAATTCAGTCAGCGGGTTCTTTCGGTGGCTGGTTGTGAGTGTCAGCACTGGTGCTGCTCTCCCCTGCAGCTGGGGATGCTGTGGCTTCTCTGGCAGTGTCCCTGCGGAGCCGGGGTCACCTTCACCATGGGACCAAACCCGTGTCACCGAGCACAGACCGGGGGTGCGGGTATTTGGGGAGCACTGGTTTGTGGTAGCCTCCAGCTTAGCCTGAGCTTATTTCCTGCCGGGGCTGTGAGGAGGCAGCAGTGTAAGCTCTCTCTCCACAGAACACCATCCAGCTTTCACGTTTAGGTTTCCGAGGACGGACAGTTGGCAGTCGGAATGTGTGGGTAATTCTGTGCTGAGCCTGCCCACGGAGCAGGCGACGCCGCGCTCTGCAGCGGCTCTGGGCTCGCACAGGGCTACGTGATGTCCAGCCAATTGAATTGTCTCCACCGGGAAACAGGAACAAAATCTCCCCGATTATCATTCTCTGCAAGAGTGGTTTTACTCTGGATTCAAGTTTTAAGCTTTACAATTTTTATATGTGGATACAAGGTGGTTTAGGACAACTTTTGAAATTTTTAAACCAGGTAAATTATCGTGTTCTCAAAGGACATGGGTTATTGATAACAACCTTTCCTCGCCTTAGATCTGCACAGATAAGAGTAATTGTTATTTTCGTATCATATATTTTAGGTGGCCGTTGTTGCGAAACCAGACCCAGCCAGAGCAGTGGCTGATACGGTGGCGTCGAAAGCTCGGATGGGCATTGGCACCAATGAAGAGTTTGATCTTCAGAAGCCGCTGTTCCCGTTGCACACGTACAGTGAGCAGCAGGCGAGTGTCTGTAACCGCGCCGTGTGGTTCAGTGTGTGCACAGGCGTCTCGATAGCCATACGTGGTAGTTGTGTTACCAATATAGCCTACACAGCAATATCAACAGCCCACTGTAGAACATAATGTGTGTAAAAATAAAAGCATTAGGAGTAACGGGTGGGGTAATCCCTGACCCAAAGCAGGTGCTGGAGCAGCACAACAGGAGCAGAGCTCAAAGGTCCCTTCCAACCTGCTGGGCTCTCCCTGAACCACCACTGGAGAGGGGATACTGGGATAAATGGGCCGTTGGGCAGTTCCCGTGTGCGCTAGGTGTTTTGACTGATCTGTTTGCTGTTTCTTCATTTCAAAACTCACCCCTTTTGCATTTTTATGCATTTATTTAAGAGTGCCTCCGTTTCACCTGCTCCAGTTAGTGTTGTGCTAGGTATCCAAAGTGCTGGGACCGGTACTGTTTAACATCTTTATCAATGACATAGACAGAGGGATTGAGAGCACCATCAGCAAGTTTGCAGATGACACCAAGCTGTGTGGTGTTGTTGATACACCAGAGGGATGGGATGTCATTCAGAAGGACCTGGACAGGCTGGAGAGGTGGGCTCAGGTGAACCTCATGAGGTTCAACACGAGCAAGTGCAGGGTTCTGCACCTGGGCCAGAACAATCCTCGCCATCAATACAGACTGGGGGATGAGGTATTAGAAAGCAGCCCTGAGGAAAGGGACTTTGGGGTGCTGGTGGACGAGAAGCTGGACGTGAGCAGGCAGTGTGCAGTTGCAGCCCAGAAGGCCAATCACATCCTGGGCTGCACCAGTAGAAGTGTTGCCAGCAGGTCCAGAGAGGTGATTCTGCCACTTTGCTCTGGTGAGACCTCACCTGGAGTACTGTGTGCCCTCAATATAAGAAGGATATGGACCTGATGGAGCAGGTCCAGAGGAGGGCCACAAAGATGATGGCGGGGTTGGAGCACCTCTACTACGAGGACAGGCTGAGGGAGCTGGAGTTGTTCAGCCTGGAGAAGAGGAAGCTCCGGGGAGACCTAATAGCGGCCTTCCAGTACCTGAAGGGGGCTACAAGAAGACTGGGGAGAGCCTGTTTACAAAGACCTGCAGTGACAGGACGAGGGGCAATGGCTTTAAGCTAAGAAAGGGCAGATTTAGATTGGAGATTAGGAAAAATTTCTTTACTATGAGGGTTGTGGAACACTGGAACAGGTTGCCCAGGGAGGCAGTTGAGGCCCCATCCCTGGAGATATTCAAGGTGAGGCTCGATGAGGCCCTGGGCAACCTGGTCTAGTTGGGGGTGTCCCTGCTGACTGCGGGGGGGTCGGACTAGATGACCTTGAAGGTCCCTTCCAGCCTGGACCATTCTATGATTCTATGATTTTCTATAAAAGTTCTCCTGACCGTATTCCAAAGAGCTACCTCAGAGGTAACTTAACGGTGGGGTAGTCTTTTTTTCTCGGAAGATTGTGCACAGGACAAATCACTTCATAAGCTGAAAGTTAGTATCTTGGCTACCTTTACACTGTTGCTGGATTGAAGGTCAGTTGGGATGTGACATGGAAGGGCTAGAGGAGAGGAAGCCAGTGAGGTGTGAACGAAGGAGGGAACTGGAGTAACTGTACTGCTGTTTGCAGGGCACTAGGATGGAATTAAGCAACACGGGAGGATTTTTTGATTCCCTTACTGTTCTCCATCTGCTTGGTCTATGCATTTTAAATTATTCCCACTGTGGAATTTGAAAATTATGTTTACAGAAAGAGAAGTGCTATGATACAATTCTATGGTATAAAAGCTTTCTTTTAGCACTGAATAAGCTGAAATTTAACAATGTCTATAACTAAGCTTGTCCAGCACTTCCTATTTTAAGAGATTTTAAAGCTTCTCAGTTTGGTAGAGGAGACATCTGGTACAAGAGATGTAGTTTTTGTTTGCCTATTAAAATTTACCCAAATCTGACTGATGTATGAGGTTCTGCAAAGCCCTGCCTTTGGGACTAATACCTGAATTCTCAGAATATTCTTCCTGTTTTGGCTCCAGCCGGGTTTGGTGCTGCCCTGGATGTGGCAGTGGTTCCTGCTGAGCGTACAGCTGAGCTCCGTCCCAGAGCCGCCGTGGTTTTATGGACAGTGTTCCCCAGCGTGGGTCTGCCCCACAGCTCTGGGCACCGTGGTGGGGATGATAGAGCTGAGGGCAACCTGCGCTCTCTTCTTCTCCCCACTGTGGCCTATGGAAAAAGGACTTGAAAGAGGCTTACAAATGTTGTCAAATAACCTTTGGACAAATTTTAGAAGCAATTTCCCCAGGCGCTCATGAGGTCAAATGGAAGTGGTGCTGCCGTGCAGTCACTGCGAGGCCGTGAGGGAAACCATAACCGTGCTGGAAGCACTGGGATTCCATAGAAACAAACAGGGAGGGATTAAAAGTCTTGTGCTGGAAGCGGGGCTGTGTCAGTGGGGGATGCAGAGGAGTCTGCGCCTCGGCAGTGAACAGGCTGAGTTCAACTCCCTTTCTCATCCACACCTTGAGTGCTGCTGAGGAATCACAACCAGGGGCTTTGCTACAATAGTTTGTGACTTAATATTAAAAAGGACAGTATCAAGGTATGTGCAGTGAGGTAGGGCTTATTCACCACAGAGTTTGTCTATTTTTGAAGGCTTTGTTTTATGACCACAATTTTCTGACCATCTTTTAAAACTCTTAAAATACAGATACATCCACAGATACCTTTTAAGATACACTGAGTGTATGAGGAAAGTATTGTTTTGTTTCTATTTATCATTGCTGTGGTTTATTTTAACAGATCGTTTCTGACCCCAGACTCCGTGTTGAGCTGGCTCTTCGAGAAGCTGGGCTTCATAAAACGCTTTATGCAAAGGAGATTTTACCAAAAATTCCTCCACTGAAGCTTCCAAGAAGAGATACGGAATCTACAGCTTTCAGAATGTAGAGTGCCTCCTGAGTCAGCAGGAGAGAAGCTTCGGGGCTATTGTCTGTAACAGGAAACTTTCAATAAATTTCTCTTAGGCTGTGTCCCAGAGCTACTAATTCTGGGTGTGTGCAGTCATGGGGAACAGCATCGTGCCCTCCTCCTGCGGTGCTGCACCGCCTCATGCCGGCTTCGGGGAGGGTTTTACAGGTTGGGAGGGTGAGGGCTGCTGCAACCAAATTCCCTGCGTCCCTGTAGCTGGGAGAGAGGACACCGCTACGTGACAGTCTCCCACAGACCCTGCAGCCCATCTGATGTGTGGCATCTGGAGTAGGAACTCTGGTTTAATTGGCAGCATAAATCCAAAATAGCTTTACGGAACAGTCACTTTAGATTATGTTCTGACACGTGAACACATCCCACAACTTTCACTGCAGGTTCCTTGAGAATTTGATTCTTTTAGTTATAAAATCTTCGTTATCATGACTGTTTCTATTATTCCTTGATTATTATAAGAAGAAACTTAACCTTTGTCTATATTTAGAAACCAATTTGCTGCATCAGATTTACTGCAATCCAGTCATGCAATTTCATATTGCAGATTAGTCTTTCACTATAAATTATAAATAACATTTCAGATCCGGGATTTTTATTTTGGAGCTGAGTCTACTGAATATGATTCTATTAAATGAAAGGGAAATTGATGTCATTTCATTTTGTAACTGATTATGTTTCCAAGCCTTACATAAGATGAGTGTAAAATGCATGTAAACAAGTTACAATTAGCAGTTCAACCAAAAAGTTCTAAGGATGATGAATATTAGACAGATCTGAACATCCCTACCTGTGTATCCAGCTAATGATAGGAACTTCCTTAGTGTGATTCTGTGATGCCCTGTAGGTGTTAATGGATGCCATACCGACAACGCCTGCGAAACAGGGGAATTCATCACTTTTCAAAGGAGAAACTGAGGATCAGGGTAAGGAGGGCTCTCTCTGTCTTCTCCTGGCAGCGCCCGTGGTGCCGGTCCAGCAAACACTGAGGGGGTTTTGCTGCTGGCACCAGTGCCCCTGCCTTACCCGGCACCCTCAGCAGGCACTCTGCTCGTGGTGCGCTCACCGACTGTGCTCGTGGTGCGCCCACCGACTCCAGGACTGGTGCACTTATCTGCTCCGGATGCGTGCAGTGACTGCACCAAATGGTTTGCCATCAGAGACCACCAATGTTGAGTTCTCACCCCAAACCAATGTGAACATCGGCGAAACCCCGTAGCCTGGTCCTGCCCTCGGCAGGAGTCTCTGGGCGCTGGGCAGCAGGTTTGCTCTGGCCGGGACGTTCGGGGTGCAGCCAGCAGCAGATGGTGACGCTACGGAGGGTGCCGGGGAGGAGCTGGGGTGACCGTCCCAAGAGCAGGCTGCGTCTGGGACCAGGAGCAGCGTGACCTGAGCATTGAAGCGAAGGTATTTTAATGGGGGGGAAATGCTACGGAGACTGCCCAAAAGCCGTGGGAGCTGTCTGTCTGCTGGATTTAGCTTGTGCATGTTTGTGCTAAAATTACAATTCTGTGTACATTTGTGCATTTTATTTTGGTATCTCATTTGGGGTAACTCAGTATTTTTAAAACCCAGCTCGTTGGCTGATCCTGCAGGGGAGACCAGCATTGCTTTCCTTCTCTTTTGGAGACCAGATTGGCTCCTGGGCTGCTGCCCACAAACCAAGATCCCAAACTAAAGGCAGCTGATTTTTTTTTCTCTTGCCTTTAAAAGCAGATCTACAAGGTAATTTCAGTGGTGCAAAATCCTTTCAGATTATAGTTGTCTTGTCATCTTTTATAAATACCGAGACATTTATGAAAAAAGAAAGTTTAAATGGAGAAGTTATTTGTTTCTGAAACAAAGGACACTGATTTTTAGGCAGTGGCTGGTGATTGTCTTCACATCTGTTGTTTCTCAGGGAATAGACTGAGCAGAACCCCCCTGAGCCCGTACCGCTCACTGCAGCCAGGAGCTGGGGCTTGTTAGGACATGGTGAGGCCAGAATGAGGATTTTTAGAGGGATTTTCCTGTAATGGTGGAGCATGGAAAAGGAGGTGGGTGTTTTGCCTTATTTCCCTGTCCTCACCTTAGCGCTGCTCACGGGAGACGGTCAAAACCCTTCAGGAGATGGAGATGCTTATAAGGACATTTGTTTCCATGGTAAATGCTTTCTACACTTTTTTAAAAAACCAAAACTTTGCAAGTTATTTTTGTACAAAGGTGTATGAAATTACTTGCACAGAAAAAAAGCAATTCAGAAGCTGTTAATGGGCAATGGACTTCTCAACCAGCACCTCCTGCAGCCCTGCTTTGTTGGTTTGACTCGGGGGGGTAGCAGCTCAGAATCCAGCTATCCTTTGTGCCAGGGTGTGAAGTGTGGGCAGTCTGACTAACAATCTCATTTTTTTAAAGCCTAAGAAAAACTTCTTAATGAGAATTAAGTAATTTGTTTCAAGATACACTACTTATCCATGTGTGAATCTTGGTAGTCAGAGCAGTGGCTTAAATGTTAAATAGTGCCTGAAAGTCAAGGATCCCCCTGGTACAGATCAGTTGGTGCGGTATCCAGCTCTCACAAAACAACGGAAGTTTGTGCCAACTTATGTGCACATAAGGTTATAAGCACATTTCTGTGTGTATTTACAGAAAAAGAAAACCGTAAGTGATTACGATGCCAGCTCTGACCCCTCTGAGAATAGAGGGGGCTTTGCAGTAATGGTCAATATTTTGGGAAGGAGCTCACCACGGACACACGTTCTGAGCCTTGTAAACTACTGACCCCTCTGAAACCCACAACGAGCGTCAAACGTAGAATGTGCAGCAGAAAAAACATCTTACAACATAATCATTAAGCTAAAAGCAAAATAAGAAAGACGGTCTCTTTGCTGGGTGATGTTCTAGAACGTAGAGAGTTCACTGTCTCCTGCAAAGTTAACGACCAGGGCTGCGTTTCCGTAAGCGCCGGCAGAGCAAGCCTCGCCGATGGAATTGGGCTGAATGAACAGGTACCAGACTGCTTTTCCTAGCGTGGTTTTAAATGATTTTCACAAAGAGCTGAAGGTACGTGTTGCTGTTAGTAGAGAAATTTCTCGAGTGGACTTTGGACTTGGCAGAAAGGAGTGTGAATGGCAGGTATCGTTGCATCTTAGGTGATGGGGGTGATTTTGTTTCTCTTCTGGGAGGACACTGGATTTCTCCCCCAACAGATTAATATTTGAGCCTGAAAACTGCAATCCTGGAATGGAAACTAGGAATATATCTCCTGTTCTTGTAAAAGGTAGAGTGTGCTTTTTCATGGCCGCATGCGTGTCCCAGATCAAAGCGGTGGTAAGTTGCTGGAGTAGCTCGGGGGACCATGAAAGTGGGGTCCCAGCTCCGGGGGAGCCCGTGGGGAGCCCCACACAGCCCCGCTCTGCCACCGGCCCCACGTCCCAGAAATGGACCTCTGGGGGTAGGAGGGGGCGGTGGGACAACGGGCAGTGGGGGACAGGAGGGACACCAAGAGAAACCCCCACGTTTGGGGGCAAATTGAACTGTACCCTCGTGTGGAAGCGGTTCTGCGACTAGAGGGGCCCGAGGTTGCTGGTGAAGCAGATTTTAGGATGTGCCTGGAGAAGGAGTACCTCGGGGATGGCCCCTCAGCACCTCTGTGAGTGTCTTCAGACTTAACGTGTTTTGTGCTCTTAATATCGTTAATGTCTTAAGATCCTCTCCCATGTTTTTTGATACGTTAAAATTTTGTTTAGCAGAACTCTTAAATCCTGTAAGTTACTGTTCCAAAGGTGTCACAGTTCATTTGGAAGCGAGCTTGTCAGTGAACCTTGGGAACTGGAAGTGATTTTGGTGGGAAATTCTTCAGGCTGTGGGTGACCCTCCATGGAAAACCCTTCCCCTCAGCCCAGGCGCAGTCCGGTCTCTTGCAGCTTGTGGAGACACCTGGGGGTGATCTCCTGGGTTGTGGGTGGGTGTCGATCAGCAGATGACTCTGAACGATGCAGTCCCGGGGGGTTACCTGAAGTCAGGTCAAGGTTTTCCCAGGACGGTGTGCTCCCCATCCCTTCCCTCTCGGGGGTCCCCACGTGTGCCAGGGGCGAAGGGATGGTCTGTGCGAGGTGGGGTCCCGCACACCGGCCCCTCGCGTTCACACGCCCTGGTGCACCTCGGTTTTTGACAAGTCTTTGAATATCGTATGAATGAAGCTTCGTAACAGCAGTGAGTAACAACAATGGCCACGAATGTGGGTTAATTTTGCATGTCATTTACTTAGGTTTTGGCTTTATGCCAAAGCAAAGGGATCTCCTTCCTCGAGGACGGCTGCGGGCTGGAGCCACCCAAAGGGGACAGTCCTTTGCCGCCGGTGACGATGGGAGCGAGGAGGGTGCCGTTTGGTGACACACTCTGGGTTCCCGCCCCGGTGTTGGCTGGAGCTCTCCTTGGGTGTGCGGTGTTGGTGCAATCCAAGCCCTACGGGGGGCCGTGGCTCCCACACGGCCGTGTGTGCGGGTCCAGCTGCCCGCGGGGGCCACTCGCCCACGGGAGTGCATGGTGGCCCACTCTGCCTTTCCCCTTGCCCGGGAGCGGGGGCTGCTGGCGCGGGCGGGTGCCGCAGACCCCTTCCTGGTGTGGGGGGCGCAGACCCGCTCCGTGCCCCCCGGCTGCCGCTGGGTGTCCCCTCAGGGGGTGGGGAGAGGCGTCTGTGGCTGCACCCCCAGGCGCTTGCGGATGAAGGCGGCGATCAGGCGCTGGGGCCGCCGCTGGAACTCCCCCAGCAGCGCGCGGGGGGCGCGGATCTGGTCCCCCTCCAGCCGGTCCAGCAGCGTCACACAGACCACGGCGGCTGCAGGGGGGCCAGGGGCTGGTTACCTCCTGTGAGAGATCGCACCCCCCAAAAACGCTGCCCGCGGGGAGGGAGGGGGCCCTGGGGTATCGCCTGGGCTGAGGCTGGGAGAGGGGCCGGGGGGGTCTGGTTTTGTTGTGTCCAACATGCGCTCAGGGCTTTTAAAACAAACCTGGTTTTATTGTTTGTTTTAGTGTACTTTTCTAGTGAAAATGCGGTTTTGGCCGTTGGGTGGTGTGGATCTCGCACCAAACGGAGCCCAGGGACGGGGTGAGAGGGTGAGGGGGGGGCGCGGGAGGACTCACCTCTGAGGCCACACAGCCCGCACAGGGCAGCGAACGCCGTCGACTCCATTTCAATGTTCCTCACGCCGGCATCATAAGCTCTTCTGAGGTACTCTAACTTTTTTTCACTGGAAAAAGAGCAGAGCGCTCCGTCTAATCTCCCCTGACCTTGGGAGGAAGCAGAGAGGTGTCACTGCCGTTTGCCGTCGCCCTCACCGGGGGGCAGGTTCAGACGGGGAGCCCAGCAGCGCCCCGGATCTGTCTGAAGCCCACCACGTGTTCCTTTGAGCAGCTTCTGGCCTCACACCAACCCCGGTGCCGCGCGCGGCGTCTCTGTCCAGGGGAGGGAAGGGCAGGTTTAACGTTAGCACAGCGGAGGGGCAGCCCCCGGGGTGGGCAGTGCAGGGGGCATTTCACCCCGCGGGGGCAAGTCCTGGCAGCTCCCCTGAGGCCCACGGCATACGGAAAGTCTGCCAGGTTAAACCCCCAAAAGGCCAAATTTCCATGGAAGAGGGGCATAGCAAGCTGTGCAGAATGGGAGAACGGGGGAGAGGAAAAACCCCTTGATTCGGGTTTGATTCTTCTTAAGGGGCTGGGGCGGCTGGCAGGCGGCTGGAGCTGCTCCCGGCCCGAGTGGCACTGGCACCGGCTGGGGACCTGTGTCCCGGCTCGCTGCCACCGGTGCCACTGCTCCCTCCCGATCCCCCCGCAGCACGGGCATCGCCGTGGGCAGGACCCGGGGCTCTGCGCGGTGCGTCCAGGCGCGGGCACCCATCCCCACCGTCTCCTCGGACGCCATGGGTGGCTTTGGCCATCCTGCAGCCACCCCTGGGTCCCCAGGGCACCCGTTCCCAGTGCAGCTGCTCCTCTCGCAGGCGTGTAAAGGGCTCTGTGCCAGCAAAGGAATACCTGCGGAGCACTGGCCGGGGCAGAGCGCCTCCTTTCATTGCTCTTCCTACTGCTAATCCTCTCAAATGGCTTTTTGTTTAAATAAAACATGGCCTTGAGCAATACACAGATGGTCGCGTTTGCAAGCAGATCCAAAGGTTTATAAATAGTCCTCAGATTATTAATTCTTCATTTATTACATTTCATCCACTCGGCAATCAGCATTTAATTTTGCAAAGGAAACGGTTCCAGAGTAACCAAAGTTTGTTTACGTAAATGGCACACGCTTCCTGACATTTTTCTCCTGTTTGGTAGTTCCGAAGTTACAATCTTGTTGTAGGAAACAGCTCGGCGTAACCCATCTGCTGTGCTGGCCGCGGGGCTGCGGGCCAGGGGCTGTGTGCTTTCTGGGGTGCAGACACTGGCCACCCGCCCTCGGAGGGTCTGGGACCGTGCCGGGCTCCCCTGGAACAGCGGGGCTGGGGGCAGCAGAGGTCCCGGGACACCTGCATTGTCCCAGGTGGATCCACCCGCTGCTGGGTGGATCTTCACTCCAGATCCACCACCAGCTGCAGCAGCGCTGGCCTTGCAGGTGACCTGACAGAATTTAACTGTCAGAAGCACAAGAGACCAACTGGCCTCGCCCCGGGAAAGCCCACGGTATTACGTGTTGTGGAGCCAACCCTGCTCTGACCTCGGAACGGGCTCTGATGGATCAGGAGGGTCTGCTCCTGCAGCCCTGCTCAGGCTTTGGTAGGGTGGGTAGCTTTGTTTTGCCGACATAGGAATGTAAAGGCTTGGCAGGATGTTTGGGGGAGGAAGGGCCGTCAGAGATGGCTTTACCTTCGTAGAAGTCGTAGGTGCACATGGTGTGGCCAATGAGCGTGGGAAAGTCAGGGATCTCCTTGCTGCAGGCGAGCAGCTCCTGCGCGAGGTCCTTGTCCAGCTCGGTGCTCCGCACCACCACCTCACCCAGCACCGCCTGCTCGAACCGCGGCTTGAAGGAGGAGTCCAGCGCCGTGTCCGTGATCACAACAGAGCCGGCCTCGACCCCTGGGAAAACAAAGGCTGAGGCTAAGCCAGGGCTCGTAACACTTGTGACCCGCTGCAGGACTTTGGCATGGCAGGAAGATCTCTCTAGATGTGTGTGGCCGTGGGGCGGTTCTTCCTAGTGAGTAAAACAGATGTGAGAATAACTGAGATGCGTGCGGCGGGACAGACGTACAGTGAAATGTGCGG
Source organism: Calidris pygmaea (assembly GCA_003697955.1). Taxonomy (NCBI): domain Eukaryota; kingdom Metazoa; phylum Chordata; class Aves; order Charadriiformes; family Scolopacidae; genus Calidris; species Calidris pygmaea. Next base: position 1,037,188 of record QJSC01011232.1, on the reverse strand, counting down.
AGTCAGCAGCGATGAGTGACTGCGGGAACGTGCTGAGCGGCAGCGTTTTAATTGCCTCTGGCTTGCAGAGACCAAGTCCCACCACCAGCTTGTGCAGGCGCGACCACGGGTCCCACCAGCAGGGAGGACTGCGGGTGCTGGGAGGGCTGGGAAGATCTCAAAGGGTGAGAGTGACTTCCAGTCAGTGCGCTCCGCTGGAAGGCATTCCCAGCTGTTGGAGTCCAAGGCCTTTGCTCATCAGGAAGTGTGCGCTCTGCTCAGCCAGTCACTAGAAGTTTGCTGGGTTTTAACCCAAACCAAAGTATCATGTTGTTTGATACTTGGGGACCTGACAAAACGCTAAGGCTCATAATTACTTGACCTATTGCTGAGAGCTCTTTTTTTAATAGCTTTTTTTCTCAGAAGACAGACCATGGATAGCTTACCTAAGCCTCCAGAAGTACCGATGCGTATAATAGTGACATCTCGGCACCTTGCATGGTGCAGCAGCTTGATGAGCTCGTGAAGCATGATGGAAATGGAAGGGATTCCCATCCCGTGCTGTTGGGAGGAGAGAACAGAGAAACGTCATTCCCCGAGATGCTGCGGCAGGTGACAGGTACGTGACTGCCGCGAGCTCAGGGTTACACCGCAGCCCCTTTCCACTGATGAGGCCAAGAGAGATTTTTGAAGGGGGGAGAGACATCTCAGGGTCTTTGCAGCCTGTTCCAGGTAAAGCGTCTAACCCTCTCCTCCTTCCCTTGGTGCTTTTGAGGCTCTTGTCCATAGAGCTGCCCTTCATCCCTGGGACCAGTACGTCGGGTGCGCAGATGGTGTGTCTCCTTCAAGAGAGGTCTCTCCAAATGCATCCCGACAGCCGAATGCTCCCAGACCTTTCCCTGGTGTCGCCCGTCCTCAAGCCGTGTGCTGACTTCCATTCTTGTCGTGTCCCGCTCGTGCTCTTGGGGTGGTGAATGTCAGTGAGGACAACCCCAGCCTCCACGTCCCCGGGCGCCCCCAGCCCGTCCTCGCCCCACGCCGGAGCACCTCTGCCCACGTCGCCGGGCACGAGGGAGCACGGGTGGGTTCCTGCCCCTGGGTAAGGACCAGTTTCAGGCTCAGGCGGGTGCCACGTGAAGCCTCATGCCTCGCAGGCCCCCTGTCCCCTTCCTGCCTCACGTCACCCGCTTCTCTCGGCTTCACCTTTGAAAGCAAAAGGCGTTTGATGGCGTGGGGTTCGTTTCTTCCCCGTGGAAAAGGCCTCACGTTTGTTTGTGCTCTGGTGTTCAAAACCCTGAAGGAAGCGTATGCAGAGAAGCACCGTTAGTTTAACGTATGCAGTCGGGTTTCCTGTTGCTTCGTCTCGTTCCGTCTGGCTGTGAGACTGACGGTCCATCAGGCTTGTATCATGTTTTAAATATGAAAACATTTCGCGTGTTGTTATTCTGGAACATCAGCCTGACTTATTTGCCAATGCCTGAAAAATTTATTCTCATTGTAAATATTCAAAGCAGGAGACTGTGTTCCTGCCTCCGGTATGTTTGAGTTCATTTGTGTCTCTAAGCAACTTGCAAAAATGCCATGTTGGCAGCTGCTGGGCACCAGGCGCTCGGGGGGAGGCTCTGCCCCACGTCCCCTCCCCGGGACCAGCCCGGGGGGCGATGGCTTCTGCTCTGGCACAAAACCCCTGCATGGCCCAGAGCTCAGCGTCGTCTTCTCTTCCAGCTGTGTCCCAGCTGCTGCCAGACCGGGCAGTAGCAGAACTCGTGGGCTTTTCCCCCTCGGATCCCGTCAGATTGATTCCCTCAGGCTTCTCCGTCGGTCGGGTTGGGCTTGGTTTGGTTTGGTCCGAGGGTCCAAACGTGAGCTCCGTGGTGTGAGCGACGCTGTCTCCTGTGGGTCACGTTTAAACACCGATCTTGTGCCTGAAGAAATGAAGGCAGGACCGAGCCTTGGGGTATGAGCACTGACCACTCACTGCCTTTGCCTTTGTGCAGTGCCAAGCGTACTGCTGCTCTTAACGAATAATTAATAATAAAGCAAGGTTTTTACTTTAGAGCTCATGTCAGCGTAATACTTCCAGCAATATTTCATAGTTCATGCGTGGTGGGAAGCGGCCTTTGCCTCCCAAACTGCCAGGCTGCTGAGCTGGGCAAAATACGTGCGTGTTCATTTTTAATATGATGCTTTTTGAACTCAACACGTAGGGTGCCGGGAATCGGCATTCAGACAGAGGAAGCTTTGCCACGGCTGAAAGGTTGCGCTGCTGGTGACGGCTGAAAACTGGAAAGGGGGGGAAAAAATCTGCGGGTGGGTGTTGCGGGAGATGGAGGAAGGAAGCGGTGGGGCTGGCATGGCCACCCTCCCTGCTGCTGGGGGCGACGGGGTCCCCGTGGTGGGACCGGGCTGGTGGCAGCAGACCCTGGGGCTACCACGAGTGCCCGGGATGGAAACTGCGTGCGTGGTGATGCGGTGTGGTGCGTGGCGGCGCGGTACTTACGCTGATGGAGAGCACGGGCCCCACACGGTACATGGCGTAGCGGTCGGTCCCCGCGCAGATGTCTGCTAGCTCCTCCCCGTCGCCCGCCAGCCCCAGCTCCCGGTGCATGAACTGGGCGAACGCCCTCATCCTGTTGGGGCTGCCGCCAACGCAGACAAACTGCACGCAAAACATAAACGGGTTGGTACTTTGGAGCCCAAACAGGTGCCGAGACTCAGCCCTAAAGTGGCGGTGGGGGCTGCACCGCACACACCTCCCCGCAGGGCGCAGGGATGCCGCTTCCTCGCAGGCAGCCGAGGGGCGTCAGAATGGCTGCGGGTCTCAAAAGCAGGAGTTAACATTAAAACCGAGCTGTTGCTCCTTTTAGGGCTCGGTGCAGGCAGCTGTACAGCTGCACATACTCGGGTATCAGTCCTAGGCCAAGAAAATCTAAAATAGTTTCACTGCAATACATTCAGCAAATTCAGGCTGTTGGTGTTCCTACTGACAGCAAAGCAAAGCCAGATGTTAGAGTAGCTCCTCCTTTAATTTATTCTATCAGCAGTGCCAACTGCAATTAGCGAGCACTGCTCATGACACAGAGGCCGTAAAGTCAGGGAGGAAAAAGGACAAATTTTACATATTGAAGGGAAAGGCGCTCCCCGAGCGCAGGCGGGGGGCTGCAGGGGCAGCGCTGCTGATCCGGCGGCGCAGGGAGCCGGGACGTGGCAGGGCTGTGCCAGGCTCCAGCCCCCGGCCCCGGGGGCTCTTGCCCGGCGCAGGGAAGAGGATGCAGTGGTGTCAGGCTGGCTTTGGCAGCAGGTCTCGGCCAAAAATACATCCTCTTCCCTTGCCTCCAGTAGATGATGATCAGATGCTTTGGACAAATGCTTCCTCCGTCTGTCCTCCAACACAGGGACCAGTACGGAATCAGGTTTGACAGAGCCACAGGCTTTTAAAAGGATAATTTTCTATTGGGATTTCTGCCCGAAAAAAGCAAGGACGGATGATGTCACTGTCCCGGGTCGCTGAGTCCCTTTGCCCAGCAGCCAGTCCCCGCTCCCGGCCTGGGCTTTGTGCCTGCTGTTTACCTTGATGTCCCCAAACATTGCTGGCAGGTTGTGAGTCTTCGTTCCCAGGTCCAAGTGATACAGAACGTCCTCCTCCAGCGCGTCCAAATGCGGGTTTTTGACGTGGACGAGCCCACTGCTGCGGGAGACACGAGGGTGAGGAAGGGTCAGGGGCACTGGGCAGCGCCCGGGGACGGGGACAGGGCAGGGGGGGCGCGGGGTGGCCGGGGAGCCCCGCCAGGGACACGCATGGTCCTGGTGTCGGGGAAGGGATGGGGACGAGCCAGCTCTGCGGGGTGCCTGGGATGGCTGCCTGGCTGTCAGAGCCCTGCTGTCACACGAGCTGTCCTCCTCCTCACGTCCATCGGTAACCTCTTCGGCACCTCTCTCGTTAGGTTGGCGTATTTGGCAAAAAACGTTTCTCCATATTTATCATCAATTTTGTCAATGGTGACCTTAGCTCTGCCTTTCATATAGTTCTGCCAGAAATATCTAGTGGGTAATGTACTGTGCTATTTTGTATGTGACAGCTTATTGAGCTCTTAGCGAATCGGGATTTTATATTTATATTGTCCCAAATAACTGCCTAGCAGTACAAGTGCAAATTAAATCCAGATTCTGCAGGCAGCGGGGGGGGGGCAGTTTGCCTTCCTTTCCACGTGCTTTAATAGATGGAAAGCATCTGAGCAACAATACAGGTCAACTTTTATAAGTAAGGCTTAAACGAAAGCCGGAGAACGTTCTTCTTGTCTTACTAAAACAAATTCGAACTCACCCGGCGTAACCTGTTGTTTCAGTCATGTCGGCTCCTCCAGAGTCAGCTGAAAGCGATACCTCTGCGGGAAAGGGCAAAGAAAACAGCCCGCTATTTCCCCAGCTGCGGGGTGTCGGAGCTGGGAAGAGGTTTCAAGGGGCTCTGCAGGGGGTTAAATACCCTCTGGCTTTGTGTGTGGCTCCCAAGATCAACAGTCCGGCCCGGTCCCCTTTGCCCCATGGCTGCCAGAGGTGACCCCGGGGGGGCCGCCCCGGCGGTTTGTCCCAGATTGGCTGTTTTTGCAGGTGTGTCACCCCTCCGCCGGGGCCAGGGGCCGCTGACCCGCTTGCCCTCTGGCCGGCGGGGTGGCCCGGGCGCGTGGCAGGCACACGTGCCGTTCTTGGGGTGCTGAGGGGCCTGGGGGAGCCCCCACGGATGCTGCCCCGTGGTCTGAGACCCGGGCAGGGGCCGTACGGCCCCTGCCCGGGTCTCAGACCACGGGGCAGCATCCGTGGGGGCTCAGTCTTAAAGATGTATTTAGGTGCTGGTGGGCTCCCGTGCCTGGCACCCCCAGCCTGACCCCCTCTCTGTGCCCAAGCAGCCTGGGTTGCCCCCTCTAAGGAAAGCTGATGCCCCCCCTCCCCTATGTCCCTGGTGCGGTAGGTGGTCGTGTCCCACTCCATCCCACATCCCGCATCTCCGGGGCCCCGGGCTGAGCGCCGGGCTGGGAAAATACACGTCCAAGCCCTTAAAAATTGCAAAACGGCCTATTAAAAAAAGCAAATAAGCGTTACGAGGCGGTGGTGCAGAAAAGTGTAAATTGGGTATCTCGCCCGAGAGAGGGTCAGGGTGGATGTGGGGAGGGGTGGGAGCGGAGCCCTCACAGGTATTTCTGACTTGCTGGAGTCTTACCAAAGTCAGGCTGGAATGGTTTCTCGGCTCTGATGAGGTTCTCCCCTCCCCGGATGCTGTTAACATATGTCTGCCAAAGACGACTTATTACTGACGCTCCGCAGCACTCCTGAAGAGTAAGAATCTGGAGTCTCTTTTTCCTTTCTGAGCGCACCAGATTGCACCGTGAGGAACAGGGGAAAAACTTTCCTTAGGGATACACACATCTTCCTCCCGCAGCCTTCATCTGCCTCACTCACTCGGTGCAATCGCTGGGTTTTCCAGCATAAAACTCAGTGTTTTGGGCACGTTGCAGTTAATGCAGTGATTGCCATGCAGATCTTTACAGTTTGTCCAATTAGCACTACTTGATTTGCAGAATTCAATGGGAAGGTTTGTCACTGGCAAACGGCAGCTGTAAACACTCCGGGAGGTGAGATCCCGCTTTGGGCTTCCCACAGCTTTGCTGGAACCCCTGGGACGGGACCGCTGGGTGGAGGGGAAGGGGGCTCTGCCCCACGCCTGCCGTCAGCATCCCTCGCTCCCCGAGGGAATGCCAGCCCCGCCGGGGGAGCAGAGCCCGGGGGGAGCCCCCGAGTGCGGGGGGGCTGAGGCTGGGGCAGTTAGTTACCCGGCCATCGTTAAGAGACTAATTTGGCACGCGGGGCCCGTATTATTGTTGGTGATGCACGAGGGAGAGGGAACAGCTTGTGCCTGGAGCCCAGATGAGTCCGTGGGATGAGTGGGCATGAAAATCACCTGCTGGCGAAGGGAGCGGGGCTGAAAGGGAAGGAGAGCACCAGTCCCTCACCCCGTGCCAGCGTTTTCCGATGGCTTCAATGCCAACTTTGCAGTTCATGGCCCCGAGGGGGTTCAAGGAGGAGGGACCTTGCTCTCCCTCCGGCACGGTGGTGCCTCGGCCCCTGTGGAACACTGGCCGTGCAGGGGGTGAGCCCACCGCGGGGCAGGGGCTTCGCTGGGGAACGAGCAGCCAGCGGGGCTGGAGGGAAGGGCCGGAGTTGGCAGGACGGTGGGTGGACAGACAGACAGACAGGTTATTGTCACAGGAGTGACGCTGTGGCAAGGCGGGAGCGTGTGTGTCCCCCGGCGGTGCTCCCGCTGCCTCGGTGTGTCACAGCAGCGTCCGTGTGTCCCTGCGCCGCGTCTCCCGGCGGAGCGCTGATGGACACCCCTGGCAAGCTCTGCACCTGCACGGTTATAAACTCTCTCACGATAAAATAATTTCCTGGAGCTTCTTAAGTTGAATATTTACTTATGAACTAAAACTAATATTCATGTGCCCCCAGCTGCCATTCGTGACATCCTTGCCTGGTGGCCAGTGAAAGCCCATCCCTGACCGGCCGCAGCCCGGCCCCAGGCAGGAGCCCCCGCCGTGGGGCAAAGGGGGGTGGTTTTGGGGGGCGGCCCTGCTGAGCGAGCAGAGACAGAAATCCCCCGGAGCCCGCACAGGTAGGCTGGGAAACGGTGAGTAAGCAATGTTCCTGGTGGTGTTTGTCCCCGCTGCGGTCAAGGTAAAAGGAACAAGCGTGTTCTTTTTAAGTAAACACGACTGCACCCAGGGAAACCATTGACTTGTGCTCTCGGCTTCCCAGAACTGCTGCTGGAGGGAAGGGACAGCGGCTGCGCAGGTTTCCGTGCCTCCCTCCACGCAGGTCCGTTTGCTGCCTGCTCCGTACGAAGAGTCCCTTGTGTTTAGTTTCCTCCTTAGAGATTACTCTTCCTGTGGTTGTTCTCCTTTAGGATGGCTTTAAGTGATATCCCAAACTGAAGCGCGGCTGTTCCTCCCTCACCGACTGCAGGTGCGGGCACAGTTTGCCCTCCTGCTTCATGGCAGACTGCTTGCCAGGCTGCAGGAATGGAATGGAATGGAATGGAATGGTTTTCAGTTGAAAGGGACCTACAATGATCACCAATTCCAACTGCCTGTTTCCTTCTTTTAGGAGGCAGGGTCGGGGAGTGGGGATGGCGAGATGCAGAGACCGTTGCCCTGAGCGAGTGTTTGTTTGTGACTGATTGGGAGCTAAATTCAGGCTCTCTGGGTGCCAGGCGGCAGAGCCGTAAGCATATGTGCTGAAGGATGACAAATAAAGCACGATGAAGCATTCGGCAGAATACCATATGGTAATCTAGACAGGCTCTCAGCGGGAGAAGCGCCTGGGAGAGCCAGCGCTCCTGCACCCATCCAACACCTCTAGTCATGCTAAATGCTATTTTAAAACAGAGAGCCGCCTGTCAGCCTTCGCAGGGCAGGAAGATGTTGTGTCCTGCCCGAGCTGCTGCAGCGGCTGCTCCCAACAAGCCCCGGCAGTTTCCTCTCAAGCCAGGTCCTCCCTGGCGTCTCTCCCGTTGCGACGCGCTGCTCTCTCGCTGCTGAGAGAGGTGATGCTCCCCGGGTCCGGAGACCCTCCCGTGTGCCGCCGGCAGCCCCTCGCACACCCGTGCCGGGCTGGGCAGGAGGGGACAGATTGTGCTCGTGGCGGGAGCAGGGTCTCCAGCGCCAGCACAGCGGGGAGAGCCAGCCCGGCCTCGCACCATGCACTGCTGTCAGCTTTTAAATTAGCAGCTCTGGTTCGTTAGCAGAGAGTTTATGAAAATTCACAATCGAAGAGATGTCTGGTGCGTTCCTCTAGCGGTGATTTCTGGCAACCTGCGTGAAAGAGCAGAAGAAGTGCTGGGGAGAGCATCTACCTGACAGAAACACGGCTGCGTGCCAACACACAAGGGCTCTGCCCCTTCCCCTTCCCCTTCCCCTTCCCCTTCCCTTCCCTTCCCCTGTTTGCTCTGGTTCTATATTTTTGCCTTGTTTATTATTGGTATAAATCTGCTCCTGGCTTTGGGAGAAGTCAGTAAAGTGCTCTCTGAAGAAACCAGGCACCGTAAATCCTCAGGGCCCGCAAGTAACTGCAGCTTGTCAGGACACGTTTTCCCCCGAGGTGAAACGTTGTCATAAACCCATTTATTCCAGGCAGAAATCAGCTGCCTGACGAGCGTGGCTATTGGGGGTGCTGCTGAGCCCCCAGTCCCTGTGCTGGAGCCAGGTCCCCGTTTGCAGCGCCGGAGGGGCTGAGCACTGCTGTGTCGTCACAGGGATGTTTCTTAAGAGCTGTGGAGGAGGTTGGGTCGCTTTTCCCTCTGTAGCCTTGAGCACGGTGTGCTGGCTCCCTCCCCGGGCCGGGCAGCCGCTCTGCCCGCTCTGCAGGCACCTTTCTGCCCAAATCCTGCCCGCGGGTGGCAGCCGCACGCGCTGGGGGAGCTGCTGGGGAGAAGCCGCTCGGGTTGGGTTCAAACCTGCTGGTTTCTGGCCAGAGCCGGCACTGGCTTTGCTGTGGGAGTGTGGGGCACTGCTCTGGGAGTGTGGGGTGACGCTGTGGGAGTGTGGGGTGCTGCTGTGGGAGTGTGGGGCGCTGCCCTGGCAGTGTGGGGTGATGCTGTGGGAGTGTGGGGCGCTGCCCTGGCAGTGTGGGGTGCTGCTGTGGGAGTGTGGGGTGCTGCTGTGGGAGTGTGGGGCGCTGCCCTGGCAGTGTGGGGTGCTGCTGTGGGAGTGTGGGGCGCTGCCCTGGCAGTGTGGGGTGATGCTGTGGGAGTGTGGGGCGCTGCCCTGGCAGTGTGGGGCGCTGCCCTGGGAGTCTTAAGCCGTCTGCTCCCCTGTGCCTCTTCCTATGGGAGTCAGCTGCTCCGCTCCTTCACAAGCCATGGGTCCGACATCGCCGCACCTCTCGGTGTGCTCCATCCACAGCAGCAGCCCCTGCCCGGGGGCTGCCCACCTCCTGCCGAGCCACCAGCCCTCCCCATGGCCCTGTGGCCCCTGGTTGTCTGCTGAGAGCACCCACAAAATGCACAAATGCAGGTGGGTGAGAGGCTGCCCGTTCTGCTGAGACGGAGCAGGGAAGCGGCTCTTCCTCACCCGGGAGACCGGCCGGGGTGAGAGCATCCATGGGCTGGGGGTGCTCCCTGGCTCTTGCACCAGCAAATGGGCTCCTCTCTGCTCGCCCCCTTCCTGCCCAGCACTTTCCTGCTCCCCAGGCTCTGGGCTCTGAGTCCAGATGGTGCCTCTTTGGTTTTTTCCTTTTTTTTTTTTTTTTTAACATGGGTATTTTTATCCTTTCATCCTTCCCTCCCTGGGCCTGTGGGTGCATGTTACAGACGCCAGTGCCTGTGGGTGCAGGCAGGAGGAGGGAGGGCTGGGAGGGGATTTCAACCACAATAAGGCAAACGACACAAGGTTCATGAAGCCACTGTGCTTGTCGAGCCCAATCACGGCTCAAAAACAGGACGAGAAACAATTTCTCTTCAGGCGACATACGGGGGTTTGGCCGACAGTGCCCCAGCCCCGTCCCCTCCAAAGCTGCTGCTCCTGCCCCGACGCTGGTGGGGGGCTGGAGCGTGGGGGGTGAGCTGGCCCCCAGCCCCGGGCAGCGCGGCTGGGCTTGCTGGTAGCTGCTGTGTCACTCTGCGAGCTAAATATTGGTTAGGATCTGAGCTTTCTCTTTGGGCAGCTGCTGGGGCGGTTTCCTACACCCCATGGAGGGTGAGGGGCTTCCAGGCAACAGCAAACCCACGCCGGCTCCATTATTTTAAAATGAGGTGTCCAGACCTCACCTTATCCAAGTTTATCGAGATGGAAACACATAAAGGGAATGAATGCTGCTTTCAGAGGAGGCGTCCTGGTCCTGCCGGTGCTGGCTCTGCGTTTCAGTGCCTCGTGGATGCACGTGTAGGAGCATTGCAAAACCATCCCGCCCTTCCCCCCTTTTCCCCTCACCCAGTTCAACCAAACAGGCTTGAAACCTGTATTTTTTTTATTTTTCAGACAGTTCCTTTCCTTTGCCCTGCATTTATTGTCATTTCTCTCTGTTTACACATCTCCTTCCTTGTCCTTGGCCATGTGTCCCCACGGCCTTTCCCCTTCTCTTCCTCGGAGAATGCCATCAGTCCAGCTGTTCTGCGGAATGCACATGTTAGTTACATACCCATTGGCCATCCCAGAAACTCCCGACCTCCGTAGGCTGCCACGTGCCAGGAAAAAAGACAGTTTTAGCTGCAGAAAGAGCACTCTCTTGTAAATTTCTTCATGTTGTATTCAAATCCCTCTGCAGTGCAAGAATTCTGTTTCCTGCAACTCCGGAACGTGACAGCTCACTCCAGGGCAGCAGCAGCCGCAGCCGCGTGTGGTGAGTGTTGGTGTGATGTTTCTGGTGAGTGCGAAATGGGACATTCGACCGCCGCTACATCTCATGAGGCAGGACTTTAGATAAATTACCCAGAACCAGCCCTGACTTACCTGGGTTTAAATCTGGATTCAGCTGAACCAAGTGCAATTCCGGTGCAGTGACTCCCTGCCAGTGCTCGTGAGATCCGAGATGAACATTTCACAGCTTTGTGTGTGGAAATGGTGAAGCAGAAATAAGGCCATCCCGGAAAACTCGGGGTGTGGGCAAGGGAGGGCTCGGGGCGCCCGCAGCGACGCGTGTCCCCTGCCCCGGCCCTCAGGCTCCCACCGGCGCTCCCTGAAAGTGGGTATGAAAATTATGAAACAACCAAAACTGGACAGAATGGGTGCACTGGGCCAAAACCCACCCATCCGACAGCGCAGCAGAAACGGGGTTTTTCTGTTTGCAGGACGAGAGCAGCGCGCTGGGATGGCCAGCCTCTGAAACGTCCTCACACCCAGGTATTTGGGGCTGACCCCACGGAGCCCAGGGGCTGGGGACACCGTGGTGGCACGAGGGGGTGCAGATAGAGTCTGGAAGGGAAACGGGGCTCGACAGCACCCCGTGGGCTGGGGCTGTTGGTGAATTTCACACAGATCGTTTTCCCATGGTAAAGGGCCAATTCGTCAAACGCAAATACATTTCAGCGAAAACAGTCCGTTTTTGATGAATTTCCACCTTGGTAAAATACCCAAACAAAAAATGATTCATTAATGCCATCCCAGGCTGACACTTTCAGAACGTGATGTCTAGGTTGCCACGGAGGAACTTCATTACTTTGAAATATATTTCCTTTTACACTAGAAAAGGCCATTTCTAAAAAGTTGAAAAGGAGCACAGCTCTTTGATACACTGAAATATCCATCCCGACCCGGAGCCAGCTCTGATTTTAGGAGAAATACTGAAACTTTAACTTCCACTCAGTCTGGGGACAGACATTAACTGGTGCTCCTGGCAAGAAGGGCGTTTTGTCCCCGCGCGGCAGGCACACAGCCCCGCGTCCCTCCTTTCTTACCGAAAGCATGACAGGCACTGTCTTCGGAGTTCCTTCTTAACTCTGCTGTGCTCTGAAGTTTGCTGACCTGGACGGATCCTGCAGGGAATTAACCCCCTGAGTTTAGCAGCCACGGGACCAGCTCGAGGACAGCTCTGGGGTGGACCCGGGGCCGAGCGTGGGCACGTGGGGCTGCCGGACGCGGGCCATCCTGCTGGCCCAGGCGGTGAACCCCTCGCCATCGCAGCCTGGGCACCTCGGCCGGGCCACAGTGGTGTCTGACGTAAGAGGCTATTTCTAGCTATGCTGTATTTCTAATACCTAATAATATTTTGCATCTTATTTGCGTGAAAAGGTCAGGGTCAAAAGAAAAAGGCTGCAGTGGGAGGCAGAGCTCCTCAGCACCCTGCGTTTAGAGGCAAAAGCGTGTCGTACATCAGTGCAGCTCTCATGGGTCTGCACCATCTATGAAAAAATATTCTAAAATATCTTAATTATAGGCAGAAAACATTAAGCTTCATAAGATAAAGTGCAGGGCAGATCTTCCGGGAGCACATAAACCTCTTTGCCCATCTGCAGCTGGCAGTGAGATCCCACACACCAGGGGTGTCCCCATGTCCCCAGAGGGGCTCGGGCAGCTGGGGGTGGCTGGGCAGGGAACCCCCTGGCTCTGAACTGGTGCTGAGGTGCCCCCAGAGGGTCTTTGGCAGCCAGAGGGGGCTGGCAAGGTTCTCCCCGGCTCCGGAAGCCTCGAGGGAAAGTCTGCTGGTCCCAAAGCTGGGGCTCTGGGGAGCTGGCTCGGCTTTTGTCTGCCCCATCCCTCCTGCTGCTCCTCACCGCGCAACACCAGGGTTGGTCACAGCAAAATGTACTTCTGTTCCTGATTGTTAGTGTCGAGGAAAGAAAAGATCGCTAATGAGTGAGTTAATGATGAATTCTGCATCATATTTGCTAGGAGTTAATTTTTTGAGGCTGTTTTCATGTGCCTTTTAGCCCGTGCGGAGCGAGGCTGGAAGGGAAGGAGACAGGTGCCACCTTGTGTGGAAATGCCTCTTCCTGCAGCCCGCACGGAGAAAGAATCTCGCTGCCTTTTTTTTTTTTTTTTTTTTAATCCCCAGTTCAGGTCTTTGATAAACTCTTCAGTTATCAGTGAAATGCAGCCAGCTCTTTATTAGACCACTCCAGCTCTTTAAAAATGCACAGCGGCACGGAACCGCTTTCAGAGGCAAAGATGCAGTTTGCATTTTTAACTGCTTTGCCTGTGCTGATGGACCCGTTCCTTTCTGCTCCAATCCAAAAGCTGTCGTGCTTTTCATCGGATGTTTCTGCCTCAGGTAAAAATCAGCCCCGTTGTTGTCCCTAAATAAGGGTGTGTGAGAGCCAACCCACGCCCCGAGTCGAGATACTTGGTTTTATTTCAATTTTGCAGAAGTGGGTGCTGGGCATTTAACAACAGCCAGCGCCCCTCCTGGTTCAAACCGCCCCGGATTTATAATGATAAAATACGGGTGATTGGTTAATAGCCATTAATAGCCATTCACCACTCCTAATAAGACATATGGATCTAGGCTCATGTTTAAAACATTTCGGGAGGTTTCCTGGTTAGGACGCTCATTATTCACAGAGCGGTGTGTATTTTAGCGTCGTAATTACCCAAGGTTAGTTTGGGATACACTCTTGGCTTCACTTTGGTCTAGAAGTTTTATATATATATATCTAGAAGCAATCTCCAACTCCCTGAAAGGAGGGTGTAGCCGGGGGGGGGTCGGTCTCTTCTCCCAAGGAACAGACCACGGGACAAGAAGAAATGGCCTCAAGTTGCCCCAGGGGAGGTTTAGGATGGAGATTGGGAAAAATTTATTTACCCGAAGGATTATCAATTATCAAAGCACTGCCCCTGGTGCCATGTCGGGGATGTGCCAGAGGGGCACGAGATGCCCCTGGCAGCTGCCACTGCTCACCAGGGCTCGTACCCCGAGGGCAGGACACAAGCCGTTCAGCAGCTTTTGGCAGGTTGGGAGCTGTGAAGTTAATGCCTCCTTTGCCCACAGGAGATCCTTGGGTGGCTCTCACCCTCGGGAGCCCCGCGCTGAGCAGGGCAGGAGAGCCCGGGGGCAGGGGGACCTGCTCCAGCCTGGGACACCTCACTGCCAGGGAGAGGCTGGGACCTGCTGGGTCATGTCACATCTCAGGTAACGAGACAAAGGCAATTTAATTAAGTATGCCAGGGTGGACAGCCTACCAGTCGGGCCATAGATGAGCCCGATTTCAGCACTCACAACTTCAGGACAATTTATCTGTGTAAGAGCTGTTAACTAATTGCCAAATATCCGACCATAACGTGGCAAGAGTCAGGCATGCGTGTCGTACACTGTCTGCGTGGCTGTGCTTTGCTCTCACACACCTCTCACTTCGCTGAATTCTGAAGGCACTTCCTTTATTTGCCCAGGAGTGGCAGTTCTGTCGTCTACATCAGTCTCAGATTATCACCAAATCTATAAAGTTTCCTTATTGCCCAAACCAAACCAATCATGTTAAGGCCAGTAGGGCGAAGCGCCCTTTTTACAGCGACGACCTGGCTTTATTTCTTTATTTCTGGTGCCACTCCTGTCTGCTGGCAGCAGCTGCCCTGGGGAGATGTCCTCCAGCTGTGTGTAGCTGCCCCGTCCCCCCTCCCAGCCCACCCCAGCGCTGCCTGGAGCCCAGCCATGGCGGCGGCACTTTGCTGGGGGACACACTCTATTTCAGACACGTTTTATCCCACACGTGACAACCGCGCTCCCAGAAAGGACCCTGTGGATGAGCATCCCCCTAGAGCGCTTTGAGCTGGTCCAGGAGAGCAGGGCACCAGCTGGGCTGTAGCCTCATCCGTGCCAGTTGCAGAAGATGTGAGGAAGACTGGGACCTTCTAAAGTGCTTTATTTAAAATATAATGGTGTCTCACAGCACACGCTGCCCTTAACCACGTCAGGCCCTCTGCCCTCTGATATATTGCAGGGTTATTTCTGTCACCTCCAATATTAACAGACGTTCTCCCTCTTTCCCTTTCCAGCTGTTCAGAAGTGTCACAGCGAGGAGGCTCTGGTTCCCTGTCCTGACTCAGACGATGAGTCTCCCCTTCACCAGCTACTTAGTCAGCTGCTGCAGAGGGAAATACAAATGGTGCCTGGCTTTATGAGAATTGATTTATGAGAACGATCCTCGGGCTGAGGCTGCCGCCCCTTCCAGCCATCACTTCAGAGGAGCTGCTGGGGACCTGTCCCTTGCTGCTCTCATCTCCTGCCCTGTGCTTCGCAGGCATTGGCATCGCGGGCCCTGCTTGGCAGATGTCGTACAAGGGTGGGCCAAGACCTCCCACCCAACACCTCCTCTGACTCCTGGGTATCAATTTGGCGGCTGCAGTCCACTGCTCCTTCCTCTGCCTGCTCTGCGAACAGAAGAGCACGTGGCAAGAGCTGCTCTGAAATACTCGGGGTGGTTTTCTAGCACGGAGCCTGGCCACCACCTCCAGGCAGAAGGCTGAAGAATTCTGGCACGGGGTGGGTCTGTCGGGGTGGTGCCGGCAACAAGACCTTTGAGGGGATCCTCAGCCCATGGTGAGGTGGGAAGTCCTGGAAAGGACAAGCGGGAGAAGAGGACGCCGGTGGTGCAGATGGCTGCTGGCCGCCTGTTTCACCCCTGCAGAGGCGGGGGCTCCCTTGATTCAACCCCAGAGCTCCAGGCTGCAAGGAGACAGATCTGGAGATTGGCTCAAAAACCCGGAGGCTTAAAATGTTGGGGTTTTTTTGCTGCATTGTTTGACTGAGCCTTTGGGGTTTACATCTCCAGCTCCTTGCTGTCACCATGAGGATCAGAAACACCTCTCCTTACCTTTCACAACCCCTGAGGTGCTCAGGGTGTCCAGGACCCATGGCTTTGGGATGACCCCAAACCATTGCTGGGGATGGGCCGGCGAGCAATGGCCGGGGGCCACCAGCCTCCCTGGCCCGCTGCAGAGCAGCCGAGCCGACCAGCATCGGGCATGAGGGAGAAACACCCGCAGAGGCAGTGCCCGGGCACAGGCTGCTGGAGACCGGCTTCCAAAGCTCGGAGGCCACCGTAAGACAGTGTAAAACAGCAGCAGGAGGAAGAGGCTCTTTGGTAACGTTTGATGTCACTTCAGGCTTCTTCAAAAGCCAGGAACACCTTTATTAGTCAGAGGCATGGCTTCCTGCTTGCCTCGGTGCTTCTGCCCCGCTCCCCTCCTGCTGTGCCCCATGCTGGGGGGCAGGAGGGTCCCGCCAGGCACCCTGGCACTGTGGGCTCCATGGGGGGCGAAGAGGGTGAGGGACAGGAGGGACAGGAGGCCACGGGCCGGCTCCAGGGGCATAGACCGCACCGTGCTTGCCCTCCACCTTGCCTTTCCCAGTGGCTTGTGCAGCCTGCCTGCCTGAAATACACGTTACCGGATCAGGCACATTAAACCACTTTCTCTCTGTAATTACTGCCTCTGATTGGAGCCGGGGAGCTTGCCCTTCTCACGCTTCCTTCCTCCTCAGCTCCATTGCATGGACCCATCGGACAAACCCTTCATGGGCCATCACTTTCTGGGTGCAACCAGCACTGGAGCTGGCCCCGGTGGCAAGCAGAGGCTGTGGCCAGGGACAGAGGTGATGTGGCCATCACTGCCCACCTGGGGCAGTGCAGGTGGTCTTTTCCTCCCCCTCCTGGCCCTGCAAGCGTGACCTGGGCTCCAGTGCTGCCTCGGGGTGTGCTGGGGCCAGCAGCACTCACCGGTCTCGGGGTGTGCTGGTGGCACTCACTGGTCTTGGGGTACGCTGGTACCAGCAGTGCTCACTGGTCTTGGGGTGTGATGGTACCAGCAGTGCTCGTTGGTCTCAGGGTAAGCTGCAGCTGGTGGTGCTCACCAGTCTAGGGGTGTGCTGCTGCTGGTGGTGCTCACCGGTCTGGGGGTGCACTGGTGTCAGCAGTCACTCCAGCAGGTCCCGCTCAGCCGCTGCGGCGCAGCCGGCCATGACCTCCGCTGGCTGGCACAGACCCGAAGCGAGCGCAGAGAAGGGTTTGGGGAGCCTTCAGCTGGGCTTGGCAACGGGACACCAATAACATGTGTGACGAGCCCTGGAACTTAAATATTTTGCTGCTATAAACGTTAGCAACGAGAGATCTCGTTACATTTAAATGCCAGATGACAGAAGCAGGGGCCAAAAAAAGCACCGTCCCCAGCCAAGCGGGAAGAGAAGGGGCCATCGGGGTGCGGGGCCGGCACCGGGCGCGCTGGGACCCCCACGCCGGACAGGGGGATGGCCCGTCCCTGAGCCCCAGGCAGGGAGGAAGGGGATGGTGTATGGCTCAGAGGAGCTGCTGAGCAGGGCACTGGGCACAGACGAGCCAGCGGCCAGTGGCCCCGGGGAAGAGCTCGCCCGTGTCACGGTCTGGGCGTTTGAAATGGTGAAGAGCGTTGCCGGCTTTTCCAGCCCGCCCTCCCGCGCGCCCCGTGACTCTGCTGCGGGAGTTCTCATGGGCCTGAAACTTGGCAGGCGAGGGCTCCCACCCAGCTGGGCAGCGATTTTAATCCTCTATTTTTCGACATGATTTCAGTAAATTCCAGTTGGCTGTTCCTAAATAACACCCGGAGCAGAAAGGAGTTGCACAGCCGTGTGAAGCGAATCCTTGCAATTAGAGAACTTGAACACTTTTTGGTGGGTGTTTTGGTAAAAACAAAGTGTTGCATGTGATCGGTTTGGAAAGCAACGAGGACTAATTACAAGTGCTATTTTAAAAAATGGAATGAGAATGAGTTATGTTGCTGATGCTCAGATGCAAGAACATGGTTTGCTTAATTTAATAACAGCATGTAATTTGTGTAAAACTGAATTAGTAGCAATTATATGTTATTGTTAATTGCTTGGAGTGGGGTTCTCCTCATTGTGAATCGCACCTGGCTCCCCGCTGCCACCGCAGCCCGCGGGATGAAGGACGGGAAGGTGCGTGAACGAGGAGAAACACTGGAGGTGCTCGGGTCAGGCCCCTCCTGGCGCAGCTGGGACAGCACCCACCGCCTCAGCCCTGTCCTCGCGCTAATTAAACCTCCTCGGAGGAGTTAATGGGAGCGCTGCATGCACTGGAGCTGTCAGGACAGGCCTGGCCGGCTGTCTGCAGCCCCAGCGCGGCTCCTTTGGTGACTCACGCGCCTGACTCACAGACGCCTGATGAAATACATGCACTCTCAGTCAAATTTATCATGGCTAAATATTAAAAAAAGCTCTTTAATCCCAGACCCAAGTGCTTCCCGGGGTTTTCTCAGCCGCTGTACTCAGAGCGACGTGGCGCTGTACGCTTGGGAAGGGGCAGTGATGCAACCATTGCTGCATTGCAACTGAAAGGTTTGCTTATTTGCATGTATATATATATATATATATATAAATTTCCCCAAGGCAAAAGAAAATGCTTCGTGACAAGCAGCAGCTTGGAAGGTCATCTGGATTATTATTTCTGTACCGCAGCTCACCTCCAACACATAAAGCAAAGTCTTTATGGACTGATTTTAATAATGCTAAAAGAGTTTAAAGCCTTAGCAATACTCCAAGTAATTATTAGGGAGGCTTTTTCATGTATGGCCTCGTTTCATGTGCTGTAACAAAAATATCTTTTACGGTGTGTTTTAGGAGGAATAATAGTGTTGGTTTGCGGGGTTTTGTGCTGACCAGACCTCGCCCCTGGGCTCCGTGTGGACCCTGAGCCATCCCCCTGTGCCCGTCCAGGCAGCAGGGACCCATCCAACAACTCCTTCGTCTTCCAAAAATCTCCTCTACGTCATCTTTGAAGTGCGTGAGCTGTTCCTTATCCTACACAGAGCTCTGCAAAGTGGTCTTGAAATTTCAGCTGCTCCAGAGAGAGGCAGAGCTTCTGAAGTACAAAGGGGTTTCAGGTTCCCATGGCAATCGTTTCCAAACAGAGCAGCCCGGCTTTGCCGAACGCGCCATCTCCTTGGGAGGGTTCATTATGTGGAAGGAGGACAGGGTGAACCTGCTCGGCAGCCGCAGGTCTGCTCCGCTTGCAATTGTTTTCTGGGGCCCACGTACTTCTAAAGCACATGATATTTGCATTAACGTCCTCGGGTTTATTCTAACGCCTGTGTGGCAATTGACACGCATCGTACTCCTTCACATGGACACGCCATCCTTATAATACAGACATTACCCAGGAAGAAGGTGTAAGCTGTACAGGGGCATGGAGAGAGCAGCTATAAGAGGTACCCTGCTGGGAACTGAAGAGCCCGCATTTAACCGTTCTCCGCTGCCTGTACGGCTGTGCAGTCAGCTACGTACGACTGCACTCATTAAATCCCTAACACCTTTCCTTGGGGGACTGTAAAACACGTGAAAAGCGAGGTGTTTCTCTGCCCTCCCCGCGCCGTCACGGCAGCCGCGGCAGGGGAGGTGGCCCCGAGAGCCTCCCCCGACCAGCCGTCCCGGCTCTGAGACACCGCTGCCAGACGCTGCACAAAACACCCTGCCACCACAGTCACCTCAGAGGTCAGCCCTGCTTTTCTCCCCAAACAAACGTTATTGCAGATAAAATTCTGCTCACAGCTGGAATCTCCTATCACCACTTCTGGTACTGAGAAAAAAGGCAACGGAGAGGAACCCGCAGCTTTGGGAGAGCAGTGGTATTTGTGAGGATGCTTATGCCGATGAATAAGATGTGGTATTGACGAGGACAGAAAAATAGTCATGTTTACAGATTATGCTGAGATTACTTCACAAACTTAATTCTTCCCTCGTCTTCACTATTAATTAAAAATCAGCTGGGTGTAGACTGTACATGATGCAGTTACGCCAGGCTGTGGGCAGGAGTTGCCGGGTCCCAATTCCAGGCTCTGGCTCCGGTTCCCCCCGTGCCTTTGAAGGAGCGCCCAGCAGCAGCCGCCCCTTAGCGCGCCACGGGGGGTTACTTCGAAAATAACAGTTTCCAAACCCCATGTTGTTCTACCAGAAGTAAAGCAGAAACTTTTCCATGCGAAGCCTTTCTAACCCATGCAGTTTCTCATGCCGCCTGGAAATCCTGCAGCCTGTCATTAGTCAGAGACAGCTTTTGATCCAACAGTGTCACCCTTTGTTATGAGCTCTATTAACCACGTGCTCTGCAAAGTGCTTTCGGCTGCAAATAAGCAGCTAGATGTTCAGAAGCGTTGGCTGTCAGCACCACCTGTGGAGCCTCAAGGGAAGCTTGGCATTTCTGGAAAATCTAGCTGTTTACTTAGATTCTGTAAAGTCTCATTTAGATACCCAACCTTTAGTCTTCCCCTTTGGAAAATGGCTCTTGTTGGAGTTGTGTTTTCTCCTGAGAGACACCTACACATGAGCTACTTGAATGTCACACTCAGTTACTTGGCAGTACACTGTGGAAAATTACTGGCCTTGTACTGTTGAGCCAAATGTAGACCTATTTGTGTTTTTAAAGGAATTAGTATTCTTTTCTCTGTTTAAAACATTCCTATTACTCATAATGAGTCAAATCCTGGCCCCATTCAGAGAGTGGTGCATAAATGGGCTGTACGCTTCTGAGTTTCTGAGGGAGCGCTTCCCAAACTCCCTGTGCACCTGCCTTTTCCCAAGGGAACCAGCCTCGGCTTCCCACCCCGGTGGTTCCTGCCCACGTTGTCCCAGCCTGACTCATGCAACAGCTCCCTGTCTTCTGCCTTCACTCCCCTTAGTGCTTCACCTCCTGTCTCACAGATGCTAATGTCACTGCCTGGAGTGCCGAATACGTTGAGAAAAAGAACAAAATATGTCTTCCGTCAGAGAGGAGAAATGGCACGGGGTGCCCTCTGGCCCGAAATCTTTCCCTGCTGCCTCCACAGCTACAGGCGGGGGTTCAGCCCTCTTTGGGGTCTCGTCACCGTCACAAGAACGTGGCTTGCTGCTGTCCTTGCACAACAGACACCTTTGTTGTCTGCCTCCCCTGGACCAGGACTGAAGCCTCTGTGGTTTGCCCGCGGGTATGTGCTGCAGCTGTTAAAGCCAGCGGGGCTCCATGTCCACCAGCAGCAGAGCCGTGCACGGCGTGGTGCCTGGGAAAACACAGCCTGTCTCAGGTGTAAGCGCAGAACGGTGCCCCCCAGCAGGCCAGAGCGTACCAGGGGTGGGGGCAGCCCCACGCTGATTGTAGAGGGACATGCAATAGCTGATAAAGTCTGAAGTCTTTGGAAACAAAGTGAATGTTTTGGACAGGGTCTGATTAACAAGCAAGTCCAGAGAGGGCGGTTTCACGCAGCCTGAGCTGCTCCTGTGGTGGGACTTGCCTTCCTCACTGACACTCTGCCTCCTGTCACCAGCTGGAGGGAACTCAGAGCTCTGCAGGGAAGCTACAGGATGGAAGTCAGGCAGGTCTGCAGAGGATCAGGTGGGCTGTATTATTTCATGGAACGGATTGAATTGGAAGGGACCTTATAGGTGAGAGAATCACTGAATTGTCTAGGTTCAAACAGCATTCTTGGCCACCTGGGCACGCTGCTGGCTCATCTTATCATCTAATTAGAACTGATCTAGTTATGACTAAGCCACCCAGTGCCACCTCCCACCAGACCGGGTTGCTCCAAGCCCCCTCCAGCCTGCCCTTCAACCCCTCCAGGGATGGGGCAGCCACAGCTTCTCGGGGCAACCTGGGCCAGGCTCTCACCACCCTCACACCAAAGAACTTCTTCCCCACATCTCAGCTCCATCTCCCCTCTTTCAGGGTCAAACCCTTCCCCCTCCTCCTAGGGCTCCCCTCCCTGACCCAGAGTCCCTCCCCAGCTTTCCTGGAGCCCCTGGAGGGACTGGAAGGGGCTCCAAGGTCTCCCTGGAGCCTCCTCTTCTCCAGGCCGAGCCCCCCACCATGGCGTCCTCCCCCCACCTCCCCTCCGCCAGGGGGCGCGGGGCCCCGTCGCGGCGGAAGTGACGCGAGGCCGCCGGGAGTGACGTCAGCCGGCCGCCATTATCGCCGGGGGGCGGGGCGCCGCCGCCGCCACCGCCCCCGCCGTCCCTTTGTCAGCGCTCCGCCGCCGCGGGCGGGCCGCGGGCAGGGCGAGCGCCGGGCTCCCCATGGCCGGCCCGCCGCTGCCTCCAACCCGTGAGAGGAGCGTGGTGAAATCCCCGAGGGAGCATCCCCGCCGGCTGATTCCTGAGGGGCGTTGTTTTGGGTCTCTTTATCTATTTATTTATTTTTTTTAAAAAATCCACATAAACTTACCCAAATTGGGGACGGGGCTTTGAGGAGCCCGCTCTAGCCGGTTGGGGGTCTCTCCCCGTGGGTTGGAACTCGGTGGTCTTTAAGGTGTCCCCCCCCCGTCCCCCCCCAAACCGTGCTGAGCACACCTGTGCTGATATTTTGATTTTATGGCGTGCTTGGGCCCATAAATAGTGTGGGGGGTTTTTTTTTGTTGTTTTTGTTTGTTTTTTTTTTTTTACGATCACGCAGCTCTGAACTTGAGGAGGAAACAAAAGGGGTTCGTTGGCCGGGCGGCTGTCAGGGCTCTGGCCGGTGGTGGAGGAGGGTGGCTGGAAGGTGGCCGGCCTTTCTGCCTCTGGGCCTCCAGGCTGTTACAGAAACCACACGCTGGGCTGTGGAACCTGGGGCATGAGTGTAACATAGCGGGGGAAGCTGCCTGGGCAGTCTTTCCAACTCTGCTAGCCTGTAAAAATGTGTTAGAACAACTTGTTTCCGGCAGTACTTTCACAGCAAAGTGTGACTGAACTGCTTTATTCTCCCAAATTTGAGCGGCATGCTCATCTTCAGAAGGTTTTGAAAGAGAAGGGGTTTTGTGTGTTTGTGCAGGAGGGAATAATTCATCAAAACTGTGTTGTTAATGGTGGCATCCTGAGGTGGAAACTCGTAGATTCTGAGCTGAGCTGCAGAACCGGCATTTTTGTATAAAAGCACTGTTTGAAAGCTCAGTGCACCATTTCTAGAAGAGAACAGGTTCTTTTCCCCAAATCTCACATGTTTTTGTGGTATGCATTAGAGCTCATCTCCCACAGATCTCAGGCTTTCCTTTAGGAAATATCCTATGGTTGTAGCAGTTTGCTGTGGGCAATGACAGGTCTATTTTTAAATCTTCAGTTTTCCTTTGTTTCCTGTAATAGGATCTTTACTATGATCCTCATACTCCATCTTCAGAGCAGCGGTAGTGACCTGGAATGCAGCAAACCCTTTGTAAATACTTGCCACGTTCTGTCCTTGAAGGTCTAGTGCTGTTTGAAGAGCACTGGGTTGCCTTGAGATTGGAATGGGCGAAAGCTGAACTCCTGGATGTGGAAAGCTCTCAAGTGTGTGTCTGCTGCCTTTGATGGCTGTAACTTCTTTTTTTTTTTTTTTTGGAGGAGGTGTTGCAGATCTATTTTAGGGGAACAAAAAGTTCCTGTGTGCTCTGTGCTCTCCCTGGGAGGTGTTAAGTGTGTGCAATGTTTTGAGAGGTTTGCCTTCCCTCTCTGTATTTTGTTTGCTGGGATAAGACCCGCATTCCTCTGTTTCGTTTTCGGGGGCCAGGGGTGCTGCCCCTCCTGCCAGTGCAGGACTGGAGAGCAGTTACTGATTGTAAATCTCATTTGTGTTGTCCTCCCCACCCCCGGCTGTAGTGACAGGTGTGTTTCACTTCATCTGCTGCTGTTTCCATTTCAGGACAAACTTTAAGGTCTGTTGCTGTGACATAGATTACCCATCAACACTTAGTTTGTAAATAATCAGCTTTTACAGGTTTAAATTATAGGCCAAAACTGAAGGGGGCCCACAGGAAAGCTGGGGAGGGACTCTTGATGTGGGAGGGGAGCCATAGGACAAGGGGGAAGGGTTTGATCCTGAAAGAGGGGAGATGGAGCTGAGATGTGGGGAAGAACTTGTTTGGTGTGAGGGTGGTGAGAGCCTGGCCCAGGTTGCCCAGAGAAGCTGTGGCTGCCCCATCCCTGGAGGGGTTCAAGGGCAGGTTGGAGGGGGCTTGGAGCCACCTGGTGTGGTGGGAGGTGTCCCTGCCCAGGGCAGGGGGTGGCACTGGATGGACTTCAAGGTCCCTTCCCACCCAAGCTGTCCTATGATTTAAATAAAACAGCCTGAGGGAAGAAAGCTGTGTTATATATTTTCAGTTTTAAGTCTTGTAACACATTTCAAAGTAGCAAGCTGAGGAAGGAAAATCCTCCTGACCTGGCACTGATGTTTCCAGAGTCGTGGTGGACAGTCTCTGCTTAAGTTCCACTGCACAGTAACTGTTGCTAACTCGTTTTCTCATGACTTATTTTTATGTGTGCATTAGGAGACTGGAAATATTTTGGTTGTGTAGCTGTTGAGGTTGTTACTTAATGTTTATACTCTCTGTAGAGAATTCTGTGGCTGCATTAGTTACTTAAAAAAGTGTTTGTGAGGAGCTGAATGGTGTATGCGGAAGTTCAGGCTCACTGTTCATGGGTTTAACTCATGAAATAACTTTGGCGTATTAGGTTCTTGGAGCTTGCAATTTAACACACTTGGAGACACAAGAGATATTTTTTTTATGCTGTTGTAGCTGGCTATTTGATATTGTGATGCTTGTTTCCACTATTCTATATTAATGTATATTAAATTGGCTGCATTTTTTCTGAGGTGACCTGCTAAAGCTCACCTCTTAACAGCATTTAGAAAGATTCTTCCACAGGAGAATGTGAATGTGTTGAGGGGCTGAGGTGAAAGGGGAGGGTTAAATATAGCCATTTCCTGCAAAACTTATCTTTTTTTTTGAGGCTAGGTCTCCAAATGAAATGTATGTGTTCCCAGGCCTACAGAGGGGGTTTATTTTGCTGTTTCACCTCTCCCAGACGAGGCTGTGGTTGTCTGCAGCCTGGGTGCTGTCAGTGGGTCCCAGTGTGAGGGCGCACACCGGGGCTGGTGGCCAGGGCTGGGCAGACGGGGAGGCATGTGGCAGCAGAACTTGACGTGGTGTCGTTGGCCCGTCTTCAGTCAGTGTCCAGCAGGGCAGGAACGGAGCCTTCCCTCTTCTTGCCAAAACTGCCAGACACAGCAACAGCAGAGGCATCACACCGCTTCTTTGGGAGGGCTGCAAATGAGCCTGAGAGAGGGATAAAAATTGTTTAGAGAACGCCCCCCCCTCTCTCAGCCCCTGCTCCCTCCTCGCATTGCTCTCTGACAAGCTGCCGGGGAAGGGGGAGAGCGGTGGGCTCTCCAGCAGCGCAGAAGCTGTTGGGGTAGGAAGAGAACATGGGCGGGGGAAAGAACACCAGGGGGTGTTGTGGGTGGGTTGTGTTTGTGGGTTTTGTTGTTTTTTCGGGTTTTTTGGCCAGCTGGTACTCTGAAGGCATGCTTAAATTTAATGAAGCCTGATGCTAAAACAGGATCTAGGGACAGCCGTTGTAAAATAATTAGGCACCCTTTTAGTCCCCTCATCCCGGCAAAAAAAAAACAAACCACCCCAAAACCTTGCTTGAATTCACATGCATTCATATGCATGTGAATGTATATTGTATTTGAACTCTCAAATGGGCATCTCAATGTCTGCTCTTGTACCTTTTATCTCTTCTACTGTGTATAAAGAGGTCAAAACCAGCCCACTCACCTGTGCAGCTCTGCAGAGCCACAGAAGGTTACAGTGGCGCTGCTGAATGCAGGAGGCTTCCCAGTGATAACTTCTCTCTTCCAGCCTCTCTGTGCATGAGAACTCACGGAGACCTGTTGGGGCCGTGATGAGGGTGTGCATGTGTGTCAGGGGGTAGTTTATTTGCTTTGAGACTTGAGGGTAGTCAGGCCTAAGTTTAAAACCGTATTAGTTACAAAGATATCTAACACGGTCTAAAAATGCACCTTTTGAATCCTGCTGTAGACAAGTTCAGTGACTACGCATTAAGAGTGTAAGTAATTTACTTCCTTTACATATCTGTATGCATGGAGAATAAAGAATGATAGTATTTCTTAGCAGTGTTGGAAGGCTGAATTCATAGAAGTTTACAAAGTGTTTTGAGATCATGAATTTAGAAGATGCTATTGACTATGAGATGTATGGAATTCCATGGAAATGCTTTCAAGAACTTCCTTTTTTCCTCACCATGTTTGCAGCCCAAACACAGTTTTAGACTAATGTTTTCGAAAGCATAAAAGTGTAGATAAATAGCAATGAGTAGTTGTAATGAAATGGTTTTCTTGGTTGTATTGGACCATGAGTATGCATGTGACCCAGTTCCAGTTGATGGGTAATCTCTTCCTTAAAATGTGGTCTTCTGTGATCAGGTGTGTGCAGCTCGGTGTTCACAGGTTCCTATTTTGAGGTGATCTGTATTTATAAGTCTTACTGGCATTCAGTGCATGCTCTCAAGATTTAAGTCTCATAACAATATCTGCAGTGAACTAACTGATTATGAAGTAGCATCGAATCCAGTCTTTGGTGTTAGTGCTGTGGAATGCTAACTGCTTTCTGGATGGAACATGGAGAGTATGTTGATATTCCTAGTGAAATAAGTACATTACTTCTACTTTACGTGAAAGAAAGTACTGATGCAGTTCAGAAATGGATGGTGTTCTTAGCTCGACGCTGACTCCCCTGGAAGGCCAGAAGTGACCCTGTAATTCAGCTGCCGGTGAATAGTCAACATCAGGTGCTGTATCATGGTCTTTGCCAGCTATTACACGATCCCATCTTTAAACAGGGTTCTTTTGATCTGTGCTTTCATTTTGTGCTGAATTCCTGCTGGTTGTGGGTGCTCCGCCTCGTTCCTGGACTGGTGCTGGCCATGAGTGCTGCTCCATGGCGTGGTGGCTGTGCCTGGCAGCAGCTTGGATCCCGGGGCTGTTGGATGGAGGGTTCTGCCCAGCTCTGGTTAGAACACGTTTTGCATTCTTTCTGACTGCAAATTACTGCACCACCAGCTCCTAAACACCTCTAAAGCCCCCAAGATCCATGTCCCTCAGCTCCAGTGATGGTGCTTGGTTTGAGTATGAAGGCAGCGTGAGTCCCTAAGCAATTAGGTTACCTCCTTGTCCTTTGGATCTGCGGTTTCTTTATGCTCAGGACCTGTCGTTTCAGTTTGACATGGCGTTGGGGCAGTCTTGTTCCACAAAGCTTTGTGATATGATGTAGATGCAGTGTGTCAAAAGAAACCGACTCTTCTGCTGAGAAGTATCTATCTGAAAGGAAATATTATAGAGGTCTTAAAGTCATGATTGAAATGAGAGTAAATGGGAAGTGATGACTTTGCATTATTTCATAAGAAATAGGGTATACCATGTGTAGTCAATTGTCAGCAGTTTTAAGATTTAAAAAACGGGTGCCTGTTTTAGTTATAGAATGATTGCAGATTTGGTTTTCTTTATTTAAGAAAGGAATTGGGTATGTTAGTAGGTCTGTGGGTGGACCATTAAATGCAGTGGTCCAGAGGCAGTTTTGGGCTTGGGAATTTACCTCTGGTTGGGAAGTGTGGGATTGGGGGGCAGAGGAGGGTGGAAGAACAACCTTTGCATGCCATGTCCTTTTGCTTCTTCCTGAGCATCTGCTGCTGGCCTCTCCTGGAGTCAGCAGGCTCTTGTTGGGTTCAGTGTACATGTTGTTCCTCTGTCTCTCCTGTTGACCTGATGGCTGCTCATCCTCAGAAGCTATGTTTGTCAGTGCATCTCTCCTTTTTGAAATGCTTCTGGCAGCATCAAACTGTGCTACTGTTTGCTACCTGTAGTGCTTCTGAGAAGGTGCATATGGAAGTGTCGGTAGCTTTTTGAAAATTAATTCAAGTCTGTTTTAGGAAAAGGAAGACTATGGCTTGATTAGAAAAAGCTTGTTAAAACAGAAGACCTCCAGTGTGGCAGTTGTCCAAGGCAGACTTTGGACTTCTCATTTGACTGAAATGAACAAAGATGGGGGCGGGAGCCGTGGAGGGGAACACCAATGGCTATTATCTAGGCCTTTTTACAGGAGAGGAGATGGTGCTGCAACCCTTAACCTTCTCTCCTAAGCCCCTGGAATGTTCCTTCTCAGCATGCTGAAGCCACAGATGGTCCTGAGTTGAGTGGAAACTGGTAGGAGGACCTCCTCCTCGTCCTGCAGAGCAGTTGTAACTCGTTGTGCTCACTGGAGGTCAGGCATTTCTTGTTCTGACTACAAACCTTACCTCTCTGCTAATGAGCTGCAAGAAGAGAGGCCAACAAACACCTTTTCTAATTGCAGGTCTGCTGTTTGTCTGGCAAGTATCCTGTAACAGTAGGAGCAGGCTGGCAGCTTTGGCTGGGCGGATAGCTCGGAGGCTAGAAGTGGCTTTCTTTTGAAGTCCTGCAAGCTGCTGAGCTCTGCTTTCATGAGTCGGTGTGCCCCAGCAGGCCCCCCAACCTGCCCTGGGTGGCCTGGGGTTCCTGGCAGAGCAGTTCTCGGCAGTTGGTGCTGGGGTTGTGTAAGCCCTTTTGCTGGCTACTAATGCTGGGGAAGCAAGGAGCCACGCTTGTCCCATTTGTCTTTGCCAGTTTAGTTCTATCCTGAATTAATTCCTGGTTTGTTTATTTTTTTGTGCTGGTGCTAAGGAGGGGTCTCTGAGGGTTTGAGTGGCTGGGCAGACGTGCAGGACCATGTGTGCTACCTCCACATGTTCCCACCTGAGTCTCATGGGTGTGTTGAGTTTCTGGCTATCACCAAGGCTGTTGGCAGAGGCCCTTGAACCCCTTTGTTGGTGCCAGAGTTGACCTAGTGTGGCCCACTCCCCTGGAGGAGTCCCTGCGAGGTACTTTGCTCCCTGCCCGCTCTTGGCCCTGGTTCTTACACTGGGGTGTGCTCAAACACATGTTCTTGGAACCTCCGCAGGCTTTTGTGACCTGGCTCTAAGTCCTGCCTGTCCTTCCTTCTTGTGAGGATGTGATGAGCATGGTCGCCAGCCTGTCCTACCATGTCAGTTGGTACTGAATTGGAGGTAGAAGAGATGGGATCTAAATCTCCCTAGGAACAAATGTAAAATTAAACAAAATGCATGTTTGTATTAGTCAGCCTAAAACAGACTGTGCTATTTAGGGCTCTCCACTGCAATAAAGTTGTCTCTCGTGTTTGTGTGGGTGGACTGCAGCAATTAAGTCATTTTAAGGCTGAATCTTAAAAGGGAAAATAAAATGAAAAGAAAATGGTTTGGTTTAAGAGAATAAATTAATTGTACTGTGTTATGTTAGAGAAAAGATAGGTGGTACCTTGCAGGTTGTTTAGTATTGGTAAAAACGATGTCCATGTTGCATGTTGAAACTCTTCTTGACTTCATAAGGAGTAATATTTTTTGGTTTTTTATCTGTTAAATTACACTCTTCACTGATATTCAAGTGTAACTGCCCATTGAAGCTGCAGTTCTGTGTAGCAGCCTGATAAAACCTGGATTTTGACTGCATGGGCTGGACAAATCCCAGTCTGTCGGATGATTTGGCAATGAATTTTATGTGGCAGTCTTGTAGTATTATAATGTAAGTGACTCCTTATTTTCTATTGTCAGAAAGAAAAGATATACAACTTGTAGTGCACTAGTCTGAGTATTAAATTAGCTATTTCGTATCTACTTAGCAGTGGAATTAAAGTGAGTTGTGCATTTGAAAAAAAACTATTTTCAATCTGACTTTTAAATACTGGCTCAAGTTAATAATAAGAAGTATTTTAGACGTACTCTTAGCTCATTGAAAAAAAAGTGCTGATGCTTGTGGATTAAAAAAACCCAAAAACAACAACAACAAAACAACCAAAAAAACCCAACCACATGAGGGGGTTGTGTTTTGGTGATTGTGATTACAATAGAAAAATAAATACTTGGAAAACTTAGGCTGACGTTCTTTTCCTGACATTTATTCTTACTTATTGGGCATTGGTGTAAGTAATTTTTATTCCACTTGACCTGTGTTTTTGGGCTGAATTGTAAAACCTGTGTGCATCCTGAGTCTCAGTGAAATGAGGGTGATAAAAAGATGCTGGCATGGCAGTTTTCCCTCTGCCTGCTTTTCATCTCGAGGGGAACGAGGCGTAAATGTGGCGTGGAACCGTCTCTGCTTATCTTGATGCAGGAGCTGTCTCCACCGAGGGGTCTGCCTTTGATGTAGTTTTCCTCTCCTGGGCAGAAGCCTCTTTTTGCAGCGTGGGAGCCCCTGCTGTCCAGCCAAGCACAGTCTGGGGCAGAGCTGAGCTGCGCCTTTGCTTTGTGCTTATGAAGGTTAAATCATTTGAGGATTGGCTACGCTCCAGCATCTTTGCATAATTTGAACCCTTCTCTGTCCAGAAAGAAACATGCAAGTTATTTCAAGTCGCTGGGATAGAAGAAAAAGCTCCACCTAGAAGGTTGTGAAGAAATCTGGGATATGTTGCCCCTACCTGCAAGTTCCCGCATGGCGCATGTGCGGCTCCGGTCAAGGCGCAGCTCGGAGTAGGGCTGGTGGCTTCCTATTTGTCAAGTGTGGCATAGCTCCGTCTTTCCTCCACCTCTGTTCTCCTGGATCCTGCCCCTTGGCTTTTCTTGCCGGGACTCTGTGCTGCTTAAAAATTCTTGAACAGCTCCTTGGCTCTGCTTTTGCTATCTCTCTTAACCTCATCCGAGTTGGTTGTCAGTTAGGCCTTTACAAATGTGCCAGAAATGCCACGTAGACAATTTTGTGTGTGTTTGTGGACCCGGCATGTCTGCATCAGCCTTTAGTAGAGAATAATCTAAATGAGTAACGTGTTCCAACTTGCCTAAACAATAGGGTTTTTTCTGTCTTTGTGTAGGCATTTTACACATTTATAAGACTCATGTCCATACCTCTGAAGCAAACTTGTGCATAATTGTTCTGCAAAACCTGTTCTAGAATCTGAAGCTATTTAGACTCTTCCCTCCAAACATGTTTCTTACAACACAAATAATATTTTGAAGAATGAGTGTATTGGTATGACTGTTCCTAAGTTATGGAAAGAAAAACCTAAGCACCATTAAAATACTGCTCAAAAGAAATACGGTATTTCCATGCCTTGTGCAAAAGTGGCATTTTTTTAATGAGTGGAAAAGTCTTTTTAGTTGGGATTTGATCCTGGATGTTGGTTAGACATTCAAATAAAACACTTACTGCTCTGTACAGCAATGTCCAGGATTTTGAGGGAACTTTGTCTTGTTTCTCCATTAGGAAGGCCAAAACGACAGGCAGTTCTGAGCCAGAAGAACCAAAACGGCTTTTAGACGCTGTCATTTTTCTCGGGCAGTTACTGGAGTCTCTGGTGAGAAATTGGTGTTTCTGAGCCTGCAATGCAGTTTTATGCCTTCCTTAACAAAGGGTCCGCTGGGAGCAAAACTTGCTTTATTCCCAGTCTGGGGATCTGTAGAACTTTGACGTGTAGCCCAATTATAATTATGTTGGTTTAGTTCCCAAAGTGGATGCTCTTTATTCTCAAAGAGGCCCTACTGCATGCAAACAGAGTATTGAAGGCCCTGAAATGTTAGCATTTGAATGGGTTTGGCTTAGCTTTAAAATAAATATCTAGTGGATATAGAGCTCTGGGGAGTGGACTAAAGCAAATGGAAAAGGTGAATTAACTGGAAGTTGTTCCGCAAGGCTGGGTTAGTAGAGCCCCAGCACATCAACACAGCGGCGGATGAAGTCAAAAGAAAGGGATTTTGATAGTTTGTTTGTATTTTGAGGCTGTTAGAAGTGAAGTAGATGCGCTTCGGAGGCTGCTGTTCCTCCACACAATCCCCTTGTCACTGATCTGGCTCTGCAGCATCAGTCCTTGTATGGCCTCGGCGAGTCTCCTGCGGGCACGGGCGCTGCTCCCCCAGAGAGTAGGGAGAACCATTCCTGGCCATTTGCTGGTGTAGGGTAGATCATCTTGTCCAACCATCAACCTAACTGACAAAAAATAGACACCTGCACAACAAACAAGGAGCATCAACCCCTGCTTTTTCTGGGGAGGGAAGGAGCCCAGCTCACAGCTTTCGACTGCCTTCTGGTTGGAATGCTGGGGTTTGGTTGGTCAGGGTGAGTGGAGAAGGCTCTTTGCTTCTTGGTGCTGCCTCCTTGAGAGTAGCACATGGTCCTTTCCCTCTGTGCTCTTTTTGCTCCTGAAAGATCCATAACAGGATGGACTTTGTGGGATTATGTGGTTGTGGGACTTCACAGCAGTTGGGGAAATGGGAGGACTTTGTGGATCATCTGGGAGAGCAAAGGAACCTCTTTCAACAAGCTTTGGAGGACACCTGAAGGAATACTAGGCAAAGAGAACCACAGAATTGGAGCATAGGTAACTGCCTGTAGAAGTGACACTGGAACCAGCCTGGAACTTGGAGAACTGCCGCGACTGCCTTTGGGTAGGGTCTTCAGCTTGGAATTCAGATGCCTGCGAACTGGAAGCGGCCCTGGCACTCGGCTTGACAAAGCTTGGCAGGTGAAGAACCCATATGCTGGTAGTGAAGGTCTCCTCTTCTGTCAGGCCTCTCAAAGGAGAGTTCTGGAGAACCCAGATGGATGAGTATCCATCACAAAATAAGTTATTGCTTATCAGCTGTTAATTGGTGCTGTTCTGCTTTATGTGTACACTTAGTGTTTCATGAATATGGGTAAAACAGTAGCTGAAAACACCTCATTGGGATTTTGGGTGGTGTGTGGTGGTATGTCTGTGCCCTGGTTGACACACTGGCTGGTACCCTGTAGTGCCATGGCACTGTGATGAGGTTCTTAGAAGCGTCAGCTCAGAAGAACTGATGGAATCTGACTGTGTTTGACTCGGGACTGTCTTACCTGAAGGTAGCACAGGTAACCTCTGGCAGAGTGAGGAGTCAGGGTTTTGTTGGTAGGAGGTGTGAAGGCTGGGGGGGCCTTGCTGCAGGATGAACTTTGAGGTCTCTCAAAGGAGTAGGGCTTGGTGAGCTTCTGCAAATTCTTGCATGAGGATTAAGTGTGCACAGAAGAGGTTTCTTTCTAAAATGCTGAGCAATGTTAACATGAAGGAAAAACCCCCACCCCACATCTGCGAACAGAAGGGAATGATTAGCTGAGGGTTTGGTGTGCCAATAGCATGGGAGGATATGAAATGTATTTCTTTTTTCCTCAAAGTTCTGAAATATTTTTCCAAAGATGTTAAGGTTTTTTTGAGAGGATTGGCTTGTTTCAGCCCCACAGGTGTGTTTGGCTGTATGCAAAGTGAGGGATTCCTCCGAAAACCAGCACGTTGCAGGGTAAATCTGGTGCGTGAACACGGGGTGTACGGGAGGTGGGCCCTTGTCCTTGGCTCTGGAAGGTGCTTTGGGCAGTGCTTCCAGCTTCTCTGGGGCTCAGCTTTTGGAGTTAGATCCTTCCTGTAACAAGTGCAGAAATAACTGTTCATTGTTTAGTTTTACGTTCGCCCTAGCTTTCTGTTGAAGGTTTGTGCGTCCTTTGTGTGGTGCAGAGATGTGGCAGTGGCTCAGGGCAGCTTGTCAAATGGAACACTCTCAATGTATATACCACCATTGTATGGAGATGTCTGTTAAATGTGTTAGTTGGGGTCTTGGTGCAGCTTATAGTTCTTACCCTAATGGTTGTTGGGATTATGCTGATACACAGTCATCTCCGGCTCTAACAACCGAAGAGAAAAGTATGCTTAATATGTTATCTTCTTTCTGGGTAATAATTCTTGGTCGAGAGGGCTATGGTAGCCTGTGTCAGGAAGCAAACCAACACCAAAGGAAAGAAATGAGGGTTATATGGGCCAACTGTGAGTTACAGTTTAGTAGGGAAGTAGGTTTTCTCACGTGGTAAGAAAAAGAGTGCAGTGGGTTTTCTGACATACTATTGGATCAGTTTCTTGAGGCACTGAGGAAATATTTAAGTATCTCAATGTTAAAAGGAGATTCTGTTGATTCTCTGATCTTGAAAGGCTACTTTTCCTATAAAAAACAAACAAACCTGCAAAAACATGTTTTCTCTGTTGCAAGTAATTTAAAATGTTAAAATAAATTAACATAGTAAAGATTTTCCATGTAAAACATAAAAAGAAAAAAAGGCATCTGATTTTACTATGAATTGAGTTAAAGCTAAATTGAGAAAGCTAAAACTTAGACCTCTGTGGAAGAATTTGAGGAAATAATGAGATTTTAATCTCTGAGCTGACCCAGCCCTGAAGTGATGCTGAGATCCTGAAGAAACAGACTTCACCTCTGCTGTTGTGCATTTGAAATATAAAAGTTAAAATTAACCTAAATGGATGAACTGTTTTGGGTTTAGTTTAGTTTAATTTGTGTTTTTGTTTGCTTGTTGTTTATTGTAAAGGAGCACAGTAAATGCTAACTAAAGTTAATTAAACGGCCCCAGCTGTGTAATGAAGGTGATTTAGAGGTGATTAAACCCTCCCTCCCAATCCAGGACATTTCAGAGATTCCTACAAAGTTCTTCAAATCCCTCCCTCCCAGTTGGTCGCAGACCGGTGGGTGGTTGTGAATCACCGGCTGTTCCCCCTCCGTCCCTCACAGCCTGCCTGCTCCATTGCTCTCTGGGCTCTGTTACTCCATGACTTTTTGCATCTTTTGCCTGAATTCTTGGTGGGGGAAGCAGAGATTTGCAGCGGTAGCTGTGGGGCCGTCCTTCCCTGTCACTGCAAGCCAGCACAGCACGCTCCTCACACAGCAAAAAGCCATCTTCTTCCCTTCCACCCCCAGTTTTCTGAACAAAACTGCCTTTTTTCTGCCTCTTCCTGTTAATCTTAACAATATGTTCATTTGTGTTGGACAATAATTAACCTTTTCTTTGGAAAAGAACAAAAAATAAGTGCATAATCAGGTGTGAAATTGGTTATTTAAATTGTGACTCAACTTAGTAGTTTAAGTCACTTTGATCAACTTGGAAGTATTTAAATGTGTACCAAAACCTGAAATGAATATTCCACCTGTGCAAATATAAAATGCTGTTTTGAAAATTTCAGAAAACCAGGTAAAATTCCAAATAGTGTGGGTGTGCAGTTGTTTTTTTGTTTGTTTTAGCCTTAAATTTTGCTTAGCTTTTTTTTTTTTGAATCGTTATGCTCACACAATTACTCAGTAGGGTTTATTTTGCATTTCTGTTGCTATTTTTTTTCCTGGTAGAGATCCAAAGAAACTTGCATCCCGAGTAAGGAATTCCCTGTTCAAGTGGCTGCAGCAGAAGGGGGGTGTTGGATATTCCTTTTGTAGATTTATCCAACTTGAGCTGAGAAGGGTTGGGAGTACGAAGTGCTTTGAAATGATGTCGCTTTTGTTTTATGCATTTCTGAGATTAAGATTTTGAATTTGAGGGAGGAGACAAGAGGAAGGCGGTGAAGATGGAGCAAAGTCTTAAAACGAGTATAGAAGGTCCAAAGAAACCTTTACCCTTCTATAAGAAAACTTCTCTGGTGCCAGTGTGGGATGAGACAGCCCCTGGAGCTGTGGTGGGGGGAACTGGAGCAGTCTGGGCAGGGTAGAAATACTCTCTGTGGTGCTAAAACAGTTCTGGGCAGCGTTACCTGCCTGGAGCGGCTTGTGCAGACTGGCTGGATTTTCAGGTGGCCGGGGATGGCTGTCTCCCGGGGAGCGGTGCAGACCTGCACAGATCCCTGGCTCCTGCCGCCCTCCCCAGAGCTGCTGGTTTGGCAGCCCTGCCCCGGGAACTTTACCACAAAATGATTTTGAAGCTGTTTGATTTTTTTTTTTTTTTGCAGTCCTGCTGGTGGGAAGCTGGGCGTTTCGGGCTGTGTACCACGGCTGGTGGTGTGATGCTGGTGCCATGGCAGCGCAGGGATGGCAGAGCTGCTCCGACACCTCTCACCCGTTCCTCCCCAGCCGTGAGGGGAGCTGAGGCCGTGGTGAGATGCCGACCACAGGCCATGGAGCAGAGCCTTTGCTCAGGACTCGCCTTCCCAGCCGTTCCTAGCCCAGAGCTGCCTTACGCTCCCTGGCTTGTGTGAGGTTGTCTGCCCCTGGCCGTCCGGGGGTGTGATGGTGGCAGGACTTTAGAGACCAGAGGGATGGGTGCAGCGGTGAGATGTGCAGTCCCATCCGTGCTGCAGGAGAGCTGGAAGGGAACGCACAGCTGCAGGTCCAGAAATACATGGCCCTTGTAGCAGCTGCAGGTAAGAAGACATCCCTTACAAGGGCTGCTATTCAAGGATCTGCTGTTAGTAGTCATGTTTGTCGCAGCGGTGTTTTTATGTCTGTGGATCAGTGTTAACTTGTGTCCGGCAGCACTTGCCTTCCCCAAACCCAGCTGCTGTGGCGTTGAACGGTCGGTGTCATTGCGAGAGGTCCCAGCCCACTGGCACCCGCTGCGCCCTTCTGAACCAGACAGGAAGAAAGGGAACAAAAAAGGTGTTGGTCCCAGCTAGAAAAAAGTAGTTTGAGATCGTGCACTGCATTCACTTCTAAAAGCTACTTTAAAAGGAAATAAAAAAGTGAGAGTGGGAGAGGCCGCCGGTTGCTGAGATTGACCCCAGGCTCCACATTCCTTCAGCTGCAGGGCTGAAGGAGGAGATATTTCAGGCACTGGCCAGTATCACCTCAGTTAACTTCTCTGACATTAGCACAAGTTCAGTGTGATCCTTCTGTAAGCAAGGTGCTGATGTCTGAAAATCATCTGCCATGTAGTGTACGTGAAGTTCTAGTGCAGAAGGGACAGTGGCCGAAAGGAGAGAGCGTGGACGGGAAGGCAGATGCACAAGTGAAGGATCAGGGAGGCTCCAGAAATGGAGTGAAAATAATCGCTTTGAAGGATGTGGAGTGAGTGAAAAGGATCATGGTGTTAGCAAGGGAAGAGAAAAAGAGGAGAAATCTAAGGGCTTTTCTTACTTAAATGATTTCTGCCATGTAACTTTGGCAGGTAGCTAAATTTCAGTTTAATAAGTTGTTGTGAATTGGGTATTAAGAAAATGCTGTGTTGCTCTTCTAATTCAGGAACATTCTGGGCAGGGAGATTTTGTTTGATTGTATAAATGGCTCTTCATGAAAAACAAACCTGACCAACAAACACCTTCCCACAGTAGCACTTCTCTGGTTGGAGAGCTTCAAACTGCACTAGCCCTGTCTTCATTAGCTGTGCCCTGGGAATCCCCGAGGTATATTAGGTGATCTTTTCTGGAAACTGGGAGCAGGACAAGGAGGAAGTCCCTTCCATGAGACAGCAGTAGGACAGTTTGAGCCCAAAGTTCTCGTACTCATGAATGCTACCTTACCTGTGTCCATGGAGAACGTTACACCAACAAAAGGCAAACGGCTGTTGCACAAATGATAGGGATGACTTTTATTTGTACTAGCTCCAGCTGTCAAGTAAGTTGGTATTATTCAGTCAATTCTAGGAGTTTTGGAGATGTTTTGGTAACTTCTGTGTTTATCCAGCCAACTGACAGGAAAGTAATGTATTAAAAGCATTGATAAAGAATTCATTTATTTGTCTCTCGTGTGCTGGCAGGCGCCTGGCTCTCTGGTGTGGTGGGCTGCTGCCGTGGGGACTGGGCACCGGCGGTGGCAGGGGCAGTGCTGCTGGCAGCAGAGCTGGGTCTGTTGCTGGGTGGTGTGGCTTTTAGTCCACCTTCCTTTTCAGAAGGGAAATGGCTTGTAAGGTAGTAGGTGCCTCTGCAATAGGCAGCAGCTGGGTGCCGAGCAAAAATCTGCGAAAGCAGTGGTGGTTTCTGAAGTGTTACCTGGAGGTGTCTTGTACGAATTCAAATCGCCGTTTGAGCGTCTGCTGTCATTGCTTCCCCAAAGCTGGCTGAAGCTGTTGGCGTGAGGTGGCTGCGAGAAGCTGATGGTCAGTGCTGTGGACTCTGTTACACGTCTGTACGGTGCAGGGGCTGGCACTCCTCCTCCGCTCGCGGCACGGTGGGTTCTGTTCAGCAGCAGCTATTCCAGCGGGCTTCCTTCCTCTCTGTCACATTCACGCTCTGCTGCTGTAGGAACCTGTGATTTGTGTGTTGGTTGCTCCTGAAAGCACACACTTTATTCTGCATTGGTCATTCGCATTCATTCCGTGGGATGGTCGGCTGAGAAAACCCGTGTGTTTGGCAGCACTACAGCAGCTCCCTGCAGCCCGGGACTGGACACTCTGTAATCTGTCCGGGGGTCCGTGCCTTACAGCAGTGGGAATTGCTCCTCTGACAGCACTCATTGCTTAGCACATCGCTTGGCGTGGCTGGCACTGCAGGGAGGGACAGGGGGATGCTTCAGGGACCCAGGATGGGGTCACAGGCAGCCCCCCGCTCCAGGAGCCCTGGGCGGTGGGTGGGAAACATCTCTGCTGTCCTGCAGCCCCCATTACACTGAAGGTGTGCCTGCCTGTGGGGCTGGGAGCTCCCTTGGGGCACCGTCAGTGGGGGGAGAAGGTTGGCAAACGAGTGGGAGAGCAGTTCTTTGGTGGTAAGATGTTAATTTGTTGTTCTCTCCAGTGTGATAGCTGGTTAGAAAATAACCAGTAGTCGTGACTTCTGTTAATTAACTACTAAGAGTTAAGTAAGTGGTGTTGGGAAAACTGGCCTGTGTTTGTTTGGCACATCTTTCCCCAGAGAAGGCTGGTGCTAGTTGGTACATGCTGGGTTTCTGTGCACGTCTGCAGCCTGGTTTGGTGTTTTCCCTCTCTATTGATTTTCATGATGCATTGGAGGTGATCTAAGCAAAAAGCACACTTAGATGGCCCTGAGACAGCCGCCTGTTAAAGTGAGACGTTTATGTGTGCTGAAACGGCGCCAGGTTCTTTTCCATCACTTTATCAAGTAACGCACGCCAGTAATATTTCTGTATTTAATTTCCTTTTCTAGGTCACTGGTATGTCACCTTTGTTGTGCTCAGAGAGCTGTGGTAAATTCTTACTCAAGTTCAGAGTATCAGTTTTGTTCCTGTTATTTTTCTGATAATCCTTTTTGAGGTTATTTTGAAGTGGAGAGGGCTTTACGTTGTGTTTGGGAGCCTGTGTGAGAGACTCCGCTTTTCTCCCAGTAGAGCTGTTTTGGAAGGTACGTGTGGGAAATTTGGATAAAAGCAGAAACCTATAAAGCTCTGGAAGCTGCTGTGTAGCTTTTTCCAGTTTTAATCTATCTCTCCTCTTTGTATGGCAGGCTGAAGTTCCAGATGTTGTTTTGGCTTGGAGATAGCGAGTGAGGGAAAAATAAGCATTCTTAATGTTCACAGAGTCAGACTGGCTGGGTCTGTGCTGCCAGGGAAGCGGGGAGATAAAGGCTCCATTAGTGGTGCACACACTGCCGGAGGAGCCAATAAAGCACCGCTGGCTTCTCTGAAATAGGGCTGGCAGTGGTTGGTGCCGGCTGCGAGGCGGGCAGCTGGGGGTTGTAAAGGAAAACTAAACATGGGCTTACTTGGAGAGCAGTGGGGGTTTGGTCGGGTGTGCAACGCCCCCACACACCCTTTTTTTCCAGTTAAAGTGAATTTTTAGCCCCCTTTCTTCCCCTCCCTGTCTTGGACTCCTACTGGTTTACTTTCTGTACTGACAGTGGCTGTTGGGGGGCAAAGCTGGGTGCAGGGATGTCAGGAAGCTGTGTTTTTGGGGGCAGGTGGCTCTGTGGCTCTTAACTACAGTGGAGCGCTGTCTCGGAGCACCAGGGTGGGTTTTGAAGCTCATCCCCCCGATGAGCTCCATGTGCTGAGGGTTGTGGGGCAGTTTGGGCACCTAAGGGCTGGCTCCCTTCTGGAGGCCACCAGGCTGCTGGTCCTGGGGTGACCAGTGTGCTCCAGCCTGGGAAGGTCTTGGCCCCTTTGGGATGGCTCTGAGCCACCTGTGGAACCAGCAGCTTCCTGTGAAGGGACTGGCTAAACCCACTGTGAAGGGAAACTGCTGAAATCCTTGGTAGGAGTATATATGGTGGCCAGGAGTGCCATTTCCTGTACTAGTCTGAAGGTTATATGTATAATAGTCTATCCTTTTTCCATGTTATATTAAATATATAAATATGCTGTGTCCTGTGTCTCTTCCTGACCTGTTCCTCCTGTCATGCTTATTGCTAAAATGTATGAGCAGTTTATTTTTAAATGATTGCTGCAGTTCTGTGTATTTCCTCCTTAATATTTTTTTTTCTCTCTTTCCATTCCTGAGCCTGGTGAATTGTGGTTCCTGGCCAGTGGGCTGCTCCCCCCTGCCGGTCCCTGTCCCTGCGCCATAGCTGTCCTTCGGGAGTTTCTGACCTGGGTGGGTGGTGGTTGTAAGAATTCTCAGTTCACTTGTCTTGTTTAATACCATAAAGCTAAAAGTTGGTAGTGCTGACACTGCCC
Organism: Calidris pygmaea; assembly: GCA_003697955.1. Taxonomy (NCBI): domain Eukaryota; kingdom Metazoa; phylum Chordata; class Aves; order Charadriiformes; family Scolopacidae; genus Calidris; species Calidris pygmaea. The sequence continues at coordinate 997,615 of QJSC01011232.1, read as the reverse complement.
GGTGTGGGCGAGGACGGCGGGCACAGCTCTTCTGCTGGCTGAAGTCTTCTCTCTGCTGCTTGGGATTGGGATAAATGTGTCTGTGTCACAGGGGGTATAATTTATTGAAACGAAGCTTTGGCTTTGTGTGGGAGGGAGGGAATCAGTGTGTGTCCGTGTAACAGAGTAAGAGATACCTGGGGCCTGGACAGCCTTAAGCCAGTGAGAGCACGTGTTACCGTAGGTCAGGATTGGTGTGAATTAACCCTTTTTGCCTTGTTTTTGCCACAGAGGAGGGAGTGTGTGCCTGGAGCTGGCTGGCTGCCTCCCTGTGGTTGTGTAAGCATTGCCTGGCACCCCAGAAATACCACCCTTAGGAATCCCAGGGGACGGGGCTGTAGGAACAGCTTCAGCACAGCCAGGCTGTTGCACAGGTTCGCTGGAGGAGCGTACAGCCGGAGAAGTGGGTGCTGCTCCGCATTCCTGCGCCCGCTGCCCCGGGGCGTCTCGCTGGCGTCTCGCTCCTGTGGTTCCTGACTCAAGCCAAGCCCAGATGTTTTCATGCCCGGTCTGGCCTAATTTCTGAGAATCACTTTGGATGCCTCAGTCCATTTTATTGTGGTTTCCTTAGCGTCTCGTCCAGCTGAAGCTCAGATGATTCCTGGCCTAATTGAACGCTCACAGGCAACATGGCAGCTACTGCTTTATCCCTGCAACCCTGTTCCTGCTTGCTTGAGAGCACTTGGAGTTAAAGCCATGTTGGTGAGAAACGGGGTTTCTGTTGCCATTTGTCTTTAAGGGGAAGGGTTTGCAGCGTTAAACTCAGAAGAGTCTTGTCTTGTGGCCAGGAGATGGGTGAAAACTCTCTTGAGAGATTCCTGCCTTGCTGACCACTTTGGCTTTCCATTTCCACTGAGCAGCCATAAGGACATGGAGACCTTTTCATCAGTAGTATCATTTGTGCTGACAGGTTGATGACAATAACTATCCAGGACATCCAAAATTTAGTTCTTTGGGCCTTTCACAATGCTTTTTACCCCTTTCACAGGAATAGTTTCCGTAAAAGGTTGTTTGTGGGAAGCATGCTCACTCCTTTAACTTGTATATTCTCATCTCATAGGAAAATGGCTTTATGACAAATACTTCCTGATGTTGGAAAAAAAAGAAAAGTGGTGTGGTCACCTACTCTGTATGAACAAGTGCCATCTTGTATCCTGTTTGGAATGGTCTCTTGCTCCATCACTTCCCATAGTGAGGAGGGCTTTGACCCTTCTTCAGAAGCAGTTGGTGAACTTATTGTTGACTTGTTGTCTTCAGCCTTCTAGATTAACAGTCCTGGCTGGATCCTCTCTGTGGAGATATTGAGCCCCAGAAATGGCCGGTGGATGTTTGTCATAGTTTCACTTCAATCAAGAGAATATGGCTTTGTTTCTACATCAGGGAAGAGCTGCTCTTAGGCAGTTGCTCTACAGGCATCCAAAGCTGGGTTTGTCTGTAAAGAGGATTTCAGCTTGCACTTTACTTCACGTTTGCAGCTAGGAGTATGTGCAAGGTCAGCCACGGTAATTTAGCTGTTAAACAGTAATTGGATTGATTGCTTTTGGCATCTGTAAGAGCAATTAAAATAAAAGTCTGGGTAAATATCTGGAGCAGTTTTCTGAAAGTACGCAAGTACAGTCAGGTTTGGCAAGGCCATGTGAGATGTGTGAATTTGAAAGCTTATAGCTAAATAGGTGGAAAGGGAACACTTAGAACAGCTCTGGAAACATGTATCAGAATTGTATATGTTTGGAATGAATTTGCCAGTGGGAGAGGTGACAAGATGCCCAGTGATTAGACAGAGGGTTGCGTAGTGTGATGGTGATGAACATAGAGTAGTTCCACTGCCAGGAGGGACACAGAGGTTTGCCGCGAGATCAAGATGGACATGGCTAGAGCAGCAGCTAAGGAATGTCAGGACAGAGTAATCTGGAGAGAAAAAGGTAAAGCTGTGGTGTGAACAGCAGCACAAGTGACTCTGAGGTTAATATCACTGGTGGGGGACACAGAAATACCACTGCAGAGGTCTAGGAGTCTAGGAAGGAGAAACCCTCAACTGTTGGGAGCCTTTCTGGCTCCTTCCACTCAGCTCTGAGTTACCTTCATCTGAGAGCGATGCCTGACCTCCTGATGTTACGTGTCCCGATTTATCAAGGTTCTGTACACCTCTGCCTGGCAGCATCCAATTTGTATTATGCCCATGGAAGAAGAGAGGTTGGGGGCCACCGTGCCTGTTATAGAACGTGCTTTTGTCTGCACTTTGTATTTAAGAACAAAATAATGTGGCACTGTCCTGTCCAAACAGGCAAGACCAAATTGTAGAGCAATATTGTTAAAATGCTGTGGTGGTGTAATATAATCTCTGAAGAATTTTACTTTCTTGTGCAGCAGGGTGTTTCCTTCTTTTCTGGATTGCTAATTGCATTTGGCTTTCTGGACTCTGAAGTAATAGTTAATGAAAGAATGTGATGAGATGAAAGACTCAGCGACACGTGCCTATGGAGCGTTAGGAACTTCTGTTCTCAGTCTGATTGTTCTAAAAATACATTGTTGATTTGTATTTGGCTTCCTTTGGCTGCTGGACGTTGGGGAGCAGCTCAGCTTCAAGCCGTGCTACCTGTCCCGCTACCTGTCACTTAACCTTTCCCACTCTGTAGCTCCTGAAGAATGCTGTTCCAGTCCCAGTATAACCAGTCGGCGCTGGGCAGGATGTCCCCGTGTCCCTCCTCTCCCCACAGCCACCCCATGCCGTTCCTCTGCACCCCTGGCTCCTCTGCATGGATTGGGGGGCTGTTTGCTGGGTGACGCTGCAGGTATTTTATTCTGCCAGTGCAATGACATGGAGTTAAAAAAAAATAAAAATAGTTATTTTTCTTCAAAATACCAGGAGTTGTGTTCTGATTAGGATGCTTGGGCTGAGGGCTGTAAGCAGAGTATTCCTGTGGTAAAGACCCAGTGAAAATAACTGTGGAGGTTCAGATTTCCCCAGGCAGGCAAAGGATTAGTGATGTGCAAAGGAGGGTCCTCGCTGGGGGTGAAATTCCAGCGCAGATAAGGGCTGACCGGAGGGTCCTGCAGCTCCTCACTGGGCTTGGCTGGGAGGTATCCGGCTGGTGACATCACAGCCTGGAAATAAAAGGTGTTTGTGCCTCTCCAGGTCCCTGCGTATGTGAAAACACAGCACTAGACTGTAGTGAGACACCGCTTAATTAATGCACTTGTAGGAACTAGGCTGCATTTTTATCTTTCAGCAGGGCTTGCCAGTGTGAAGATGGTCTTTAAATGCTGTTCCCATTGTATAGCCAGGCCCTGGCTTCTCTACTAAAGGAAAAAAAAAATACCCCAAACCCACAAAACCAACCCAAGGCGAAGAGATGAGTATTTAAAATTTGTGTAAAGAAAATCCAAGGGAAAACCAGAAAAAAAATAATTAACTTTTTTTGAGGAAACTTAGGATTTTTGTTGGTGAGACTGAAGCTAAAGTTTTGTTTTCAGAAATGTTTTTGTGTTGGCTGAAGTGTTCTGCGAGAACCTTTTAACAGGCAATCTATGTAATATTTGAATAGTTCATAAAAAGCATTTAAAAATCCTGATCTTGGATGACAAGTCATTGACCTTATGTAGACAATAACTTCCACCGTCTCAGTTTTTTCTGCTAATAATGCAGTTCTCTGGCAGAGAGACAACAACCTGTAGGCCAGGGGGTGTTGGGTATGTCAGTGTCCATCCACACACGGTGCCCCAGCCTTGGGCTCCTGTGGGGCTGGAGGCAGGGCAGGGGTTGGTCCCTGGGCTCAGTTCAAGGCCACGGTGTAACGTGTTTGACCGTGTGGGGCAGCTGCCGCCCTGTCCCTCAGCCCCTGCTGAAGCTTCCCTGGGCTCCTCGAGGTCCCTGGGGTTTGAGGAACACGATGGTATTTTCAGTTTCCCCAGGGTGGTCTCAGGAAATGGGCAGGACCCGGCTGCCCGGAGGGAGCCGGAGCTGGGAAGGGCTTGGCCAAAGGCAAGTGAAAGTGAGGAGGAAAAACAGGAGCTTTGTTCTAGACTGGAAACAAAACAACAAAAAGAAACAAACATGGAAGAACATTCTGATGAAAATGGTTCTTAACTTGGCTGATTGTTAGGATTTTGCTTAAAAAAGGTATACTTTATTTGGAGAGCTAGCGGGGAGCATTTAAGACCCTGCCGTCTCTTGCGGATTCTCTTGTAGGGACTGAAGGTGTGTTTTCACTGTGTGGTTTGTTTTTTTTTTTTTTCCCCCCCTTCTGTTAGGATTTTGCTGCCACTGAAGGGCTGCCCGTCTCTACCCTGGCTGTGTTCCCACCACCCTGCCCTGCTGGCACTGGCAGGGTTGTGCTGTGGGCTGAGCCCCACACGTGTGGTCACGGTGAGGAGCGAGCAACGTGTGGGGCGATGGGTGGCCTGACGTGGGTCACACCATGGCCAAGAGGAGGGGCGAGCGCCTGCCCAGAGCGGTGGCAGCGAGCTGGGGACACGGCTGGGTGGCCGGTCTGGCGCTGCCAGGGCTTAGATTGCTCCAGACTGGTTGTGAAACCCTAGCCTAATAAAACCTGAGCGGGTCTGGGTCAGACGGGGTGCCCTTTGGGTGCAGGTGTGAAATCAGCTCCCTGTCTCTGCCCGTACTTCTTGTTTCCGTCACCTGTCAGGACAGACGCCCAGGGTGTGACAGAAGCAGCGCTTGCAGGAGGCTGTGAAATGCCTGACAGTGTGTTCCTCCCCGAACTCCTTCCTCACATACTGCACAGATCACATCCTTAATAAATAAAGCACTGCTAGCTGGTGGAAGTCTCGAAGGGAGAGGCCGAGTAAGTTGGAAGTGAGTAGCGGTTACCACGTGCGCATTGGCTTTGTGTGCTTATTTTCTTTTTCCTAAAGAAAGCAGAAACGGCTTTTACAGGCCATTTCTGATAATGTGGCAGTTGAAAATATTTGTGTTCGATTCTTATTCACAGCAGGTGGATAAGTCCAGGTTTTCTGTTTAGATTAGAGGGAGTTTCTATGTTCATTGGCAGTTGTGTGCTGAGATCTGCCGGCAGACACGGCTTGTGACAGGCTCCTAGGGGAGAAGTGCTGTCTTGCGGCAGGATTTGGAAGGGGTGTTGCATATGCCCAAGGCCCCAGCACAAATGAAGTCACCAGATGTTAGTGCTTTGTGTGGGCGCTCGGAAGGGCCGTAGCAAAGCCAGCGGTACCCACAGATGTCTGCAGCCCTGAGCTGTTTCTAACAGGGGAAATGCCCAAGAAACTTTCTGCTGCAGCCCTGCAATGGCGCTGTTTTCATGGCAGCTACAGAACGCAGGGCTCCCCTCCGGTAGGAACTGTCTGTGCCACGTGTAATGCCTGTGGAGCAAAGAAATGTATGTACTATAATAAAGTAACATCTTTGTTTATATGTGAAATATGTGAGAAGCCATGATAATTCATGTGTATCTAACTATTTGGAACTGATACGGGCTGGATGCCTCGGGCACGCACGCTGTAAGGTGAAGCTGGTGCACACTTGGCTGGCTCATGATCTGCTTACAAATTCCTATCTCTTAATTTGCCCGAGTAAACGAAACCGTGTGTAGTTGGTTCTCTGCACACGTGGGATTGCACGCCTGACTCCCAAGCTGCTGGCAGGGGTGACCCCATCAGTGAACCATACGCAGTGACTTGCAAATGGGTGTTTTTAAGGGATGCTGCTATGGGCTCCGCAGACGAAAGCTGATCTGGGGTGCAATGTTAACCCTTGGTAGCTGCCTCCTGGTGAATTTATTTACCCTGCAAAGCAATTAATGGTATGGAAAGATACATGTTTGGCTTCAAAGGCACCAGGAAGCTGCAATATGTATTGGGATTTTCAGATCAATTCAAAAATGTGTGTGTGTGCTTCATCACTTGAGTAAGCCACCCCACATCGGGTTGGCCAGGACACCCGTGTGGATGCCTGGACACAATCCCAATTTTACACTGGGGCTTTCTAACGACATGCCTCTCCTGCCTCCTTCAGCCATACAGAGGGGTTCTGCTGCCCACATTTGAGGTGGTGAGCCCGCCTGCTCACCAGGGGAACCTAACGTGAGTTTTGGTGTCTGCTGTGCCCCTTGTGCGTCCTGCTGGTTCTCCGGGGGCTACCCCTGCAGTAGCCCTGGGCATGGAGCCCTGCTGGCCCCTCTCTCAGAGGAGAGGCTGTGTCTGTGTGACTGTCCTGCCCCGGCCTGGCGCTGCTCTGCCCAGGGAAGGGGTGTTCTCTCTTGGAAAAGCACTTGTGTTGTCCCTCCGTGTCACCATGTGTCTGTTCCCCACCCCGACGTTGTGAGTGTTCTTTATTTGTTGTCCCATGCGATGCCATCTCTGCAGTTGGTGTGTCAGCTGGAGCCCCGGGGTGACAGCATAGGCAATAAATGGATTCTTATGGCATGTGTCAGGATGGATACCAATCAGGATTTTATTTCTGTAAGTGATTTTATTTCTGAAGTTACCTCTTTATTTAAGAAGCGAGGCGGCGGCTTGGCAGGAGCAGGAGCATGGTCAGAGCTCCCAACCTCATAAGGAGTGACTTCCATGACGTTTTGCAGTGTATGGGTTGTGTTCCTCCTGGTGGCTTTATTCTTACTCGGCAGTGTCGTGGCTCTGCATTGTGTGTGAGGGGCACGGGAGGACCGGGGTCTCACTTGCTCGGCTCTCTCTGGTTTTGTGGTGGCTAGTGTCGGAGGCGTTCTGGCTCCGGAGGTGCCGATCTCTCCAGAGCTGGAGCCTGTTGGTGTGTGCCTCCAGCACTGGGAGCCGGCTGCCAAAGGGGACTGGTGGCTGCCTTCCACCCTGCACAGTTCTGGCAGCAAGCGTCGGGCTTTAAGAAAGGAATACCCATGGTTGCTGCTCTCTGCCGTTAGGAATGCTTTTGTGTGTGCTCTCCTCAGGCTGGTAGTCAGTTTGGGTGAGTTTCAATTAAAAATAAAAAAAAAAAAAAGCAAGCTGTGAATTATTGCTTTTAAAAGCACATCTTTCCTTCTAAAGACACAGCTGTAGATGAATTTAGCTTGTGTGTGGCTATTGTGGATGGCAGAATTGCAATCCAGTCTTATGGATGTCTTCTTTTGATAGAAATCTGGTGAGGTACATGCAAAATATGTGCAGCCCTGGGGCTCTTGGCGGGCTGCCGCCGGGACTGCCAGCGATAGTGTGGGTGCTCTGATCTCATCGGGGACGTCTGAACTCCTCTAATGGTTCCTCTTCCCATGTCTGCGTCACATGGAGATGAAGCATCATCTCCAGTTTCTGCACTAATTGGCTCGCTCTTTTGTCTGGCGCAGTCCTTGCTCGGGATTGGGGAGGTGGTGGTGGAGACCAAACATAGTGTCCCAACAGCCTGTGGTGGCGTCACTGTGGTGGCTCATGTCCTTCTGTCTCCTGGCCCTTCTCTGCCCTGTGGCCTGTTGCAGCACCGATCTCGGTGGTCCCTGCTGGGGGCCTGGGGTCTCCCTCCCCTCCATGTTGCTGTCGGGCCTAAGGGAACGATTTGGCAGGAGACAAATAGCTTTCTTGGGAAGAAAAGAGAAAGCAATTCAGATTCCCTGTGAAAGTGGAAAAGGCATTGGGGTTTTCAGGGTAGATTATTTAAAGTGTTGGGACTTTATGAATGCAAACTCTTAAGAATTTCATCAGTTCTTGTATCTAAAACAATTTGTCGTGCATCTGTATGTTGTTGGGTATTCTAACCAAGTATTCCATCTGCCATGTGATATGCTTATTATTGAACTGTTTCAGAAGTCTAAATGAACAATGGACTCCTCCTTTGGAATCCAAAGCTGGCTTTGGAGTAGATACTGTCCCGCTCTGGAGCTGGGTTCACTTCACCGTCTGCACTTCACAGCAGGTTTGTCAGGAAATCTGTTAGTGCCACTTTAAAGGAGACTTTTCCGTCGTCATCTAGAGCAAGTTTCAGGTTTCCTAATTGCATGCTTTTGTAGGGAAAAGTTAAACCCAAACGATCTTCTTCTCGGTGCAGGTGGGTGAGGTGCAGAGACAGGTACCCTGTGCCCAGCTTGGCCAGGGTGCCTGAAGAGGTTTGGGGTGCCAGGCTGAAGAGACTCGGGGTGCTGGGCTCCCAATGCCCTCTGGTGGCTACCGCCACTGTGGGACGGCTTCCTGAGCTGCCCCACACCATGGCAAGGTTGGTATGTCTAGAGAGGAACGTGCCTTTTGTGTGTTATTACCTGGTCGCTTTCCTGGTTCCTCTTTCTTTATCTGGATTAAATCCCAGCCCTCCCATCTTTGGTAAAAGTCCTTGTGGTTAATAACTGGATATCTTCTGGTTCTCTAGATCCATAGCAACTTGCTATCGAGTTTTATTAAAGAACAGTTTTGTTCTTTACATTGAAACTTACGTTTTCTTCCTCTGTAAACAAGTAGTAAGTGGAAGAGATGTGCTTGCTGGTGTTGCTAGAACCAGATTTTGATTCTTATGTATTACTAATTGCTTTTTAAAAAAGTAATTTTTATTTTTTTAAGCAATGAAAACAGGACTTTTAAACTTGTCCCGTGCTGTGCCTGCAGTTTGCAGCTGAAAGCGAACCAGCCAAAGCCCAGCTGGGGTGTTGTGTGGGGTTTCTGTGCCGTCACTTTGCAGGGTGCTGTGGGAGCACAGGTGGTACAAACCAGCACAGGGGTTTGGAGCTGGGGCCAGCACTGCCCCATCCCGGCTCCCTCCCGGCCCCGTGTCCCGCAGCCGCCCTGCTCTCCTGGATTATTTTTAACTGCTAATTTCGCAGCAGCAGGGATGGCATTCCCGAGCAGAACGGCAACCGGGAAGGGACAGTGACAGGGCTGCCCAGGCGATCCAGCAGGATTTCAGCCGGCGCTGGGTGACGGTGTGGGCTGGAGCAGACCTGGCCTGAGCCCACCCGACTTGTGCCCTGCCCCTACAGCAGGGATGAAGGACTTGACGTACTTTTAATATAATGAAGGGTTTATTTGCCATTTTTAATTTTTAGAGTGCTCTCAAATAATTTTTGAAGGAATATTTTGCAGTGGTCAGAGGCTCCTTCCCTGCTCCAGTCCTCCAGCCCTGGTGGAGGTGGTGTCACTGGGCTGTGTGGGGAGCTTGCCAGAAGCCCCAGAGCTCACCGGGTCTGCACGTACATGGACAGGATTTGAGTTGGCCATATGTACATGTGGGATGGGGTTTTTGTGGGTCGTTCAGCTGGCCCTTCTGAGGGCACTGGGCAAGCTGTTCCTGGCCTGTGCTACAGGCTTAAATACGTTTAACAATAGATTTGCTGTGATTTCAGGTGTGTTCCTCAATGAAGGAGCTTCGGTAGGCTTTGTTGCAGAGGAAATCTGAGCAATGTTTTGGATGAGGGATCAAGAGTGACTGTTATCATGGTTTTGTGGCATTTTTGTTTATTTGATTCCTTAGGTGAGGACTGGTAAAAATCCTCCAGTTTGTTGGTGAGCCGCTGCCTGTCCCAGCCTGTGCTGGCTGTGGCCTGCAGCGCAGAGGTGGGCTTGGGGACATGTGGGACCAGAGGATGGGGGGCTGACTTTAGCACCCCGAGTGTGTTCCAGCTTCCCGTCTAGAGAAGGGAAGAGGTCATGGTGGGCCAGCTCCCACGGGAGGCTGTTTGCCTCTTCTGGGGGGCGCAGTTTGGGTTTCCTTGCTCCTCCTCCCCCTGAGAAACACGGGCAGAGGCTTGTGTGTGAGTGTGTGTCTATATATTTACTTTTTAGGGAATTGATCTGTTTGAAAAGGAAACAAATAGGTATGTGCGACTTGCAGGGTTTTCTTGGTTTCCATAGTGTTTTCTGCTTCCTGTGTTTCAAATTCCACTGCTCCAGCAGGCTCGGGTCTGGTGTGTGGGTCCTCCTGGGCTGGCAGACCTGCCCCGAGCCGTTGTGGGCGGCGCAACCCTCTCTGCGTCAGCAGCAGTTTAAGGTCTTAACCCACCCTATGTTGTTAAATTCACTTTTTGTCTCTTGTAAAGCCCTTTTCCTTGTGCTGGGTGTCTCCAGTGCCGGGGCCCTCCCCGTGCTGCCTGTCCCCTAAGTGCTGCCTGGCTCCTCACTCCTTTCATAGCTGAAATCAGCGTGTCCTGCCTCTGCTCTTTGGACCCTCGGCGTGGTGAAGGAACAGGGGCAGGTCTCCTGAGCCGCCCTGGCCTGGGCTTGCGGAGTTCCCTGGGTGCGGTGCGAGGAAAGCGCTGGGACAGGCTGCTTGGCGTGGGGGGGCTGCGGGGGACGGGGTCGCTCCCTGTCCCACAGCCACCCTCCTTGGAGCGATGGACCCCCCCTGAGCCCATCCGGAGCACTGAGCAGCTACTTGCTCCCCGGGCTGGCGTGCTGCTGCTTTGAGCTTCCCATAGTGGGTTGCTCAAGGATGGTGGTGTGTATAACTTCATTTCTCCACCTTTCCAGTGGAATTGCTGAAGGTTAAATACTGGCACGCGTTAATAACGCATTGACGTGTATCAGGAATGAGGAAGGCAAAGTTACTGGGTGAATGGGTGTTTGAAAGCGAGAGTTTCACTCGTGGGGGGTGGGTGGTGAGTGCTGCCTGGTCCCTTCTGTAAGTGTGAAAACTCTGAGTTCAGAAAGGTTTTGATCATTGTAACTCATGGTGAAGCGATTACTGAAATGTTTCTCATATTCTGCAAAAAAAAAAAAAGTCCATGTCAGGAAATAAATATAGAGGTAAATGGCTTGGCTTTTGGCACCAAGCACTTAAGCAGCCAGTTAATGATTTGAAAAGGAAGGTATCTGAAAGAAAAACAGCAATGTCAAATTTAAGTTTCATCTGCTTCACTAGAATTAAATCTGGAAAACGAAGACAAATACTTACGCGTAAGAAGAACGGCGATCAGTGCCTTGGTCAGGGAGAGCAGCTTCGCTTTGCACATCCTACTTCTGTGCTTTTGACCAAAATGTAATGGCTGTGCTTAGGGCAGAGTCTCTGCAGCAGCCGAGCAGCAGAGGAGAGACGAGCCCTCGGAGGGCTCCAGCCCGGCTGGTTGGGCTCCGTCCCAGCGAGGGCTGATTGTGCTTCATCTCTCTTCCTTGGGAATAGGCATCGTTTAAATGCAGGGTTTCAGAAACTGCAGAACAGTTTCTTTCCAGAAGCCTGTTAAATAATTCTTGTTTCATGGTAAAAAGTGGAGCTTTTATTTTCTTGTAAGGACCAAGTATCCTGGAAAAGATTGGAAATACACAAGAGGATTCACTCATTTGTTGTTGTAGAGGGAGCATGTGCCTCCTCCGATCCGCTGGGAACAGCCTGCGCTTTCACCCAAGCTGTAGTTACCTGTCTTTGGCAGTGGGGAAGTGATGCTGGGCTGTTGAAAGAAAACCTTTGGAAAAGCAGCTTAAACTGGGAAGTCACTCTTCTGAGAGCGGTGTTTTCCCTATATACAACTTGCTCTTTTTTCTTGCCGTCTATCAATGGTTTCTGCTGCTTAGAGAAAGTTATACAGAGTTTTCTGAAGTCTTTTCTATTTCCCCTCAAAGCCCAAATAATACACAGTTTTACACACCTTATTTTCAGTTCACAATAATTTAGCTTCTTAATACCTGGTGGAAAGAACATATCTTCCATTTTGCATGCCTGCTTGGCACTGAAGGGGTTGATGTTTTCCTACTAGCATGCTTCTGTACATGTACTATAGTTGTATGTGATGTTTTTGTGACTCCAGGAAAAAAAAAAAAACCGAACAGTTTTAAGAAATTGCAGTAAGTGAATTTTATAAATGAAGAAAATGACTTGGGAAACAAGGCGCAGTAAAAAGGAGAGCAATCAACCTTCCTGGTTCTGCCTTTTGTATCAGGAATTGATGGCTGAGGTCACTAACACTGATTTTGGGATGGCTGCGTTTTAAGACAGCAGTGAAAGTGTGCACAGCTCTCACGTCTCCTCTCTTTCCACAGCTCCGCCATGGCCCATGGAGTCCTGCTGCTTCCCCTGCTGCTGCTGCTGGCCTTCCCCTGCCCGAGCTGGCAAGGTGAGTGACCTGCATGGTGGGCTCTGCGGGCCCCTCTCTTGCTTCCCCAGCTCCTCTCGGCGCTGAGAGCTTTGCTCCTCCGTTGCAGGCGGCTTCCAAGGGTGTCTGTTGCCCGTTTCTGTACAGAATTTGTAGCCTGCGTGACCGGTGTGGGTCTCGCCAGGGGGCCTGGGGAGGGGCGTGGGGAGCCTGGTTGGGCTGGCAGTGACTGAGCTGTGTAACCAGCAGTTCCTCGCCCCTGGGCCGAGGGCACTTGGGTCATAATTCTTGAAAGCAATTTTTTTTTTTTCCCTCTGGGAAGGCTCTGTGGAGTCTTTAGTGTGGTGTTGGATAACTTTCCCATGGTTGCTCCAGTAAGGCCTTTGGATATGGAAGGTGACTCCTTCATACATGGTTTACGGAGCTGTGTGCACACAAAGGTATTACGACACAGCACATGAAAGATTGGCCTCAGCAAAAAGGGAGAAGGGTATTTGCACTAGGAGAGGCAGGAGTGGTGCATTTGGAGGTCTTCTGGACGTTTTGGGAGGTGACCTCCTGAAAGATGCATCCTTGCTACTTTGCAAACAGCCTTGTAAAAATGTTGGATACAAGTTTTCTGCAAATAACTTGATTTTCCCAATTTCAAATTTTAAATGACTCGAGGTGTATCTAGCGTTTGTTACAGCATATTTATATTCTTTGGTATTTACCATGTGAAATCTCTTTCTGAACTGCTCTGCTGAAGTGCACTTATTTTCAACCGTTGCTGCAAATAATAAAAGGCAGAGTATATCAAATGGAATGTCAGAATGGATTAACAATGCATGGGGGTCTAGTGGGTGACTTCAGTCATGTCTATGAATAGGAAATTGAGACAAAACTTAAAAAGGGAGGAACGTTGGATGAATGTTTGGAAGTACATCAAACTGCTAATGTTAGGTTTGGTAGCAGTTACCACACTGTACCTTATCTCTCTTGAAGCGCAGCTATCTGATTCTCGAAAATGTTTGGTTTTTCAGCTTTTAGAGCAGCTTATATTAAAAATCTTAAACCACCTGCCTTTCACATCCTTAACATGAAGAGCAGCAGCTGGAGAAAAGAAAGGCAGGAAAGCAAGGTGCATGTTAAATTCTGAGGTTCTGGTCACTGTCTCTGATGCAATGAGTGCCCCCTGTAGAGCTGTGTTACCGGCCGCCCCGTGGGCCGTTGGGTTGTAGGTGTTCAACCTGACTCTGTTTAAACACAGGAGAGTAAGTTCTAGGGCTTTAACGTTAGCTTTTTATTGAAAAGATGCCAATAAGTGAGCAGGAAGAGGAAGAGTTACTAAATCTACGTCAAGAGGTTTTGTTTCTTTTCCCGCTGTCCGTGATGCTGAGACCAGAGGTGTGGGATCGTGCCATTTTCTCGGCCGCCAGCCGGCGGGACAGCTACAGAGAAACCTTCCCTGTACACGCCGTGGAGCTGCTGTGCCCAGGGAGAGCTTGTCCAATATCGCTTTTTAAAGAACTCTGTGCTTGGGCCTGCACTTCTCTCCCACATTGATAGAGCTCCCCTGAAAGAATGTGTAGAAGAGATTGAAATAATCTCACTTTGCTTTCCTTTTCTTGCTTTATTCCTTCCCTTCTCCTCCCCTTGTACTTCCTATGGTGAGTTTTCTTTTTCTGTGAGCAATTACTTGTCTAAGGCACGTGAACAACGCTGCTCTTTCCCCTTCTCGTGTTTGCACTGATGATGCTGTTCTGGTTCCTTAGGAAATAGTTCCCAGCTTCCAGGCTGGTTGTAGAGGAGTGTTTGGGAAGGCAGGAATACCTAGTGGAGCCCTCAGCAAATTCTCATCTGTGTCTCTTCATCTGGGTTTTGGCTTCCTCAGCGATCAAACAGCGAGAGAACTCAGGGCTTTGTCCCTTGAGTGCCCAAGTGCTGCTGAGGAGCCAGCAGCCCGTGGCAGGGCTGAGGTGGGGGCCCTGCGGCACAGCCCCCTGGGTTTGGAGTTGATGTTTTGGGGGAGAACGGTTATTTTGCCTTCCCTTTGCACAAAATAGCAACAACAACAAAGGCACAAAGCCTTCTGATCCCCACTGTGTATTTTATCCCGGATTGGTCCATTTCCTTTCACTGGGGTTTGGACCAGTTTGGTGTTTTTTTGCATTTTTGATGAGTGGAAAAATGTCTGGGCATATCTTTGGGTAGCGTTCGGGGGCAGAACGCTTTGACTCTTCCTGCGTTGCCTCTAGGCTTCAGGAGATGAGAGTAAACATGATTTAAAAAAAAGAAGCGCAGCCCACAACCCAACCCAAAAAAAAATCAAACACTGTGTAGAATTCTAAGTGCAAAAACACATCTCTTCCCTGCTTGAGTGTCCAGAAAATCCTTTTATTCTAAAGGTTTATTGCGACACTTACTTCTGTGTTACTTTTTTATTAGCCCTGTAAAGCAGGGAAAGAGGCTTTTCTTCATTTCCCAAGAAGCTAAACCCTGCTTCCTAAATAAAGTAGTGCCTGTGCCTCAGAGCCTGAGGCTTTTCACTTGCCAGCGCCGGAGCCAAGTGCCGTTTCCCGATGCCAGCATTGGGAGCGTGGTGCCCGTGCCCCTGCCCTCTCTGGCGACCGGGAAGGTATCGGGGCCACGTTTGGTTCCGGCTGCTGCGGCTTCCCTGCCAAAGGCAGCCTGGGCCTGGGGACTGGACTCACCCTGGCCGGGAAGTCTTTGGGGGCTCTGGTGGCCCCGCTGGCCCTGGGAACAGCCTGACCCCTCTCTGGTGCTGGACTGGGGGGGGGCTGCCCCTCCACCTGCCTCCCAGCTTTCCCATGCGCTGCCAGGGGCCGTAGCACCGGGGCTTTTTCTGGTTCTGGGGGGTTTGTGACATGGAGAACAGTAATAAGGCTGAACGGCTGTTTCTTAGTGCTGGATAATTCAAAGGCTTTTATTAAATTAATACATCCTATATAAACTAAATTATTATAGGCTGCCCAGAGAGGTGGTTGAGTCACCGTCGCTGGAGCTATTTAAATGTTGGGCGGATGTGGCACTTAGGTACATGGGTTACTGGTGACCTGGGCAGTGTTAGGTTAATGGTTGGACTCCATGTTAAGTGTCTTTTCCAATCTAAATGATTCTGTGATTATTATTATTATGGCTGTTGTATAATGCTCGTTACTGTATGCCTTGAGAAAGAGAAAATAAAACTCTGAATGGAGCAGTCATCTCTACAAGTTTATTACTTTGTTTCCCTGAAACAGCTAAGAATCGTGAAGGGAAGCTAAGCACCAAAAAAGAGCTGTCTAATGTACAATTAAATGGACTCAAAGAGACTTTAATTTTTCCAAGTCTGCTTGCCTTCATCTTTAGTTCATTATGGTATGAAGACCCAGCAAATGCCACCCCTTCCCCCAGTTGTAGTAATTTAAAGGATACCGCTTGCCTTTAAATGTTTTAGCCTCAGAGCATGAAGTCTTTTTCATGCTCCTGGAGATTTTGGCAGCCCTCCGAGATGAACTTCCCCTGTGGTTTGTAGCCTTTCTGGTTTGATTTGGAGGTTTTCCCCTGGAGGCGGGGGGGTCCCAGTCCGGTCCCAGCAGCGAGCGGATGGAGGAGGTAGCCCCAGCGCTCTGGGCTGGGAGCCGGCTGCCGCGCGTGCCGAGGCCGGCCGATGAGCACAGTGTCTGTGCATGCCGGGTATGCGGCCGGGGGGGCGACTGCCCGCGGGGCTGTGTGGCTGGGGGGAGCTCCCGGGGGAGCCCCTCTGCCCGCTCCGCTCCCTCGGCACCCAGGGTCACTCCTCGGGGCTTCCCCGCGCTCCTGGCCGAAGGGTGAGCGCTCGGATGGAGCTGTGGCTCTCAGCCCCGTGCTGGTACGAAGGCATGGCTTAGGGGGAAGGACCCTTGGTGGCAGGCGTTTACCTCTGTCCTCCCTGGCACCCGGCTGCTTTCTCCAGCCCCGGACTAAGAGGTCTGGTGGTCTTACGTGGGTCATCCCCCCAACGTTCCCGTGCCTCTGCTGGATGTGCTGTGTCTGTGTGGTCAGGTGTGCCTGGCTTTGTCTGCGGGGTGGGATTCCGTCCTGCGGGGAGTAGGGAGCGGGGCTTGATCCTGATGGGTCCCTCCCAACTCGAGATATTCTGTGATTCTATGGAATTCTGCAAGGGAGGGCGTGCGGTGGTGGTGGCGGCTGGAAGGAAGTGATTTGATATTGTTAAAGCCCTGCTTTAAAGGGTACATGTGATAAAATTGGAGACTGTGTCTTTAGAATGAAATTTGAGACTTTTACGATATATGTTTTTACTTTTTATTGCTTTTTTAAAATTATGTCAATATTTGCTGACCATGTCTCATAGTTAACACAGGCATTTTTTCAAGCCAAAGGCAGGTGTTCCAGCAGTGCCAATAAGAAAAGGTGGTCAAGCGCCTATTGTACGACCTGTTTCGATGGAAAATGAATGGCTCTTCTGAATGTGAAGAGATCACCTCAAGATTAAGATGTGTTCCCAGAAACATATGTGGTGCATTTCTCCTTGGAGAGAAGAAGTTTGGTATTTCCCCAAACAGTTAACAATGTCTCCAGTCCGAGAATTGGATATAAAATATAAAATAAACCAGTATAGATTATTTCATGCACCCAGTTACTGAACTTTGTGTAGAAGTGAATAACTTGTTGTTTCCTTGCTTCTGCACATTTCCATCACTGATTGGCATCCTCGGGGTGTCCCCGCGGGGTTGGGGTGTCCTGCAGGCAGGGTGACAGCTCCTGACGCACGGCACCTTCCAGCTCGCTGGCTGGACCGTGGGCTGTCTCGGTTCCTCTGCTGTTGAAATAGCTGGGTAATTGGAGTCAGCTCTCTTAATTGTTGACTTTCACAAAGTGAATAAGCAAACAAAATAAAGGAGCTTCAGTTTTGACACTTTCATAATAATGAACTAATCCAGTAGTTAATGAGAAGTTAATGCAAATCTCTGTGTCTTTGTGTGGACAGTCAGATTTTTGGGTGTGCATGCAGAATGAATGCAGCAATGAGCCTCTGCATTAGGAAGCAGAAGTAGCTGCAGTGAGGGTGTTCAGGGGCTGGGGGTATTTTTAAGCCTGGCTTCGTGCCTGCCTGTGTGGCCGGCCGGGTCCGTACATCACTAGCCGGCCAGCCCGGGGCTGTGCTGGAGGAGATCCCTGCCCCTGAGCTGGTCTCCTGCAGCCTCTCAGCTGTGTTTCACTGCTGCTGTTGGGGAAGGAGAAAGAACAGAACTTGATTATAGCATTGTTTGACATACTTTTTTTTCTCTTCTTTTTTTAAAGTTCCACAAAATTAGCGAAGTTATTAATTGGTACGTGTATGACTGGGATCGTGTATGCCAGTACTCGAAATCAATGTGACGGACGCTGTCTGATTTCAGGATTCTTTCCCTAGTTTAGTTTGTGTTAGTGGTTCGAAAATGGAAGATCCTATTTGTGCACTTGTTCATTGTGGGAGGGGAGGGAAACAAAGCAGAAAACAAACTGCATTATATTCCCAGTGGGCAGACTCTAATGATAGGCTTGAAAAAGCCCAACGCGTGCTATGCCCAGCTGCTATTTTAGGAGCATCCAGTGTTTTGTGGCTGGAAATTTTTCTTGTGTGTTAAAATCAAAAAAGAGAATGTAAATATGAGTGAAGTTGCCATGCACTTGTGTGTATGTGCACAAGAGATGTGTGTGACACAGTGACTTGTTCTGTCCTGCCCAGCCGTGCCTTTTCTCAGCAATGCTGTGGCTGTGTGCCACCACCTGCATCTTCAGGGAACTGGGGAGCTTCCAGTGCTCCCCATTAGCTGGCTGGGAGCAGTGTCTTCTCCTGCTGAGGCTGGAGTGACTCTGTGCCACCCCTGAAAGTGGCAGTGTGTAGGGTTCTGCCCCGACAGAGGGCTTGTCCTGGCTGGGCAAATCCAGATGTTTTCCTGAGGATGCTTCGGAGTTTAATTTCCTACTTTATACCTTTTCTGAGAAGTTCTTCCTCTTGCTTGGGCTCTGGGGCTGGAAAGGAGGTGTTGTACCTGCTGGTGGTCTCTGCTGCTTCTCCCTTTACCCTTTACCTCCTGGTTACTCGCTCCTCAGGTGTTCCTTAAAGGCCTGTCTCCCTGGCAAAGTTTCTTCAGACTTACTTTTTGAGTGAGCCAGTTGAAGCTACACAGGATTTGCCAGGTGTGCCTGCTGCAAATTTAAATGGCCTTCATTGGATTTTGTTAAATCCATTTCCCGAATGCTTGAGAATAACTATTCTCAATTTCCATATAGAAATATAACATGGTGTAGCAAATCTGTTGTAAATTTACACCGTTTTAAGTTTTTTTTCTCCTATGACCCTCCCAGGCTGTACGCCCGGCTGCTGAGCAGTGATGGGGAATGGCACTGAACTCTGGAAATCCGAGTGCCTGGAGGGAGCAGATATGGCTGGTATTTCTTTGATGGTGCAAGCTCATACCTTTGTCTTGCTGAAAGGGCTGAGTTAGTATCGTTAGCTCCTACTTGGTCGTTCTGCAGCACTAGCTGCAAGTAGTATTTCTTCCCTTAAACAGGCTTTATTGTCTAATGATTTTGTTATCTCGATATAACTAAGGCTATTAAGAATACCACCCTGTTTTGTTCCTCAACTCTCCCCTTTCACAGATAATGAACTGAAGCTAAATATGGTCCACTACGAATGTGTGTGTGAAGGCATGTCCTGCGGGAACGGGGATCGTTGCCAAGGCCAGCAGTGCTTCGCCTCCCTGAGCATTAACGACGGTGCTAAGGTTTACCAGAAAGGCTGCTTCCAGGTCTACGAACAAGGGAAGATGACGTGCAAGACGCCTCCCTCTCCCGACCAAGCTGTGGAGTGCTGCCAGGGGTACCTCTGCAACATGAACATCACCGCGCAGCTGCCCTCCTCTAGAGGTGAGGGGTTGATCTGGAACCAGTGAATTCTGAGAAAAGAAAAAAGGGTTGGCTTTCACCTGATGTGGTGGGAGTGAGGGCTTCAGTGGGAGTGAAATAAGGGTTTAACCAGTGCAGCAAGGCCTTGTCTGCGTGGTTCCCCACCCTGATGTCCACAGGGTGGATGGTCTGCGCTGCTGGCTGGGTGGCAGGGGTTCAAGGACACAGGGTGAGTTACTGCCTCACAGGGAGTTGCACGGTCACAGGAAGGGTTTGTTCTCGAGGGATGGGGCTGTTCTCACGCTCCGCAGAGCTGCTGCCGCAGCATCCTGGGTGTCAGTGCACACTCACAGCTCGCAGCATCCTGGGTGTCAGTGCACACTCACGGCTCCGGCGGTGTCACCACCGCTCTGTCAGACAAAGCAGCTGCCAGGTTAAATGTTGGTGTCAGTGCTGTTGGTTTTAAAGACTTTCTCTGGGAATTCGCAAATTCATTATTTTTTTTCTCTCCCTCTTCCCTCCCTCCCCCCCTCTTTTTTTTTTTTTTCCTTCCCCAGGACAAACCTTTCAAGGAGAAGCTGCAGGTTACAGCATGGAAACACTAATCATCGTTATCCTGGCTCCCGTGATGGTGCTGATAGTTTTTTCTGCAGTAGCTGTGCCGATCATCCGGAGAATACAGAAAAACCACATGGAGAGACTCAACTCTCGGGATGCAGAGTATGGGACAATCGAGGGCCTCATTGCCTCCAACGTTGGGGACAGCACGTTGGCAGTGAGTAACCTCTGTGTGTGTGTGGAGAACCTGGGGGAGCTCTCTGCGCTTCCCAGCTCCCCTCCTCTACCCTCCGGGCATGGCCACATCCATAACAGCACATTTGCTGCTGGGGGATGCCACTCAGTGCCGTCCCGTGCTCGCAGAGCTGTAGTTTAAATGGCATTTAACCAAAAGGTAGCTTTTGCAGGTAGACCTCCTTTGACCTGGAGAGCTGCCGTAAGCTGTAGCCATGCTCCTTACCTCCCTAGAAGCAGTGTCTAAACAGCAAAACAGAGTATTAACCCTGATTGTTGGGTAGCCTGAAGTGATGTGAAAGGTGTAAAAATGTACTGCATCTGTGGTATATGAAAGACAGCCTGAAAGGTTGAAAGATGCTACAGGAGGGAGGGATGGATGGAGGGAACAGGAGATATATTTGACTTTCGAAAACTTCGAAGCTGACTCCCATGATCTTAGTGTGTGTGTGTATAGTTTTTTAATGCCTTTGTCAGTCTTTAATTAGCCACAAGGCTTGATTCTGCGTAACTGTTTTGAAACAGCTGGTTTTGATGCCTTCACCACCAACTAGATGTGTGTGTGCCCCTGTCTTTAAGCATTGACTTCCAGCTTTTACCACCTCTTAACTCTTATCTTCACAAGACCATTCCTGTTCCATTTGCAAACCTTTTGCACTTCATGTCATTTGATGTTACTCGGAAACAATGATAAAACCTGAGAAGAATAAATCAAAATTCTTTTCAAAAGAAACTGGGGAAGTCGCAAATTGTAAAGGTTTGGTCTAATGGAGCTGTTTGTTCCCAGCTGCCAGACCCTCTTAGCTCTGTGTTCCCTGCTCTAAGTGCTGGGCGTGTAAAATCACTATTGATAGTTCCTTGTCTCTAAATGGGCATCTATAAACAGTCAGTCTCTTTTAAACTCCATATTTTTCTTCTCCATTGTGTGTTTTAAATCGCTGGTTTTGTTACACATTAGTTTACATTTAGGATTAGTCTCCATAGTGTAGCAGATGCTTAAAGTCCTCAGCTTCCTAATGGGGAATGGAAAGAGCTGTGACCTCTTCAAATCTTGTTTTTACAGTTGCTGCAGATAAGTTTGGGTTTGGGGGTTTTGTTGTTTTTTGCTTTTTTTTCTTTCTTCTTTTTTCCTCTGATAGAAGCAGGAGGGAAATGAGCTTTCTGATTGTATTAAAAAGTGAAATAGCAGTCTCCTGTCAGTCTTAGATTATCTTTTTCTTGAGCACTCACTGAAAAATTTTTAGGAGAAATGAGATTTCATCAGGTCTGGTTAAAGCCCAGAAGTGCAGTTTGGAAGTATCAGAAAGTGGATCGTGCTTATTCTTTTTTTATTCTGTTTTCCTTTGTAAAGAAAAAAGACTCCAGTAATGCAGTTGTTAATGCTTTGCACTAGTATGGAAGTGCTAGCCAGAAAAGTAGCTGGGTATTAGCATTTTAAAAGGCTAATAGGATTTTAACATTCAATTAGAATCTCACTCATGTTTTATAAGCTTACAGTTCAAAGTCTGCTTTCCGTTCTCTAAAAATACCAGAAACTGATAAAAACTTCAAAGAGACCTTATGGAAAATGTTGTGGAGTATCAATGGCATGTGTGGTGTGGGTGATGCAGGTACTGCTCCTGTCAATCTGTTTGTTGTGACGCTCTTTGCAGTTATAAATAACTATACCAAACCTGAGCAGCTTGGGCCAGAACTGCCCATGACTGTTAGCTGCCACACAATGACTTTTCTTTTTGAGGGACTGTTCATCTGGTGTGGTTCAGCCACTGTAGGAAAGGAGACCTAGAATGAATTCTGTGGGTGTTGTCAGAAGTTCTAATTTGGGACAGGGACGTGAAGTTTATCAGAAAATCCCTGCTGTAGGTTTTCAGTAAAGCTGACTTCCCTCCCCGTATTACTTCAGACAAAATGGTCAGCTGAGAACAAATTGTGATTAAAAAGGTGCTGAAAAGGCAAGTTGTATCATAGGAATGTGTTGGTTTTATCTGTCTCATCATTTCAATTAGAAACTTTGTCTAATTAGAAGTTAACCCCCAGGAATGTTCAGAAATAAATGCTGGTTTGCTTTCTGCTAACTGTATGGCAGAAAGTTTTAACTATGGAAGTCAGAGAAAGAAAGTTTATTTCTTTTTGAGGCAGCCCAGATTATTGCAAGATTATTGATACTAACCTGTTTGGAATAGGTGACAGACACAGAATTGAGAGAGCATAAGCTAAGTGAGAAAGGAACAAAGGAACAGAGTGGAATTTCACTACAGAGGATGGCTTGTGGGCTACGAGTGAGTTTCCAGGCTCACAGGCAGTAGATTTATTGTCATTTAGTTATTAAACAAAATGACTTTTTAAACAAAATGGTACCATAATGCCAGATAAATGATAGAGACAGACATCTGCAAATGAACCAGTATTGCACTGGTTTGCTGTTCCTTGTTGTGTTGTTTGTAGCACACCAGCAGAAGGTGATCCTGCCCAAGTTGTTGCTCCCCTGGCAGCAGTCTCCTCTGTGCCTGGGATGTTCTTTGAAGCGGTAAGACTGTGCAAAGAGCACTCTCTGTCCGTCTGGATGGTGATGGTAATGGTGTGTCTCGATCCCGAGTGCCCAAGTGGCATCACCAGAGCCATCGAGATACCAGTGAGCTTTAACTGAACCTGCCCTGCAAAGTGGTGTACCTTTGCGTATTGAAACAGAGGAAAAAAAAAAAAAGTAATTTCTCACAGGTAATAAACTTCTGCTTTCCCTTTTGCACAGGATTTATTGGACCATTCCTGCACATCTGGAAGTGGTTCTGGACTTCCTTTCTTGGTGCAAAGAACGGTGGCTCGCCAGATCACGCTTGTGGAGTGTGTAGGTCAGTATAATCCTTGTTCACGTCTAGTGCCAAATCTTGGTAACAAATGCAGGGAGAAGGCTTTATGTACCGTCACAATTCACTGGTTTTCCTCAGTTGCCTATATAACGGCTGGAACTCTTCAGGCTTTGGCTTAAGGAACAGACTTGGGTTTGGAAAGTGAAGGGAAAAAATTCCTTCCAGTCTGTGCAGAGGAGAGAGGCAAATATCATCTGTGCTTTATGACTGAGAAATTTAAGCTTTGTTCAGTAAGGTGATGTTAGAAAATCCAAACAAGCCTAGTTTGCGTACTTTGTGAAACAAACACTTGTTCATTAAGTGGTGTTCAATTAGAAAGCTTTAGAATTAGAAAAAGGATCATCTGGATTTGAGATCTGGAGTTGAACCGTCAGGCAAAGTGGCTAATACAGCATTTACAAAAACAAACCAAACCCAACCCTGTGATTCTGAGCCATTGGGGTGGGAACCAGAATGGTTTGTCACTTGCTCTGCGCTGAGGCTTTGGGCGATGATGTGCTGTCGCTGCTCTTTTCCCCCTGAAAGAGGGAGAGTTTCTTTAGTAGCTCTTCCCTAAAACTCTTCTGGGTCTTTATTTTTTTTGCAGGATTTCAGTGTTAATTTTAAGGATTCATTAATTTTTTTCTTCAGCATATATATATTATTAATGGAATAGTGTTAAATTTGAGTTTAATTTTAGGAAGTGTCTGGGTCAAAGATATCCTGAGGTAGTAACATTGAGCCCACTATAAAGTGGTAAAAAGTATATGGAGGGGGCATTGAAGTACATCAGTGGGATATTTGGGCCTTGGCTGCTGAGTTTCTGTCCTACCATCCAGCCTGTCCTTCTGTCCTGTGAAGACTGCTAGTTGACAACTTCTACTGTGTTTTTTTCCCCCACCAGGGAAGGGCCGTTATGGAGAAGTTTGGAGGGGTCAGTGGCAAGGAGAAAATGTTGCTGTGAAGATCTTCTCTTCTAGGGATGAAAAATCGTGGTTCAGGGAAACTGAATTGTACAACACTGTATTGCTGCGGCATGAAAATATTTTAGGTGAGTAAGGCAACCGTGTCCATGTATCCTGGAGCCGCTGGTGGAAAGGGGAGGTGACGGAACAGTTCACTTACCTGGCAAACCTGCAGTGCTTTGTATCTTGCAATCTGTGAGATCAGGTTCTTGTGTTTGTGACAAATAGTTGAAGGGACATTTTAAGGGGGAGACTTGCCAGGAGGGTGCTGAAGCCTGAGTCTCATCTGGAGAAGGTGCTGTAGTGACCATAAATCACTGTCCTGCTGCAATATTCAGGCAAGAAGCAGTCACCAGAGTAATTCATTGTGTGTAGAGGAGACTGGAGGTGCCACAGACCCACATGCTCTGAACCCACTCCCGCAGCTCTCATTGCCGGGCAGCCACAGGGCAGAAGATATTGCACGAGGTGCTGGGTGGAGAAGTTCCAGTGGACCTGTGTGTTGCTGTAACTTCAGTTCACCTGGGTGAAAAGAAGGGATTAAAACTGGGGAGGTGTTTATAATGAGATTGAAATATATTTGTATACTTTTCCTTGCGCCTGAATGAATTGCAGTATGAATCCATTACTTCTTTTTGTTTCACTGTTCTGAGGGTCAAACTAACCTCCTTTGCTGTTAAAACTTCAACTGTAGTTGCCCTTTTATGATGCATCTCACTTCTGTGGAAGTATGGAAGTATAAATATGGAAGCACAATAATTTTGGATCTTCTGCGTCCATTGTACCTCGTGCTCAGTTCTGAGAGCTTGGAAAACGGCTTTTTTGTGTGGTGAGCCATGGCTGAAGTTTAAGCAGCCCCTTTGATCCCTGGTCACCGTGACCTCCTTTCACTGGTGTGCCACCTCGACAGATAAAAGCAGCAGCATGTTTTTGAGTGCTGACATCCCTCACCAGCGATCTGTCTGTCTGCAATCAGTTTTACTGGGGCTCCTTAGTCTTGTTTCCTGCCAGAGAATATTCCTTGGCTCCACGGCTCACCCTGCTAGACGTTTGTCTAATGTTTCCTCAAGCGGTTCCTTTGTTACTACAAAAATAATTTGGTGCCCTCCTGAAATGTGAATTATTGAACTTCCCAAGAGAGCAAGTAACTTGGCTGAAATTACATTACATGTTTCCCATGTTCCTCTCCCTGTGTTTAGTCTTTCTTGATAACTGTCAAATTTGTTGGCCATTTTATAGAATTTTTTTAGATGTGATATTAAACAATATCGCAAATTACACAAGTGTCACATTGTGCAGAAATCTGACTTCAGGAGAGAAAGGTAGTGGGTGTTCTTCCTGACAAATGTCATATGTGGGCTTTTAATAAACATGATTTGTTCCTCCAGTTTGGGAATAAAACTTCTGTTGCTTCCCAGCTAAAGCTGTCGGGGTCAGCAGGGTGTTGATGCACAGAAAATTCAGAGGTGACAGGAAAGGGAGCCGCTCCTGAATTTTGGGTTCAGGTTTAAGACACATTTTGAAAGCTGTACTTGAGGTTCATGAGTTTCAAAGAGAGATTTTCTCTGTTCCTTTGTAGAAAATGGTTGTGAAATACAGCTGTGCTGCATAAAGGTGCTCTGCCTCGCTTCAGCGTGGAAGTGAGCTGCACACCAGTTGAGCTGTAGTATTGGAAATAGAAGAATGGCTGTTCTCTGGGTTTTGGTGCTGGAAACTTCTCCACCCCTAAGTCCTTCAAAAAGGACAAAAAAAATGAAGAAAATCCAAACTTTTTTTATAGTATGTGGTCCTAACAAGTAGTTGTGTTTGGTGTGACTGACAATATATACAATATATATTCTTCTAGAGCGTGTCGGCTCCTTTTTCATCATGGTGCTACCTGCAGTCTGTTTTCAGCGCAGTGCGGTCGTGGAAAAGTTTTAATTAAACAGTTTTAAATTGCAAGAGGGGCCTAGTAGTATTGATTCTTTCCTTGAGGGAGTCTTGAAGGAACTTTGTCATTTTATTATGTTGTTTCTCCTTTTTCCTGCGTCTCTTCCTAGGTTTTATTGCATCTGATATGACTTCCAGAAACTCTAGTACCCAGCTGTGGCTGATCACCCACTACCACGAGATGGGCTCTCTGTATGACTATCTGCAGCTCACTACGCTGGACACGGTCAGCTGCCTGCGCATCGTCCTCTCCATAGCCAGTGGGCTCGCACATTTGCACATCGAGATTTTTGGAACCCAGGGGAAGCCTGCCATTTCTCACCGGGACTTGAAAAGCAAAAATATCCTCGTCAAGAAAAATGGACAGTGCTGCATAGCAGATTTAGGTGAGTTCATTTCCGTGCTAACATACTTGTTGCATTCCTGCAGAAATCAAACATGTTGGATAACTCAACTGTAAAAGTCTTAAAGTAATCTTAAAATAATCGTAGCATGGTGTGATGTTCTCCTGAAGGTGTATGACAGCCACTAGATGGCACTTTCAACTTAGAAATGCTGCCCTGCCGCAGAGGAGGTGCAGTGCAGCCTCTCAGTCCAGCAGCACATTGAACATTTTGGACTTTTTCTTGGGCTTCCGTTGTTAAATCCCATTCGTGGATCCCAGAGGCAGCAGTTCTCAGGCTTCAGCTCATTTCTGAACTAATAAATGTCCTTCCACTTACAGTCTAAGAACTGTGTGCTTGCCGTCCCAAGCTCCACGGATCCATCCAGCTCGAGTCTGCCAGATAATGCAGAGATGGCTCTCGGTGACCAGCTGGTTTTGGACTCTGAGTTGACGGATGCTGAGGAGCAGCTGCCCAGTGTGGCTCCTTCATACTGGGGGCGATGTCTGACTTACCTTTTTTAATTTTCTCTGAAGACAAGGGAGAAAATAGCTAACTGTGGTAAACAGTAGCACTGGGGAGTCATTGCCTGGACAAAACAGGTATTGGGAGGTGGGATTTTTTTCAGTTGTAGTTCCTATCACTTTTGCCAGAGGGACATGAGAGACACACAGGGAAAACATGAAAGCCACGCATCTGGGCTTATCTAAACTTGCACAGGGAATGGTTAGTAAAAAATGGAACAGTAAGTTGAAAATGCAAAACTGCAGAGATTGGCTTTTAAATAAGCTTGTAGGTCACGCTGAGGAGGGGGCAGCACATACTGGCATTGACTGACGTCGCACTAATAGAGTGAAATCTACTACGTTATTTATCTAGGGGCTTCAGGTATTTGAGAGATTTTCTGAGAGCACAGCACTAAACATTTCCCAGTTTCTGTGGTGCTAAAATAGTTATTTTCTTAAAGGTGAACTCCTCGGGCGTGTATCTAACTGATACTTCATTTGTGCCCTTCCTGTAAAGGAGAGTTACCAAAGAGTTTTTCTTTTGCCGTATATTCATGCCCTTTTTTCCTGTGTAGCTTTGGCTCTCTTTCCTCCCCTGGTCTCCTCCTCTGTTTTTCCAGCACACACAGTGTGCAATAAAAATGGCACTTTGAGACTGGCAAGTACGAGCCGATGGAAGGATTCACTCCCGCTGCCCAGAGCGAAGCTGGGCCAGGGTTCCGTCGGTCACACCAGGTTCTGGACTTGCGATGTGCCTGCTAAGAATTGGTGTCAGCTCTGAAAAAGAGGAATAAAACAGCTTTG
This sequence comes from Calidris pygmaea, assembly GCA_003697955.1. Taxonomy (NCBI): domain Eukaryota; kingdom Metazoa; phylum Chordata; class Aves; order Charadriiformes; family Scolopacidae; genus Calidris; species Calidris pygmaea. The sequence goes on along the minus strand of QJSC01011232.1, from coordinate 970,518 downwards.
TGTATCTTGTAACTGCCTGTCCCGCTGGCAGCCTGGGTGCTGCAGCCCGGCCCGCAGCGTGGCTCGGGGCTCGCTGTGGTCCTTCCGGCTGGCACCAGTGCAGGAGCTTTGTGAGGTGGCTGTTGTCCATCGGCCAGCTGGAAACCAGCATCTCCAGCAGCAGCCCAAGCCTCCAGAGCTGCGGTTACAAAACCGGCTGTTTCAAATACCTTCTAGCTAAGCAGAAACGGCGCGATAAAGTCCAAGGATGGACGTCAGTCTGGCTTCAGTCTGTCAGCACTGTGGAAAAGTTCTGCCCTTCCAAAGCAGTTCACGTGCACGGTGACAGGGCTTAGTTGAGCAACCTCAGAGAAGAGCAGGATAACGCTTGTACCAAAAAGAGAAAAAGGCCAGCCCTCCTCTTGCCCCCTCCTTCTCCTTCCCTGGCCATATGGAGCGGTGAGTGTCCACTTGAAGCCAGCGCTGGCGTTTGTAAGGAAGACACAAAGAACACTGACAAAACGGATTTGCTCCATGTTTGTTTCCAGCACATACTCCAGTATCCCAAAGAGGACTTCTTGGTGTCTTGAAAACCAATGTGTTTCATCAGTCTATAGTCCCCTCAAGCTTTTTCTTTTTTTTCCCTTTTTAAATAGTATATTATAGGAAGGGCTTCTCTGGCCAGCAGTTATGGTCCCCTATGTTAAATGTGCCCTGAGATCTCCTGGGGTGGAGAGAAGCAGTGCAGTGTCTGCTGCCGGCCTCTCCTGGGCAGCGCAGATGCCACCACCGTGGGGACCCGATTACAACACTGCTGTCCCCTCACCCTCTTGCAACACGCTCCGGTTTGTAGCGTGGGGGACGTTGACTTCATCCCTCGGCCTTGAACCTTTGACCTGTCACTCCATTGACTGTTTTGCCCCGTTTGGATGCAGTATTGCAATTTTTATCAAAGCGTTCTCCAAAGTCTTGACGTCTTCAGAGTTTGCCAGGAAATTTGTTTTCTAACCTTTGTTTCCAGTGTGCAAGTTGTGGGGTTTTTATATATTGTAATCCATATGTATAATATAAATTAATTTAAACCTAGACAAATACATAAACATTTAAGTGTGTGTAAATATGAGAGACAAAATATCTTTTTGTCTGGAGAGCAGGCTTTCCAAGCTATCTCCTCAGCAGCCATGGGGTCAGTAGATGGCATCTTCCTAGAGGTGCCATGAGCAACTTCTTAGCAGCTTGAAATTACTTGAAGTGCATTTAAATCGTAGAAAGGCGTTTTCCAGACTTTTGTTACAGTGAAGTAACAGACTGGTTTTTGGAAAGAAAAAAGAATAATGATCTGGTGAAAGGTTAATTTTTTGTGGGACTGAATTGAAAAGCTTTTTAAGTTTCCTCTAAAATAAACTGAGGTTAAATGTAAATAGAATATGTTATTCTTACAAGAGTTGTTGAGGAAATTAGGGAGAGTTTGTGTCGCCCTTCCTATTGCTTGGTTGTGTCATGCACCTCTTGCTGTTCAATTTGTAGGCACTCTGTTTACCATGGCGAAACCAGTACTCTCTGTGTTTCCAAATTTACAGTAATTTAGTCCCTCACATAATGTTCTTTGCTTAAATGTTTAGTAATTAGTAGAAACCAGGTAGAGTGGTTTTGACTGACTCATTTTAGATCAGCTTGAGGATGTTTATTTTTCAAGCTACTGCAAATACGCTGTTTTTTATTTCCCAGCTTTATTTTTTAACTTGTGTGTATCCATCATGCAGTGTTTTTCTTCTCTCTTCCCTGCAGTTCGGATATATCCACCTACCCAAAAGTTCTATAAATAAATTTGAATGCTGTGTAAAATTGTTTTCTTCCAAGTAACAGATGTTTGGCCTTCTGTGTATACGTGCCTGGAGCGCTGGTGACATCCAGTGGCTGCAAAACACTTAATGACAACATTTTGCAACAGTGCAATAACATGCTTAATGGTAATCCCTGGGGAGATAATTGGTCTCAGTCTATGGCCCCAGAGGCTGTTTTCGATAGCCGGTTTGGGGCTGACCCACCTGGTCTGTGGACAGTTGGGACTCTGGGCTCCTTCTTTGTAAGAAACTGCCTGATGGGTATCACTGCTCGCGTGGAATTTAAACAAATGCTGCTGTAGTTTTAAAGGGACTTAACAGAGATGTGTTTATTCTGTCCCTTAGGCCTTGCAGTAATGCACTCCCAAAGCACCAATCAGTTGGACGTGGGGAACAACCCCCGAGTGGGTACCAAGCGCTACATGGCTCCGGAGGTGTTGGACGAGACGATCCAGGCAGACTGCTTCGACTCCTACAAAAGGGTCGATATCTGGGCTTTTGGGCTGGTCCTGTGGGAGGTAGCCAGGCGCATGGTTAGCAACGGTGAGTACTGGGACTCCTCTACTTGTCTGTGGAAGGGGTTAACAAATGGTAATTCATGGCAGAAAAAACAGAACACGTAAGATGGGCAGTAAGTACTGGACCTGCAGAGTATTTTGCCTCCTGACCGTTGCTGCCTGTGCTGAAGCTGTTGGTATGTTGGGTACGATGGCTGAGCCTTGCTTGTCGCTTCTGTTAAGGCACAGAGTCCCCAGCTACATCCTAAATTGTGATGAGAGATAGCTCGTACCAAACAGTCAGTTAACATTTTAAAACATAAAGTCTCTAAACTTTTTCCGTGTGTCATTAAACCATAGTGAATACTTTCAGGTGGCTGTTTCTCCTGACAGCATCTAAGGAGCAGAAAGAGTATACAGAAGTAAAGAAGTGAAGTGATCAGAGCTGAGGGATGCTCTTGGCTTTACCAAGTGAAATGCACTCACAAAGCAGGACTCAAAACGCAGATCTGCTGGAGAGAAGCCTGAAGGTGTATGTGGCTAATTAGGGAGAGGAGGAAAGCCTTGTGAGTGCATGGTGTAAATTTTTCTGGCGCTGTACTCTGTGTGTTGGCAAATGCGTGCCATGGGCAGTTACCAAGACTTGCTCCTTGCATTTCCCAATATCTGGAGACCTCTGGGTTGCAGTTCATGTCAGTGTGGGTGCCTTGAGAATTTAAGCTGTAGCTTCATTGTTTTTATTGCAGTTTTATGTTCTGCACTTTGCCTCGGCAGCCTGTGGGCACTGTAGTTCACCAGTTGCCATAGTATGATGGGCTTACGGGGCAGGGGCTGGATTCACCCTGCAAGGGGTGATGTCGCACGGGGCTGCCTGCTCACTCCTGGGCACCCTGTGCGGTGTTGTCACTCTGAACCTGGCAGTTGCCCTGTGATGACGAACCTTCACCTGTGAGTTTTTGAGAAGTCTGTTTTTCATTGCCAGTCTCAAGTTTTGAGTAGTTTGTCTGGACTGTGGCTTGCCACCCTGCTGTTCTGGAGGCTGGTCATCCTTTGTGGAATATCGGATGTCTTCACGGAATCGCAGAGTCACATGGGGTTGGAAGGGACCTCTGGAGATCATCTAGTCCAGCCTCCCTGCCAAAGCAGGTCCACCTCAAGCAGGTTGCAGTAGGAAGCTCCTTTGCCACAACCAAGAGTACTTGTGTATCATCTTTGTGCTGCAGCAGGAATCGCTCAGCATTCCTCTCTCTACTTGAAACATGCGATTTAAGCCTCCAAAGCAGTGTTTTACCCTCTTTAAAAAGAGCAGTGCTTGCCCCTTGTAGAGTGGTTGGTGGGTGCTTTTGGATGTGCTCCCTCCTTGCGGTGGAGCATCCTTCCCTCCGTGGTACCCGGCTCCTGCAGCTCTGTTCCTGGGGGAGCTTCTCTGCCCTTCCCAGAACTGAGGTCTTGTTCGATTGTAATAAATAGCGGCAGCAGGAGCCGAGAGGTGGTTGGTGCCCGGAGCCCCCCGCTGTGGCGGTGGCTGTGTCTGCTGGGTCTCCCTGGGACCTTGCGTTGCTCCAGCAGCTCCAGTTGTGCCTGTGCGGGACAAGCTGATGTGAAAGTAACCAGCAACAAAGGTGAAGGAAACGCTGTTCTGTGTGTCAGTTCTGGCTGGTTTGTGGAGCAAAAAGCCAGAAACTCTAGGGGGGGAAAAAAAATACAATATATTGTATATTCCAGAAGTCATCTAAAACTGTGGGGAAGGGGGCTGGCTGTGGATGCGGGGTCTCCTCTCGGGGGGGGGCGGGCGAGGGGAGCGTGCCACAGGTCGGTGACAGCTCTGCATTGGGGCCCTGTGGGCGAGAGGTTGCGGTGGCTCGCTCCAGGGCCGGCGGTGGTCCCCCGGGGCCCGTGAGGCCTGGCGGGGGTGGATCAGAGCACTCCGGTCACACTACTGGAGGAAAGGCTGCACCCGCCGCGTCCCTGCGTGCGGCTGTATGGCTGACCAGCCAGAAACCCTGCGCGTCGTCAAAGAGCACATGAAAATAGGGAATTAGAGCCAGACTCTCAGGGATAAGGGTCACCTGGAGTCCCCTAACGACCCAGGAAATGTTCTCGGAGCCACAGGATGCAGCTCCCAAGCTCTGCCTTTGACTCCTGTAAAGCCTCTGCTTTATCTGAAAGGAAAGCACAGGGAACACGGATGCATGGGAGGCTTCTTGTGTTCTGGAGTTCTCACCATAAACTCTACTCTGTGTTCTGGGGGGAGGCAGGAGGAGTGTGAACACCGGAGTTCAGGCCTGTCAGTGATGTCAGGTGTGTGCAATGAGGAATTGCTGGAAGGAGGAGGGTGGGTGATGCTTCTTTACACAGCATGGAATGCAGTCTGGGCTTTAGCCTCCCTTTGCGTGGGGACAGCACAGGACAGACCCTGCGGGCTGCTGGGGAGCCCGGCTTTCCACTGTCCTGCTGTCTTCTAAGGGAGCTGAAATTTCCTGAACACCGTTCCTCGTTTCGGCTAGCCACCACTGATAGGGATATACAGATTTTTACAGAGGATCTATAGGATCTTCATCTCCAACGGAACAAGAAAACTAAATCCCAGCCACTGTAGCGATGTTTGAGAACCTCTTTTCAACTTCAGTATATCCGAAGCAACAGAAATTCTCCTGGCGTTCATGTGCCCCTGACCGCAGGACAGCTGCCAGCCTGCTAAAAAGCAGGTTTAAGATTGTTCTGCCCGTGTTTCACTGGACATAGAGGGCCTCGTTCGCTCAGGGTTTTTCCAAGCTGCTGACCCAAATGCCTTGGCTTTTGGAGCCTGCTTTTTAAATTGGCTTCCTAAGAAAGCTGGGTTCCCTATGGATCGTTTGTGAGCTTAGTCCACTGCTGAAACAGCAGTGCTGCCTGCGTGCCTTCCAGTAGGCAAAAGGCTTTTTAGCCTGCCAGTTCTGTGGGAGCTGGGTGACAGGCTGTGAGAGCACACACACAAACTCATTTTCCAGCACAGAATCCTAGAAAATGCCTGCGGACACTCGGGTGTTTGCCTTTCTGATGGCGTGTGCTGCCAGTTACCCTGGGTATTCCACTACTTTAATAACGAGAAATAAAATTACCTTAAGCACCAGTATGAGGGTCTGTAGATGCTGATGTGCTTATTGGGCTCTTTCAGGAATCACACCACCATGCGAAGAGCATGGTAGGCTACTGAAAACCACAATGCATGCCTTATCTTTATATTGCTAGTAGAAATCCCAGTTTTGTGGTAAAACCTCCATGTGCTATAAAAGATGGCCTTTTGGCAAGTGAATTTATTTCTTGTCATGTCAGCTCACGCACCTGCGAAATACAGATAGTTCTTACTTGGTGGAATTGTAATACGAGCCAATCAATTAACATTTTGGGTAGAAAAAGCTGTTTGATGGGTGCTTGACACAGTGGTGCTAACTTCTAGAAGATTTTTGTGCTGCTTAGACGGCTGGGTCACCTTTCTGTGCAGGAGTGCTGTTTCACTGCCACAGTCATTAATTAATGCCTCTCTTGTTTGTGTCCCACCAGGTATTGTGGAGGACTATAAACCACCCTTTTATGATTTGGTTCCGAACGACCCCAGTTTTGAAGACATGAGGAAGGTGGTCTGTGTAGATCAGCAACGGCCCAACATTCCCAACAGATGGTTCTCAGACCCTGTGAGTGGTTGCAGGAGATACCGGCTGACCCTTCTGCTTTGGGAAGCTGTTGTCAGTTATCACTTAAAATTGAAACAATCTCAGTGCTACTTGTCGGGAGCGTTATCCGGACAGATTTTTGGGAACGTGGTGGCATGGACCTTTTATCTTTGAGCGGGAAGGAAAAGCAATAAGCAAGCTTACACCTCTTAAGTCTGAGCTATTCACAGCTCAGCCTTTTAGTAGCGTGACTTAACAGTAACTGTTTTCAGGCTGCTCTTCCTGGGCTGTTATTCTCTCTCTGAGGGGAAATTTCTTTAAGGGTAAGGTGACGTTTCTGTGGTGTAGAAGCGTGCAGATGTAGAGCAGAATAAGGGACAAGGGACTGTTGTGGCTTTAGGAAGGCCAGTGCTGAAGTTTATTTTTCTCCTTCGGAATCAGTCTGGACTCTCCAGGTTGACCAGCTGGGAATTCCACCCAAAGTCTCTACCTCCTCTGGCTTCCTTCCCTGGTCTTGCAGGAGCCACTTCTGTTGAAAAGAGAGTCTGCAGGGTGTTTGCTTAGTTAGAAAACCCCCAAAACTCCATTTGTTTAAAACTATGCTAGCTCCTCAGCCAGCCAGCCCCTTGTCTGGTCATTCTCTTGGTTTAACCAATTTATCAAACTTGGGTTTTTTTCCAGCACTGGAAAGCTGTATGTTGGCTGGACAGCAGTAAACTCTCTGTAGGCTCTGAAAACTAGGTATTAATAAGGCAATAAAACCTTACTGTGTTAGTGCTTAACCCAGTTCAGTGCTTTCTTGGCTTGTGATGTGTGCACTTACATGTGTGTTTCCTTTTTTATTCTTTTCCCAGACACTAACATCTCTTGCCAAGTTGATGAAAGAATGCTGGTATCAGAACCCATCAGCAAGACTAACAGCCCTGCGAATCAAAAAGACTTTGACCAAAATTGACAATTCCTTAGATAAACTGAAAGCTGACTGTTGACCTTCTTCTCGTGGTGCTCTCCTGGAGGGAAGGCGCGTCTCTGGCCCAGGAGAAGCCTGGCCGGGCGGTTGACACGAGCGGTCCCCACGTGGCAGAAGCTCTTTCCGAGCCTCTGGCGGGGAGACGTTGGACTTTGCTCAGTGACTACAAGGGGCATTTCACGGAGGGTCAAGCTCTAAGGACTCACGCTGGATGTACTGTTGCAAAGGTAGTGGCCTGAAGGAAGACAGAGAAATCCTAAGACAAGATCAGGGCATTAAATAATGGCTTTGAACAGCTTTTTTTTTTTTTTCTTTTTATTTCTTTTTTTTTTTTTTTAATTCTCCTAATCACTCCCAGGGTGAACACATGGAAGTGGTAAATTTTAATCAGCAATATTGCCTGTGCTTCTCTTCTTTATTGCACTAGGAATTCTTTGCATTCCTTACTTGCACTGTCACTGTTAATTTTAATGACATGACTTGCCAAAAATCGGATTGGCTGTGTACTACATTGATCTATGCCTGAGTAATAGGAAATGAATTTGGTAAACCGAAAATGTAACTGTCAGATTTTAGCTGCATTTTACATGTGTACTGATGTTTACAATAATGCTGAACATTAGGAATTTCTCGTTTATACAAAACTTGCAAATTATTTATTACTAGTGCACTTGCCAGTTTTTTAAACTGTAAAATAAGTGCATAAAGTTAAAGCTTATTTTTATGTGGCCTCTTTCATGATTTCTTACACAGATGTTTTTGTAACACGATATAACCTGAAGCATAAGTTGTTTTCTGTATTATCATATTACAACTCGATAGTCACATTTTAAGTGCTTCACATTTGTAGGTGTGTGGTCTGTAACATATTTTCAGTTCAAATACGGAACATATATATAGCCATTACCCACATGACATTGTGTCTAGTATCTTACTGATCTAGAACAGGAAAGCAACGGAGGAATTAACTAGAATTTTAGGTCATGAATGCTGTGGGGAAAATGCATTTTATTTCTTCTAAGCTATATAATATGCATTTAAACTCTGCCAGAAAAATAACTATTTTGTTTTAATCTACTTTTTCTATTTAGTAGTTATTTGTATAAATTAAATAGAATGTTTTCAAGTCAAAAAACAGAGTGTTTTACTTCTGTTACTGCCTGTTAGCAGCCGAGGGGTGTAAGGAGCAGTGGGGCTCCAGGTGCCCAGGGCTGCCCTGGTCGGTGCTGGGGCCACCAGCAGGTGCTTCTCCGTGTCCCTGCAGGGGGACTGCCGGTGCCCTCGGCTGCGGGGAAGAACCCCTTCATTCGTGGGCAATCTCAAGACTGGGACAGTAACGAGCCCTTTGCTCCTGTTTTCTCGCTGGGTAGAACCCTTCTCTGGGGTTCCCTTCTGTGCTTTAGTCTCCCAGGTTCTGCGCTCCTCTTTCTCTGTAATTTTTCCTTCTCAGCCCCAGTTTTCCACGTCCCGCTCCAGCCAGCTGCCTTTCTTTTTCTGTGTCTCTGGTGCAGAAATAGCAGCCAGGTTTGGGGTGGGCGCTGCTCCGGGCTGAGACTGTGTGGTACAGCAGCTCTGCAGGGCAGACTGATGTGGTACCGGTTGCTGGGTCTCTTAATTATACTTGATGAGGATCTGAGCAGATCCAGCGCTGCAAAAAAACAATAGGAAAAGCGGGATCTGCTCAGTTTTTATTGTTAGTTTTTAATAGGAACTCAAAGGCTGGGTTAGCTGGGTGTGTTCCCGTTTGCTTTAAGCTGGTTTGTGTATGTGATGTGTGGTGGGCTAATTGTTAAATCCCTGCAGCTGGGGAGGAACAGCACTTCAGCAGTGACCAGGGGGAATCACCCAGCTGGGCTGAGGGGTCTGTGTGAATGGAAGTCACTGGTGACAGTCACAATGGCAGAGAGCAGCTGTGTCAGCCATCACTCTGATACCGCGTATTGCCTGCAATTCTTCAGTTCTAGGGGCCTGGCACACGCACATATGTGGTTTTTTCACCTGTATTTATATGATGGAACAGGTGATGGTATTTAAAACAAATGGGAAGTGGAGCTTGTGCTCGGAGGTGAGGACAGTGAGGATGTCTGGGCAGAGAGAGAGGAGGTGGCTCTGCAGACGGACGGGGACAGAGGTGAAGGTCAGTGTGTAATGGGAGTTTAAGGCAGCTGGGTTGGTTTTTCCTGTCGAGTTTTCCCATCTCCAGCATTTTCCAGTGCAGGTGTTGGAGGGGAGAGACACCCTGTTGGGCTGGTGATTGATGGCAGTCCTGGCCGTGCTGGCTGAGTTGGTGGTGCCCGTCTCAAAAGCTGCCCTGCTGAGTCACGGCCTCTCGCTGGCCCTAGGGAAGGTGGTCGTGATAAATGCTTGATCCATCTCTTCTCTAGGCTGTAGCGTCTTCTGGGAGGTGCTGTGTGCGGGGAGGAACAGCAGGACTTCAGGTTGGAAACAGCTGTGTGTGTGTATATGGTACACATAGGTGTGTGTGTTTATGTGTATCTTGGTTTACTCTGCTGTCTGTGAAGACGCGAGGTCTCCAGCAGCAGCGTTGGGTACCACTCGGAGTTGTGGGGTGCCGCAGGAGGGAAGCCCCCAGCTCTCCAGGGGCTGTCCCAGGGACCGCTGGCTTCTGCCGAGTTCAGGTGCAGACCTGACTGAGGAACTTCACCAGGAATTAAAAGTGGAGTCCTGGCTCTCCTTGCCTGTACAGCGGGGATGACCAGCTGAAGGATAAAGGCACAGACCATCAGAACAGCCCAGTAACATCCCCTTTATCCCGTGTTAGGTAAAGAGGATTATCTGTTTGAGCTGCTGGCAGGGTAGGGCTCCAGGCACTCATCGATGTGCTGGGCAAGGTCGTTTTCACTGGTGCTGCTGCTGGCAGCTTCCTTTTGCGCATCCCAACATCCAGGGATTATTTCAAACAAAATTCACATTCACACTGTGCTAATGAAGGTCCAGGCTTTGACTGAACTCTTCAGAATATTAACTATTTTTTTTTTTAATTAGGTGATTGTTTGGCAAACTTTAATCAAGAAAATTGAGTGGAAAATAATCATAAGAAGTAATTTCTTAGCAATGACTTAGGGATAAGTCATTCCTCGCTGCACTTTTCTAACATGTAGCTGCTACTGAGGATAGTTGGGGTCCTTGCTTTCAAAAAATAGCAGGAACAGCATTGTTCTGAACTCTTGGGGACTCTAGAGCACAGGGAACGGTGAAACACTCCCTGGCAGCCAGTGGAGGGTTATCTTGGTCTGTGTTATTTTACCTCATTTTCAAGTGTTTGGACGGTCACAGGAGAGAACGTGTTGCTGCTTTTCCCCCGGGGTGCCCAGGCTCGGGCCGTGGGGGGAGATTCCACATGATGTGTGTGAAGGTAAAGGTAACATCCCCGTCCCCCACGCTGTTTTCCCAGTGTGTTTATTAACCAATGTTCCTCTGGTACCCCCATAAAATCTAATCTTCTGAAGAGATTTGGAATGCTTATATGTATATATAATCTGTTGCATTCAGGGCATTGCTGCATTTATTGCTATGGAGATGGCACAGGCGGTCCCGTGGCGGGAGCTGAGTTATTCCCATCTCCGGGGTTTTGTGCAGCCGATATGGGTCTGGGGTGGTTCGTTGGTGCGGTGCCTGGCCCTGTGCTGGAGCCACAGCCAGGGGGGCCCTGCCTGGAAAAAACAAGTGAAATGGTTCCCCGGTGCGAGAGCAGCGCTGTCTGCCACTCAGCTGGACGTGGGGCACTTTCTGGGTGCAGGAGGAAGGGTGGGCACAAAACTTGACGTTTGGGGCGGGGAAGGTGGTTGGTTTTTGTTTGGGTTTGTCTTTTTTATATGCAGAAGTCTTGTTTATCCGGTTAGTAGTGGGATGGGAGACCTCCTGGGAATACCGGGTGCTGTAGGGTCCAGGGAGGCCTTATAATGGCCTTCTAGTACCTGAAGGGGGCCCACAGGAAAGCTGGGGAGGGACTCTTGATGAGGGAGGGGAGCCCTAGGANTGGTGTGGTGGGAGGTGTCCCTGCCCAGGGCAGGGGGTGGCACTGGATGGGTTTTAAGTTCCCTTCCAACCCAAACCATTCTGTGGCTCTATGATCCTTGGTCAGGAACAGGCTGCACTTTGGCCGGTGTCCTGGGGACTCAGCCTGACGCAGCCCGTGGCCAGCGGCTCCTCGCAGTGTTGCTGCAGGGAAGTCCCCCAGGGCTTCCTCCCACTTCTCTATCACTTCCTTTGTGGACCTTCTGTGCCGGAAGCTTCCATGAAAAATCCTTATCGAGTCTTCCAGAATCTTGTTTATTTACCTGGATTAAGCTATTTTGATAGGGAGGGACAAGGAGGAATTCTCTCCCCCCCCGGGCACAATGTCTGCTCTGCAAAAAGATCAGTCTTTTTGTGGTGGTTGGTGTTGGGGAGGGGAACAAAGCTGTTGGAGGTGCTGTTCCAGTTAACGAGAGAACACAGCTGCGACAGATGCTCTCACTTGGCAATAGCACCTTTGCGTTGTCCCCAGTTGGAAGGAGAAAACCCACCATGCTCCTGGTGCCCGGAGCAGGAACCCATTGCCAAAACTCGAGTCGAAGGGTGCCAGGAGAAGAAGCAAAGTGCAGCCCAATGTGGTTTACGTCAGTCTTGGCCCCTCACGGAGGAGGAGACCGAGAAGGACCTCTGGTACTGCTGGAGGAGAAGCTAGGACCTTCTCCATGGGAAGTGCAGTTCCTCAGTGCTTATGGACTTGTCCTGCAACCTCCAGGCCCTGCGCGGTGGAGAGCCGTGAGGAGTCTGCAGGAGGGAACTTCCAGGGGTTTGGGACATCTGCTCGATGGGTCAATCTCTTCTGTACCAGCCTGGCTGCTCAGAGGTCCAGGAGCATGGTCCTCTTGGGGGTGGTGGCCCGTAGCACCACATGCCAAAGTGCTGCCAGCTGTCGGACCTGGGAGATACGGTTGGTGGGAATATTTCTTTTAAAAATCAGAAAAGGTGTCCCCCTTTCTGCCAGCACGGTTGCCGTGTGCTGCTCTGCGTGGTGGCCTTTGTCGGGGCAGCGCCTGGACTGATGGAGCTGCTGACTCGCAGGTGACGTGAGGTGGATTTTAAAAATCCCCAGTAATGAGTATGGTGTCTTTCCAGCTGCTGTCCCCACCCAAGCACTGACCACCTTTCCCAGGGCAGCCACTGAGGGTTTCCCTGTCCCAGGAGCCCCCGACTCCCAAAATCGGCAACATTCATCAGTGTTGGTGACTGCACGTGCCCCTGGGCTAAAACCTGCTGCTTTCAATGAAGGAAAAGCTGGTCCCGCGTTCGGCTTCAGCGCCTGAATTTGAATTCTTCTGGTAGGCAGCTTGCAAAGCTTAATTTTATCTATTTTTTGGTGGCTTTCACAGCATATAGGAGCCAGCAGTCTCTGGGCTGACTAATGGTGGTGAGGCAGGACTCAAGGAGAGGATGGTCACAGCCTGCACCGCTCTCGGGTCGATTCCGGAGCCAACAGTGCGCCTTGGTTGTTTCTTTCTATCAAATTAAAGATGTCACTGTGCCTTGGGGGAGTGCAATTGTCACTTCTTGTCAGCTGAGATGTGAAAAAACAAGACCTAACTTGAACATTTTACCTGGTTTCCATGTTTTTCTCATCGCTCAACTGCAGCAAGAGCTTTTAAATGTGCTGTGCCAGCCTGGGGTGTGGGACCTCCCATGGTGGGGCTTGGTGTGCCACGAGCCTTTGGCCCAGGGGGGTCTGTACACTGCCCTGGGGGCTTCCCTGCCATTCTGTCTCCTTGCCTCCAAACTCCCTCTCTGTGTCCGTTCCTCCCTCCCGTGTCTCAGGAATTGTCCCTGCAGAGGGACAGCTTCTTCTGGCCGTGCCCACCTCCCCCTTGTCACCTGGAGCTGCTCTTCTGCCTTCCGGGCTCGGAGAAGAGCTGCTCGCTGGCCACGGGGAGCTGTGCCAGGAGGAAATGGGGCTTAGCGAGGCCAGGGACTGGGACTTCTTTTGTTAGAAGACATTAAAACCTGCAGTTGTCATCTTCTTTTGATCTTACAAGGTTGTGACACACTTGACTGAAGCTCGATGGTGGTTGCTAACTAGATTTAAGGACTTTGTATCGCACCCATCTCTTGCCCCCAAGGTCTCTGCAGCATCTCCTCCGCTTTTCACCACCCAGAAAACCCCCAAATGTCATAACAGATTCACGGTGTAGATCTCTTTTCATTCCTAGAACATTCTCCTGGAAAACATGGAGCCTTAAAATATGGTACCTACGGGAGGTGGTGAGGGGCGGTGGGCTGGTGGGTGCCAACCAGGGATTTTATTCTAAAAATCTGCAAAACCAGCTATCGCATTGCACTGCCTGCCCCCAAGAAAGAGAAGGTGTCTTTAGCACAACTGCTGAAAGGGAGGAAACTGAAAGGCAGTTTATAAGAATAGCGGAACTGCCAGGGAAGAAGAGCTTGCCATAACTCAGGGTGCAAAATAAGGAGGGAAAAACAATGCCTTTTGTCTACCCATTTACCCTGGTTTGATTAATTACTGTGTGTGGATCTTTAATGCATGGAGTTAAAAATAGCTTCATATTCATCGTACTGTTGAGCCATTTCAGCGACGTGGAGCACGGGTGATGGTTCTCTGAGGGGCTCAGGACCCCCGTTGGAGGGTGTCACACTGGACTGTGCGGCCACCGGGCGGAAGCGCCGTGAGGGTCCACGCCACTGGCTTTCAACTGACATGGAAAAAAAACTCCAAAACTGGGGCTAATTTACTATGTCAAGTCTCTTGTAATGAGATTGTGTGTGAATTTAAAATCCACAACTACCCACCTTCATTAGGAAAAAGAACATTGATAACAGTAAAAAAGAGAAAAAAGACAGAGGATGGTATTTTACTGTTTGTAATTGCCCACTGAAATGGGATAATCTTAAATTGTGTTTTCTGTGCAAGCACCTTGTTAAAGAATTGCCTGAGAAGGATGCTCAGTGTCGTCTTCTCTGTTGTGTAAGCATCTGAAATTAGTGGAAGCCATCATGGAAGTGCTCTGGCCTTTCCTTTACTCCTTCCCCTTGTTCCCTTGGCTGTCTCCAGCAGCCACCAGCCCATGGCTCACTTCTGCTATTCCCGGCAAGTCTCCTCTCACCTCTCTCCCTCAGGAGATGGCTCTGGAATGGGCCACCAGCAGTTCCCTGTAGGAGATATCCCAAATAAGCCCCGATGGCCAGTGTCTCCCCCAGTCCAGAGCCCAGGGCTGATGGTAGGAGGGATGGGAAGACACCAGCACAGCAGTGACTGGTGGGGACATCACTGGAGGAAGGTCTCTAGCAGCCGTCCTGCTCTGAGCAGTGGTCTCTACTGATGCTCTCCCCTGGGGGTTAACGGCTGGAAAGTGAAGTCCTTGGTGTGATGGGTCAGGCACAAGCTCAAACACTGGCCCGACCTTGGTCTGTGCTTCACATTCCTGGTTACCTGCTCTGGGTGGACCTGCTGTGGCAGGGGGTTGGACTAGATGATCTCCAGAGATCCCCTCCAACCCCGTGTGACTCTGTGCTTCATACCTGACGCTGCAGGAGGTGCAAAGAGGAGCCAGGAGCAGGCACCCAGTCAGCAGCGTTGTCCTGCCTGGGTTCTGCCGCAGTGTCCCCTGCAGCCACCGTGGTGTCCTCCCCTGGCAGCACTGCGAGGAGCAGAGAAGCCAGAGTGGGTAAGGAGAAGGTGGCAGCATCGGTGGGGATGGGGAGAAGGGAGGATGCTGCCAGTCATCCCCACAACGGAGGCAAGGAGCAGTCCCATTAGAGAATGAACTTTTTAATTACGCTAATGCTTTGGACGCTTCTTATGTCTGGAAGATGCTAAAATGTTCCCAGAAGTTCCATTATTACCCTCCTCGTCAAAACAGCGCCCGCTCGGATTGATGTGAACTTTTCAAGAGATTTATGGGCTGCTGTTTAATAGGTTTCAGAGCTGTAGAAAGCAGTGTTTTCGGAGCGGGGGAGAAGCGTGACTTGTAATTGTAAAATGGCCCTTGGAACAGTCTGGGTATTTTTTGACACTTTTTCTAATTGCCATGATCAACTCTATAATGTCATTGCAGAAACGTACCATTCTGATGGCAATTTTTGGAAGGTTTCATCGCGTTTCTGGATGAAGAGAGCAGGAGAGAGACAGAGGTCTCCAGCGCTGGGACGCGGATGCGGGATGCGGGGGACGAAGGTGAGCGGTACCTGCTGCCATCCCGCGCTGCACATGTGCTGCGTTTTGTTTTGCTTGCACAAAATTTCAATAGGTCTTAGTTTTGTCCTGATGTGGAGCAAAACAAATTACAAAACAAAATTCTTGTTTTCCAGCCAACCCTAGAAGTACTTCCAGTTGGCAAAGGTTTTTATGGTGTTACCCATTTCCAAAGACTCTTAAATCCCCAGGATACGCTATTTCTGGCCTACTATGAACCATGCCATGCAAACATCTAACTCGGGAGCACATTTGCCTCACAATAGTGTAGTGGGTTTTTTTTTTTCCTCCATCCCTTGTTTTGTTGCTCTTTTGTTTTTCACTAGCGTTTGGTGTGTCAAAGGCCTGACGAGGATTAGAGACACAGGGTGAAAGATCAGTGATGGAGAACTGGGGACCCGGCCTGCGCAGCATCCCTGAAGCTCTGGAGACCCAGTAGGGGTGAGTAAGGGGCTCTCCCCCCCTCCTCTGCCCCCAAGGCTGATTTTCAGGGGGTCCTGAAGCCCACCACCCATCAATATTCTGCCTCCGCTTGGGTGTCTGAGCAGGAGCTCTTCTCCCTGGCCAGGGTGTTGGGAGGTGGCACTCGCTGCTTTGCGTTCTTGTTCTGTACTGATGGACACAGAGAGTCCTGCTTTTAAATTGCAGCAGTTCAATTGAATCCAGGTTGTTACCTTTTCCACTCTTACTGCGCCTCAGAGAGCTCCCCACGCTCCTGGCTGTAGAGTTAAGCAACGCTGGTAATCTTTGAAAAACAGAAAAAGGCCAATGTTCAGAGCGTGAACTTTGTGAAAAGGTATTTAAGCATATATATGTCGTTGCCTTAGCAATGGGCTTTATTCCGTGCTGTAGGAGCCTCAGGTACTTCCCAGACTGGGCTGAGGGCTGGAGGAAAACCAACACGGAGATCTGAGTGAGGGGCTGAGGGAGCGCCGGTGGGTTCCGTGGTCTGGGGTGGGTCTCTTGGTTTTAAAATTGGTTTCAAAACAATTTAAAAATCTAAACAGCTTGTAATTCTGTATCAGTAACGGTTATAATGGCATTTATTTACATGAAACTTACTGGAATGCGTTGTTCCAGATTTCACAGACATCATATAATGTGAAATATAACAGTGTGAAGTGCCTGGACAATCAGTTTTTAATGGCCTAGGTGGAAACAAAAGGTATCAGGTGTGTTTTGAAGACACACATTAGTATTAAATCATGCAAACGGGGCCTTGTTTAAAACGGGGAGGGCTGCCAGCGGGATGCAGGGAGAAGCTGGATGGAGCGTTGGAGCCGGCAGCGGCGACAGAGGGATGCGGTCAGTGCTCTGACATACTGCTCTGCTTCCATAAATGCAGATGTACCTGAGGGAGGGGAGAACAGGGAAAACTGGTCAGGTATTTAAGTTATACTGCCAATATCCATATTCTAAGTGATGGGGATTAGTTTGCGTCCACAGGCCTTCACGTTCCTGTTCTCTGACAGCTGTGTGCTGAGGTCCCCAGGGAACTCCCCCGGCTCTGGCTGCGAGTTTCTGCCACGTGGCTGTTCACAAACAATCTTCGGTCGTGGGAGTTACTCAGTCTATCCATCCGTTACCCTTCTAGGGCTCTTGAGAGTGTTCAGGAACTGAAACCCCATGTGTAGCCCCAAAGGATGAGGGATTTTGAGTCCCAGGTGCTGGTGGGGTTCCCTCGGCTGGGTGAACAAATCCCATGGGGTTTCCATGTAGGATTCCGTCTCTGAATGGCAAGAGCACACGTGTACAGACTCCTTGCAAATAAATGCAAAGGGAATATTGCAAACAAGGGTAAAAGCGGACTGACCCTGGGCACCCCCCTGCACCCCCAGGTCCCCGGGCAGAGCTGAGGGTCCCTTCCCGTCTCCTGAGCACGATGCGCTCCGGGGGTGGGGGCTCTGGCTTTGAAACTGGCTGCTTGGGGTCATAATTATTATGAGTTACTCATCAGTTCCTCGGCAGCGGTGAACTCTGCAGCCAGACTGTTGCACTGGTGTGTTTGGAGAAACAGTCTCTTAATCTCTGTGCATCATCCCAGCCTGACGTTTTTGGTTAGATTTGGTCCAAACAAGAAGTACATTTATTGATGGGGGCTGCCACCGGGTTTGTAAAGGAGGAGGGGTCACGTAGAACGTAACTGTAGTCATCACAGAATGAGCCACTGCACAACGTATCTCTGTGGCTAAGAGGGACACGACCAGAACCCCTGACTGCTGGCAAATAATTTATACGTAATTATAATATATACACAAAAATAATTCTCTATGGGTTTCTAGGGTGCCCGTTTTATATACATCTGCTTGAAAACATGTTCTAGATCAGCCCTTGCTTTTTGGAAGGAGTAGAGATTTGATCAGGCTTTTCTATCTAATAACCTATTAACTGTAGGTAACATTTTGTGGACGAGATCTGTTTAACCCCAGTATGCCTCGTGCTATCCAGGAGTAAAGCTAAACTCACGCGCGTACGTTACTAGGGATGGTGGGAAAGGGAGGGGTAGGAGGGAAGGGATTAAGGTTGTACAATACATAATTAAAATGGCAGCCTTACTGTGGGAGGGGTTCATCATTTCAGTGTTATATATATATATCGTCTCAATATATATATTCTGGATTGTCAAGAAGAAAATGCAATTTGGACAGTGGATGTAAGAGGGAAAGGAGATTCTAAAAATGCCCCAGCCCCAAAGCCAGGACATAGAACAAAATAGTGCTTGAAAAACCCCTCAGTGTCTGTATTACTCAGGGAAAAATGTAGATGCAGCTAAAAAACTCTTACCGTGGGGGAAGGGGGGGCAGGAACAGCAAATTGCAGACTGACAGCTTCATGAACTTGTAACTGAAAACTCGGGATCTGTGTTGCCCTGTTTGGATGTGCAGTTTGTTGTGGGCAGGGTGTCCAGGAGGAGTGTTTCCAGGTATTTATAGCCTCGGCTCCCACTGACGGCACCGCCGGGTCGGGCGCTTCACCTTTCGGAAACTCAAACAGTAGCATCTGCAAATTTCCCTTAATGAAACCCACGGTACCCGAAGGACAAACTAATTGGGACAAATGGAGCCTGATTTCGGCTCTGCTGGTGGGAGGGGGGAGCGCGGCTGTGCCCCTGTGCGCGGGGCTCCGGGCAACGGCCACAACGGGTGGGACGGGAGCGGTAATAAGGAGCTGGTAATTAGCGCTCCTTTTCTCCCTCCCCGGGCCGTGCTCCCAGGATGGGAATGATGAGGGATGTGTGGTTTGGGGGTGCCGGGAAGGGCTGCGGTGACCGGCGGGGGCTGACGGCATGTCCCAGTCCCTGGGGGGGGTTGGGAGATGCTGCAGGCAGAGGACACCCCGCGGGCAGAGCTGCATCCCCGGTGCCCAAGGACGGTTATGGGACTGAACATCTCTGCTGAGGAAAGGCTGAGGGACTTGGGCCTGTTTAGTCTGGAGAAGAGCAGAGTGAGGGGGGATCTGATCAACACCTATAAATACTTAAGGGGTGGCTGTCAGGAGGATGGGGACAGTCTTTTTTCAGTGGTGCCCAGTGACAGGACAAGAAGAAACGGTCACAAACTGGAACACGGGAAATTTCATCTCAACATGAGGAGGAACTTCTTTCCTGTGAGGGTGACAGAGCCCTGGGAGAGGCTGCCCAGAGAAGTGGTGGAGTCTCCTTCTCTGGAGACATTCAAACCCACCTGGACACGTTCCTGTGCAACCTGCTCTGGCAGGGGGTTGGACCAGGTGATCTCCAGAGGTCCCTGCCAACCCTGACCAGTCTGGGATGTTGTGTGATTCTGTTGCTTAACAAATCCTTTCCCGCTGAAGCCAGCGGCATCAAGGACCTCCCTACGATTCAGGGACACCCTGACTTGCCCACACTGTCACCAGCAAAGCCCGTTTCTCTCTGTCCCCCCGTCTCTGCTGGAGACTCTGGCTGTTAGTGCTGGAGCGGTTGTCACCGGCTCCGAGGTTGTTGCTGGGAATTGCTTCCCGGGCACCCAGGGCCGGGACAGACCCGGTTGTGCCGCTCAGAAGAGAAGTTCTGGCCAAATCCCTCGTGGTGGGAGTGGTGGTGGGCGATGGGGCAGGTTTCCAGACGCAGCACTGGGGTCACACCGAAAGGCGGTGCTGGGGTTCTCCTCACCCTGACACACCGAAAGGCGGTGCTGGGCTTCTCCTCACCCTCGCACCCCATCACATGGAGTTACGTGTTTCTATGGGCATCACCAGCCCTCGGGTACCAGCCGTCCCCTCTCCTCCGCGGGGCAGGGGTGAGCGTGGCTCTGGAGCCTGCCCCGTGGTGCGTGTAGGCAGGGGCTCTTCCCGAGGCTGTGAGGCGGAGGGGAAGGAGACGGAGAGAGAAGGGGCTGGTGGTAGATCCCCGGGCTCTGCTCCGTCGTTGTGCTGGAGGGGAGGAGGTGTGGAACGCTCTCCCTGCTGCACCCTTCCAGCGCCTGTGATGAAAATGGACAATTTCACAAGAAAAGCCTTTCCCTTCTATTTGTGTAGTGAGATAAAAAGTACATTTGGGGATGCTATTAAAATAAATAGCTGACCATTTTTTTTTGTTATCAGAAATGTTTATTTCAAAGCAGAATGGACATTTTATTAAGAACTGGTTTTTGGCCAGTATGTGTGCTGCAAACTTCTGTCTGTAAACTTTAGTTCTTGTTCCTGACAAGCACAGGAGACACTGTTTTCTTCATCACTTCTGTGATCTAAATGTGTTCTGTAGATAAATTTTATTTTTTTTTACTGCAGAATAATTTCGACTCCTTTAATTACACAATCATAATTATGTCTTCCTTCGAACAAAAAAGCAGAAGTAATAACTACATGCCATGAGCCAGAGAGGAGTCTGAGCAAGATACATTTACACCTTCTGGTAGCGCTGAGCAAATAAAATAAATTATTTGTAAGTCTTCAAAAGGAAAGAAAGAAAATGTGGATTTGCCAAGAGTGTTGTGTTTACCTTGTTTTTCCAGGGAGATGGGCAGGTGTTGGTGAGGATTCGGCCATCCCCACCAGCCGGGTGGATCCGCGTGGGAGCGCTGGGTGGCTGAGGGCGGTGTGGGGGCCATAGGCAGAGCACAGTGACCAACTCCCGCCTTCCAGAACGGAGGGACTTCCAAAGCTTTCCTCTCTTATTTTATTGCTTTGACACCCAAACCAGCGTTCTTTTATTTTGTTAGATCTTGGCATGTCCTTTCTCACCGCTCTCCATTATTTCCAAAGCGGTAAGGCAGAGGATCTGCTGCTGTGCTGGGTTTCGGCGTGACATTGCATGTACCTGTGGCCTTTGCTATGAAACAGTCAACATGTTGCACTTAATTGTGATAGGATGTTATAATTCCCATTGCATTTAACTGATGATGGGGGGGCACGGAAGCCCTGAATAGCTTCCCTGGGCGTATTTGGATGGCAACTAAAAAAAAAATAATAGAATTTGTTGAAGAGCAGCTTTTTTGGGGTGTTATTTAATGGCTACTTAATCCCAGGCTGCTTGGATTTCCTCTTTGTCATATTTGTGCCTGGGTACAGGTTAATTTATTCTCTTCCTAAAAGCATTTAGTTGTGAAAGAGCAATGCAGAAGCACAGACGGAGTGATGTTGATTTGAGCACATGAGATAAACATGTAACAGAATTCACAGAACAAACCCACGGCACTGGAACAAACAGAAACCCCTTTCTGTTTCTCTCAAAATCGGGTTTGCTTTGCTGGATCATGAGGTGGGTATTTTTTGGGCCAGAGGGAATCCAGCCCGGCTTCCTCGCTCCCCAGGTGAAGGCTTCCATCACCGATCTTGTTTCTGCAGGGCTGGACACCCCTCCTCTGGGATATCTTAGAATTTGGTGAGATCTGCTGAGGTTTTCCCAAGCAGGTGATGAAGGAGGACCCAGGGCTGGGGATCCCGCGTAGGGATGTCTCCCTGGGGTGCCCGGCTCGGAGGGATGGAGCGGGAGCATCAGCGTCTCCAGGCACTTACTGCTCGCTGTCGCCAAGTTCTCCTTCAGGTTATTTGTGTCTCCACAGCCTCCCCCTCCTAATTGAACCGAGTCCTAAATTAATTTTCCAGTGTTAGCAGCAGCAAAGCGTTGGGGTGCGTTGAATTCCCACATCCCAGGCCCTTGCTGACACTCCGTAACTGCACTTCCCTTGGAAAGGGCACTGGGAGCAGCCCTGGCTCCCGTGGTGCGTGGGAGCAGCTCGGCGAGCCGGGGGGGCTCAGCTGTGACCCCACAGCGGAGACTCGTCTGGGACTAGAGCGAGTAAAGACCTCGTGAATATGGCGTGCTGTCACCCTGAATAAATACTTAAGGAAAATTACATGAATAAAATCAACTGACAGTGATGATTTCTATTTATTTTTTTTTTTTCTCCCCCTTCCTCCCTTTCCTGTTCCAGGCATTTTAACTCAACTCTGGAAGCTCTGCCAGGGCACGTGGACACAGCAGGTAGAACAAGGTAGGCTGCAAAAGGCTGATTTGGCAATTGTCACTGACTCCGGCGTTCACAAAACTGGAAGTTACAGCCAGGAAATCACTGTCTAGGGAGGTCTAAAAGGCTTAACGGAGACATTCATAATACTAGTAAAGTATTACGTGGCAGTAATAAAAATCCAGAGCTGTGTCTGGTAACGTGTGGGGGGAAAGGGGGCTCTCGCTGGTGTTTTTACTGTAAAACAAATACAGAGAAACGGAGCATGTGCAGCACCTTCCTGAAGGCAATTTAGATGACAGAGTCTGCTCCTCTAACGCCTTCAGAACAGACTTGATTGTGTCTTGATTCAAATTTAGTTGATTTTTGTGCTGATACCTGTTAAGTATTACTGAGGCTTCTGGGTGTTATAGTGGCACGATGGCTTTAAAAAATGTCATGGTGGTTTGTAGTGCTTTGGAGAGCTTTTGGGGTGCTTTTCCTCTCCAAGCTCCAAGGAGGTGGTGGGGTCTTGGTATGGAATAGATCATAACGAGATACTGATGAAATGCTGAAAACAGTTCAGAATTTGGAAGATTTGTCGTAGCCTGATGGAGCAGCCCAGGGAAAGGTGCCGAAACCCAGTAATAAAAAAAAGTAATGAATTAAGAGCTGAGGAGGAGTGCTATTTTGGGCTATTTTTATGTCTACCTGCCTTTAAAAATTCCAGAAGGGTGCAATGACCACCCCTCCCCCTGTGTCGCCCGGGCTGGGCAATAGATGGTGGCCCCCCCTCCGCCCGGCTCCGGAGCGGGGCGGGGGGCTCCGGGCGCCCCTCCCGCACCCCGCAAAGCCCGGGGCGGCCCGTACCCCCTTCTCCCCCTCCCCCTCCATCCCCGCCGGGCTCCTCGGGCGGGACGGGACGGGGCGGGGAGAAGGGACGGGGAGCGGGGGGGGGTTCCGGGCGGGGCGGCCCCGCACCCCCCCAGCCCGGTGCCCGCCGCAGCCCCGCGGGGAAGGTGCGGGCGGGGCCGGGCGGGGCCCCTCCCCGCACCGCTATAGCCGCCGCCGCCGGCGGGGGGGCGCGGGCAGCTGCCGGCGGCGGGGGCAGCGGGAGCCGGAGCCGCAGCAGCCGCCGCAGGAGCCGGCTGCAGCCCCGGCCCCGCCGCCGGAGCGGCCATGGGGCGGTCGCCCGGCTCCGCGCTGCGGGTGGCCCTGCCGCTGGTGGCCGCCGCCGTCTCGCTGTGCGCAGGTAGGGCCGGCACCGGGACGGGACCCGCCGGCATCCGCCGCCACGACCGTCGGGACCCCCTCTGCGGCCGGGACCCCCCCCCGCGCCCCGTTATCCCTCTGCGCCCGGGACCCCCCCCCGCGCCCCGTTATCCCTCTGCGCCCGGGACCCCCGGTGCGGTCCCGGCAGCGGTGCCCCCGCCCGGCCGGGGTCAGCGTTGTTTCTCGGGAGGTTAAGGAGCTTAATGCATTTAATTATGATCAACATGTATACGGGAGAAATAGGTCAGGCGGGATTTACCGGGAACCGCCGGCCCGCAGCTCCCCCCCCCCGCCCCGCGCCGGTTGGGTACCGCTCGCTCAGGAGTTCTGGATGCGGGGGGGTTTAAGGAGCCTCTCCCGGGGTCTCTCCCCGGGGGTGCTGGGGCGTGCACCCACGTCTCTGCCCCGCGTCTCCTGGCTGCTCGGAGGCTGCTCTTCCCACCGTCGGTCGGGGTGAGACCCCCCCACGTCTGCCCGCGCTGGGTGTCGTGGGGGGAGCAGCGCGTCCGTCCCATCCCGTCCCACCGCCATGGGACAGAGGCCGTGCCCCGCGGGAGGCTTCGGGCAGGGGTCTCAACCCCCTGTCGAGTCCCTCCCGATGCAGGTTCTTCCCTCAGGCAGCACGAAGCGTTCCTTCCCCCCAACCTGTCCTCCCCAAACTGACCCCAACCTGTCCTCCCCAAACTGACCCCGTGCCCTCAGACACCGCTCTGCAAACCAGCAGTTGTCTCTCAGGTGAAGCGTGGCAGTGAGACTAGAACACTCAATTTTTTTCTCTTAGGTTTGCTCCGATTTACTTTTCTCTCTGAGTTTTCACCAGAAAAACCTAGGTGTGATGCCGATCACGCTCCTGCAGGGAGGGGTGGTCACAGCCCCAGGCTGAGAGGAAGGACCCTGCCCACCCCCAGGGCACAGTGCTCCCCGGATCCCCCTTCAGGGAAGGGAGAAGCAGCAAAGCTCAGCCGTTGGTGTGTGCAGCGTGACACCCCTGCCACATCCCCGTTACCTTCCAGGGGCCTGGAGTGTCATCTCCCTGAGCTCTCATCTTGGTCTGTCCAGATTTAATTGCTTAAGTTTGGAAATGAACCACGGAATAGGCGGCCCGGCGCTGCGCTTGTTTCCCCTGCTCTGCTTGAATGAATTGAAGCACGGGGAACGCTGTGACCCACGCCGCTTCCCTCGGGAGACCATCCACCAACAGAGCTCATTGGCTTGGGTTGTCATTCATCTAAAGCAGTCTTCCCTTGCTTTGCTCTCTGGAGGTGGTTGCCTCATCCCGTTGATTACCCTCCCAGAGCCTGGATCAGGCCGGGGGTGTGCATGGGCCGGGGCAGGCAGAGTCACAGCCCCTTGGGAGGGCACCAAGGGGAGCTGCGTGTCCCTGGGAAGGGGTTTGGGTCCTGGGCAGTGGTTGCTGTTGGGTGTTCATCTGTGCGTCTGCTCCATCTGCTCACACCCCACCGTGAGCCCGTCTGATCGTGACACACGACTAAGCGTGCTCCGGGAAACCTTTCTCCTGTTGTCCCCTGTGCCAGTCTGAAGATGCTGCCCTGGGCAGCAGAGGTCTCCTGAGGAGCTTCTGCTGTGCCTCGGTATTCGGGAATATTTATAAGATACAGAGGAAAAGATTTTGCTACTGATGTAATGGATGGTCCTACTGCTTTCTATCTGCTTACCCCCCGTGCGCTCCTCAAAATTGCTCCCCCCCCAACTCCTACCACCTTTGTCCTGCGTCACCTCCATCTGTGTCGTAGCCAACGCTTTGCATGCTCTCCTGTGCTTTTCACAGTGTTATTTCAGGGGAAGAAAGGAGCACTCAGGGTGCCGGAGGGTGCCTGGATAAGTGAGCGTTGGGGGGGTGGGTAGCAGTAAGGAAACGTGTCACTATAGCTGGTGGTGGTGGCACGAGAGCCCCTCGCCGTGCTCACCCCTGAGCTGTCGTGTTTTGTGTTCCTTCAGACAACCTTTAGACAAATTCTAAGTTTGTGAGAGTTTGTTTCCCACTTCAGTGCGTCTTAATCCTCCAAAAGGCAAACCCCGGCCCCGTAAGCCGTGGGGGAGATGCCGCACCACCCCAAACCAGGCGGGTGGGAGGTGGGGAGTGTGGCTGGTGGCCCTGGTGGCACCACTGGTCCCGGCAGCCAAGAGCAGGGTGAGAGCCCTCGCCCGAGCCACCGCTGCTCACAGCCAGGGCAGGCGGACCCTGCCCGCGGACAGAGGAGAAGCAAAATAGAGTGCTGTTCGAAACTGCTCCGTGAGGATAAACGCGTGAAAATAGCGTAAAATTGGACTCCCGCTACACGAGCAGTGCTGTGTTTCAAACAACGTTTCTTTTCCGTGTGGTATAATATTCTTGGATTGAGTTATAAGCAGCCGCTGAAAGTGAATCTGAAGCCTGAATTTTTCGCCCGCTGCGTTTACTGCGGTGCTTCCCGGGGAACGTAACCTGGGACGAGGAGCCGGAGGGAGGCAGCGGCCGTGTCCCCACACCCAGCTGTGAAGCTGCACGTCCCTGTGTGATGGGCAGAGCCACGGCCACGCTCTGCAAAAGGCAGCTTTATTCCGGCTTAATAATGTGGTTTGCTTGGTCCCCGTTAACTGGTACCATTGCAAAGCCACCGAAAATAGTCTGTCCTTGGAAAGAAGCACCCCACCAGCAAAGCAGTTGGACTTCACTAAACAATTTAATTCACTGCTACCTAACAAATTATCAGTACGATGCCATCTTCTCCTTTCTGTGGGTGACTGAAGCTCTGTTTTCCTAGCTTTTAGTAAAAAGCTTTAATGAGACAACATGAATGAGAACCGCAAGCGTCTAATGGCCTGGCTCCGTGATCTAGCAGGGTGTCTGCCAGCGATTCGTGCCCATAGAAGCCTGTGTGTGGGGTGAGTGGCTGTGATTTAATTCTGCTTTTTTGGGGTAGGCTCTGGATCCTTGCCAGTCGCTTGTAAATGAGTATTCTGGGCTTTACTCTGGCTGGGATGGCGTGTCGCTTTTGAAGAGCTCTGCTGGAGTAAGAGCAGAACGGTCGCTCTCCCCGCGAGTGGTGTGGCCGTGCAGCCGTCTGTCCGTGTGTCCATCTGTCCCTCTCTCGGGACGGGAACGAGCCGTCAGACGTGCCTGTCGTCTCACCAGGATTGGTGTTGGAGCGTCTGCCGATGTCTGTCCTGAGTTCTGGGTGTCGGCGTCAGGATGTTGGAGCTTTTGGCAGGAATCCCTAGAAAAAGGGGTCCGGGACGTTGTGCTGGAGCCCCCCCAGGGCCGTAGTCCGTTGCTGTGCACTCCTCCGTATCGGGAGCTGGGAGGGATGAGCTCAGGCTTTTTTCCAGGCTTGTTTTTGTGGGCTGGAAATTCAGCTTCTGCCTGGCTGGGAGGGTTGTGATAAGCTGGTAATTAATGGAACCGCGAGGCGAGAGCGTTGTGCAGCGGGCGATGCCGGGGAAGAGATACTTAGCTAATAACTCCATCCCAGCTCAAAAATGCAATTTCCTCTCTTGTGCCTCGAGTGCTGTTGGGCTGAATGAGCCCGGGCTGTCTCGGGCTGGCGTGGGGAGAACGAAGCCCTGGTTGGGTGCCCGAGTTCAGATGCTGTGAATATGTGTTGGGGAAGGGGGATGCCCTCCCCGCCCCCTGGCAATTTTGGACACCTCTAGGTGAATCAAATGCAAGTGGTCCTGATGGAGGTTGGCAGATTTCGTCACTTTAGCACACGTCCTGTCCTGTCCCCAACATCTTTGGTGATGCTTTAATTCCCGTGTCCCATGAAAGTGTGCGTGTCCTTCCCCTCCTCGGGGCAGGAGCGATGGATGTCTCCTGGCCATGCTGCTGCCCCTGCCAGCCCTGGCTGCCTTTCACAGCCAACTGTAACCTCAGGAAGGCTTTTTTCCCCAAATCCACAGTCTTTGCAAGTTCAGTGTTTCTTACAGCGGAGCCTAGTTCAGTTGGAAAGGACCTGCCGTGGCCACCCGGCCCCACCACCAGTGTGTGGCTGGTGCTTCATCCCTCCCTTCTTGGTTCACCTTCAGTTTGGTGCTGGCAAAAATCAACAAAGTACGTTAAAAAAAGTCAACGTTTCTTTATTCGGTGTTTACCAGGAAGGTGACTGTAGGTAATCAGAGCAGCGTTTGCAGAACTTGTGCCCCACTCGCTTCTCCACGTTCTCAGTCTGACATACAATGGGGCAGAACCAGTGACAATTGAGTAAAAGAGGACGTTTTAGGTTTCCAAATGTTATTTTGAAAGACTTTTCTCCTCTTAATACGGTAATTGTAAACCATTCGAGTTTTCATCTTCAAAGTCAAGTTTCATTCTTCAGTAACACTTACTTTTTTGGTGGGAAAGGCTGTGTTTGACCTGGGGAGGGGAGCTGTGTGGGAACAGGAGACA
Organism: Calidris pygmaea; assembly: GCA_003697955.1. Lineage (NCBI taxonomy): Eukaryota > Metazoa > Chordata > Aves > Charadriiformes > Scolopacidae > Calidris > Calidris pygmaea. The sequence goes on along the minus strand of QJSC01011232.1, from coordinate 943,297 downwards.
GCCAGCGGGATTTCCTGGCAGGAAAATATCTTTTCAATCGGTTCTGGGGTGCAGGCTGTGTCCAGCTCGGTGTTCCCTGTCTGTGCAGCCTCTCAGCCCTGCCCTCGGTGCACCTCCCTGGAGTTTGTCCCCTCGTCCCTGCGCCCGACCCTCCTCCGGCGCCCCAGGGGCTGCCACCAGCTCTTCCCACCTCTCTGTACGGACCGGGTTTTGCAGGATTCTTGCAAAACACCTCCGTGTTTTGCCGCATAGCTTATGTTTCCTAAAGCATTGCTTTCCAAGGGATGCCTCGCCTATTTGGAGCTAATGAGAAATTAGCAAATGCCCTTTGACAGCTCATTCCAACAAAAATAATTTCACTGGGGTTTATTACCCTTTCCCTGCTCAGTTAATATTAATTTAAATGCCTGGCCTCAGTTTCTGTCTGCTGGGTTTTTTTTTTTGGTTGCTAAGCTTTTCTAGAACAGGGATTTTGAGTACCTAATACCCTCCTTCCAAAATTAAGATACTTGCACACGTTAATAAAAACACGTATTTTTAAGAAATGAAGGCAGTGGAGCTATTTAAGGTCTATCATTCCAAGATACTTTCTTCAGTTCTGGAATAATTACCTTCCCTCTCTACAGCTTCCCTGTTTTTGCCTGGTTTGATATCAGTCCTTTTTGCAGTGTGTTTATGTAGAGAGCTTTTAATCTGCTGTTGCTCCTGCTCCTGTCCCCGGGCAGGGGACCCCGGTGACACGGAGCCCCCACGCTCGCACGAGCCCCAGATCTCTGAATCTGGGAATAAACTGAAAGTGTATCTGGAAGTGCTCCGTGTGGAATGATCGATACCCTGGGTACTCAGCCCTCCTTCCCATCATGATTAAGGATGATTAATTGCTGTAAGGCCACTTAGATACGTGCTTTCCAGGTTAATTGTGACATGCTCTGCCGCCCCCCCAGTCCCGAGGAGAAGCTGCTCACTGCTGTGGGTGGCGCTGGATTATGACTTAATGGAAGATTAATGCCTTGTTAATCTCTATAGTAAAAACTCTGCGTTGAAAAGTAGAACTTTGTGTGACTCGCAAGAGATAGCGAGTCTGGGGTTTCTTTCCCCCCTAGCTTTTAGTTTATTCTTTTAGTCCATTAGTTAGCTTACGCCAATTACATGCTCAGTTTTTTCCATTTAACTGCTGAGGTTGCGCCATGTCTATGTGCTTGTGTTCATTGTTGGCTGCTTCCATTAAACTGCTGTCTGACCTCAGCTTCTTCCATCTCTCCTTCACAGGTATTATCATTCTTGTTCCTTAGTTATCTTGTGATTCATGGATTTGAAGCTGACACTTGAGGAAAATCTAATGGAAGCATACAGAAAAATTAATCTTCTGTTGTGCGTTTTTGTGTTGATTTGTTGTGAATCAGATGCTGCTTCAGTTCCTGCTACGTAAGTTGACTGCACAGTGGGTTTGCCTGTACTCTGCGTTTTCTTATGGTTACATTGAAAACTAAGAAGAAAATAAATGTAGCTTTTTATGTAAGTCATGCAGGTTATTTTCTGCTCCAAAGAGCCAGTCATCCTGTCCTTGATTCATAGTGGGTCTCGTCCAAGAAACTGGTCTATAGTCTCAACTCCTCAATTACAGCAGAAAAATAATAATTGAAAACTTGTATCTTGAAAGTGCTAGAGCCAGGGAACACCTGTCCCTTGTGGTCTCTGTGTCTAAAATTTGCTTTCCCTGTGTATCTAACAACGGTTTATGAACCGACTTCCCCGTCGCCTCTGTTGGCCACTGGTTTCTCCCGTTGTTCACTTGGGTCTTGCCGAGTCCTCGCTTCCCTTTGGGAGGGGAGAGGGACCACTCGCCCCCGTCCTGCAGCCCGTCTTTGCTGCCCCCATGATGTGAAGCCACCACGTGTCCCCTCCTGGCCCCTGCTGCTGTTAAGGGCTAAATGGCCCCTCATCCTCGGGGGTGCAGTGTTTTGGGGAGATTCAGGACAATTTTGGTAATGGCTGCTGGAGAATTCTGTGCTGGGAGAGCTGTAACCCTTGGTAACCAAGTTTGGATGCCTGGCATAGCTCTCTGAGGCCATGGTGGATTTCAGTTCACTTTCTCCTGATTTCTCAACCAGAGGATGCAATGTTTTAAGGGAAATGTTGTTGTGCTTGAGTAAATAAAGGAGTCGTGTTCGTTACTGGATTAAAGAGTGCCTTGTTTTGAAACTTTGGGAGCACATTTTCCTCCTGCCTCTTTGATCCTTTTCCCTTTAGCTTCTTCACAATCACCGAATTCCACTGCTCTGATTTCCACGGTGGTGGAATTCCCGACTTCCCCCCCACGACAGTGAAATCCCGGTAACGCTGCCGGGACTGTTCCCTGGGAGCAGATCTGGAGCTGTGCGGTGCTCCTTCCCTGGGGAGGGAATCACCATTTCTTCTTCCACATAGGGACTGGCAGGATTTAGGTCAATACTTGCAAATTCTTCCTCTCTCTCCGTGTCATGGCAGGGGTTGGTGGGAAGGGATGCTTGGTTGGAAGGTGGCGTTGGCTTGAGCGGTGCGAGAGAATGGGACAGTCTTTTGTCGTGGTGCTGCCATCCCTCTGCTCCACAAACGGAGGGGAGCATCTTGCCAGCTTCTCTGGGATAACAGCGGTGTCAAATTAGAGCAGGAACTGCAGATATGTAAGGTGAGAGTTTGAAATGCATTGTTGGTTGCCCGTGATTGTCGATTGCCCGACTGTAGAACTGAATCTGGACAATTTTTTCCATAAAAAGGAGAGGTAAGAGAGGAAGTTGTCGTGGAAGAGCTGGAGCAGCCCTGAGACGTGCCTAGCAGACCCACACAGATAAACCGCAAATTCTGGCACGGAATTCACAGATTCTGGCGAGTCCCGTGTCCCTGAGGGTGTCGGTGGGGATGGTGACAGAGACTCGGTGGAGGGGCTGTGCTCGGGGATGCGACGCTGGGTGATGGGGTTTGTCGTGCCCCTGTTCAGCGGGAACGACTGGGAGCAGGAGAAATGTGGATCTTCCCAAGGGCACGCTCAGGATTTCCCGGGCTCCTCGTCTCCCCGTTCCGCTGGGGTGAGGCCGCTGAAATAGCACGGGTGCGGGAAAGTTGTACTTAAAGCATTATATTTTAAGATCATCTTTCTGCTCTTTTAGCAAAGGATTCTTGCTGTACACAAAAAGCTCTTAGAAACTAGTATCTGTATCTGTTTTGAGTTTTCTGTCCTTTTTTTCTATGTGAGAAATTAGCCAGTAGCACAGGCTGGGGAACCTTGGGCTTCTATTTTAGTAGAATTCTATTCAAAAAATGGTCTATGTGAATCTTCTGGGAAGAGCCTTGTCTTGCCCACAGCTCAAACTCTGATCTTCTCTTGGAATAGATTTAGCTGCACTGTTTTTCTGTGTTTTTGGTGGGTTTTTTTCCGGCATAAAGGCTTGAAATTTGGCAGCATTTAAGCTGGGGTGAGCGATGGCAGCAGACGCAGCGCTAGGAAAATCTGAAATACGAGGCTGAAGGGGGGGAGGGAGGGTGGATTTCACCTCTGGGTGGTATCCCCTGGATCTTGTTAGCAGCAGAGACGTGTGGAGCCCTCCTTCTTGCCCACCAGCTCTCACGGACTGGTCTGTCTGACTCCTGCCACACGTCACCCGACAGCCCGGAGAGCCTGCATGTGGGATGCGGGGGTGTCGGCGGTGATGGAGAGAGGAGCAGCCTCTCCTGGTGCTGCCAGCACGGTGCTCCCCCCACCCCCCCGGCACCAGGAGAGGATGGAACCTCGGCCGAGCGATGGGGAAGAGTCTGGTGGAGCTGGGGCTGAGGGGCTGCAAGGCTTTGGGGGGTGATGCTGCAGATGGGAACCCATCAGAGAAAGTGGGATGGGAGCTGGGGAGTAATGCGGGAATGGGGGGAGGGGGGAGGAGGAGGCGTGTGGAGTGGGAGGATGCTTCGGTGAGGCTCTGGGCATGGTGGCAATGGTGAGTGTGAGCCACCTTGGGGGAGCGGAGGTGGTCCGAGGGTGCAGGGAGCTGGGGGAGTCCTGGGGAGAGCTCCTGGGATGAGGTGAGGTCTGGGGCTGCCTAGTGATGGGGGTACGGGAACTGGGATGGGAGGAGAGTGAGGACCAGAACAGGACCAATGGAAGGAGTTGGGTTGGGAAGCACGGGGTGAAGGCTTTGTACCCACTGGGGCAGTGGTTCTCAGCTTTTTTTAAAAGGAAAGGTTAAAAAAGGCAACGGTTCAAGTGTGGTAGGACAGAAGTACATTAAAATGTTTTTTAGGATGTGATGTTTTTGGGTGTGGACAAGTTTTTCTTCGTGTGCTCCTCTGCCTCTTCCAACTGAACGCAGTGTTCCCATCAGAAGCTCACATGACAGTCTCACGTGACTTCTGTGAGCTCATTATTTCCCAGGGAGAAGAGGGAATGCTTGTCGAGCCACCTTGGTCTCCAGGACTTTCTAGTCTCTGAGTGGCATGAACATTCTCTGGAATTACTGAGTTCAACATGCTCCTGCCCCTCCTCCTCCCAGCTTCTCATCAGGTGGCTGAATGGGTTCACTTTCAGGAGCAATAATAACACGATTGCATTGTAGTCAGAATTCTGACCAAACTTTTATTTCTTTTTCTTCTTTTTTGTATAATGGCTTCTCACAGAAACAACTGTGTGGGGAGCAGGGCTGATGTCCATCCGTCTGTGACCTTTTGGTTGTGGGCGGTAGATCGGACAAGTCTTTTTTGAGCAAAACTAGAAGGGAAAAATGGGGTTAGAATCTTTCTGTCAGTGATGTAAAAAGAAAGAAAGAAGGACAGCCAGCAGAACAAAACACTCTCTGAATACACCAGGAGAAAATCCCCATCTTCATGCAACCCTTGCTGTCCTTGCCACGGGAACCGGCTGTCGGCCAGCAGGACCTCCAGCCAGCGCTGGTCATGGGTGGGCTGGAGGTGGCCCCTTTCCTTCTGGAAGTGGCTGTTTAGCTTGGCCCAAGTGGGGTCACAGAGCCCTTGACTGTCCTTCTCTCGGCCTGCATTCCCCGTGCTCAGGAGAATGCCCCCTCAGGACTTGCAGTGACAGTTGTAATCAAAACTCCTCTCTCTGCAAAATCCCAGAATATGGATAAAACTGTCAATTACCTGCTGTGGATGATGTCGTAGAGACCATTTCCCATTTTATTTTTAGGCCAGGAGAAGGGGGAGAAAAACAGCATAATGACGTGTCTGAAACACTGAAGACACTTGCGACAGCCTCATATTCATTTCCCCAAGTAATGCTTTTATTTTGCAGTGTTGGTGATGATGTGTCTATTTTTCCCCTGCTAGATCTCTTCTTTATTTGGGTCTGATGAGTCTTGCTCCTGGCATCTGTTCTAGGGCCACGGTAATGTCTTTAAGGGAGAGATTTGTGGGTCCTGTTGCTGGGGGATGGATGGTGCTCGCTCCCCGCGCCGGGCGAGAGCCGGAGCCGACAGGCAGGGGCTCGGTTCCCCGCACATCCCGCATCCAGGATAAACACGAACATATGGTGCCAGGGAGGTTTGCTGCGGGCCTGAGCCCAGGATAAACATGACAAGCTGTTATTTCGGAAGGGGAGCACCAGATGAAGATTGTTGTCGAGAAAACAAATAGCGTCGGAGACGCAGAAATGAGATTCACGCTGACGTCTGTCGGGGCTCCGCCGGGGACACGGGGAGGAGAGTCCCGGCTGCTCCCACCACGTGGCGAGCGCTTCCTCCTCATCCATCCTCCTCATCCATCATCACCACACCTCAGGAAGAACTTCTTTGCTGTGAGGGTGGTGAGAGCCTGGCCCAGGTTGCCCAGAGAAGCTGTGGCTGCCCCATCCCTGGAGGGGTTGAAGGGCAGGTTGGAGGGGGCTTGGAGCAACCTGGTCTGGTGGGAGGTGTCCCTGCCCAGGGCAGGGGGGTTGGAACTTGATGATCTTTAAGGTCCCTTCCAACCCAAACCATTCTATGATTCTATGATTTTTCCTCAGCCATTGTCACCACACTTCTTCCTCAGCCATGGGCATGGTATGCAATAAATCACACCGAGAGCTGTGGTGCTCTCATGTAGACAAACCTTCTGTTAGCCTGGGGTGATGGCACAGTCCCGTTTAGGTTGCAGGCTGATCAGGGAAAGGCATCGGAAAGAGAAACGTGGCGGCTGTTGGAGGAGTGCACTGGCTTGTCGGGGACTCACTACGATGGGAAGAAAGCTCTTCTGTTCCTGGTGGCCATCCCACCCATCTCATGATTCTACCTTTTAGATGTGAATTATTGTTAAGTAAGAGAAGCAGCCTCCTCCTGCCTGTTTCCCAAAGAAACAGAGTGGTTTTATGGATAAAATAACCTTTTTTTTTTTTTTTTTTAAATACTTTGGTTCCTGTAAGTAGAGCAGCGTTCAGTCCTGCAGCGTTATAACTGACCCAGGAAGGTGTACAGAAGGTATTTTGGGGGACACTGTGCTGGGATAAGAACTGTTTAAGTCAAAAGTTGAAGAGATCATGTCTCTGCACTCCAAAATGAGGTGTTGGATTTTTATTTTTTACAGAAACAAAATAATCATATAAAGTGCACTTAAGGAAAGGCTTCCTGTAGAAATTGCTGTCAGCCCAAGGTTCAGATGCCTTGGTTATTGTATCACTGCTAAATATCGCTCCCAAACTTGGCATGATGCGAGCAAAAATAGTTTGTTGTGACACAGGTGAAGAAAACAGGGAAGGCAAAAAAATTGTTGGCATCTGGTGTTTCACTGAGATGATGTAGCTTTGGTTTCCTCCTCCTCTTCCAAGGAAGAGTCAATAAAGCCTGAAAAACATAGCAGTTATTAAATGTGTTTCTGTTTGATCTGGTAAAACATGAAGTTGTGGTTAAAAACACGCGAAGCTCAGAAGTCATCAGCCTCTTGCCCCAAAAGCAATGGGGCAGCTGTTTCAGATGTGCCTGAGAAAGGTGCATCATCTCAGAAGACCCGGGGAGGAAAAGCCCATCGTTGCTGCTGCCGGTGTCGGTCCGTAGGGTGTAGGGTGGTGCCTGACGGGACCTTGCTCTTGGCGATTCCACAGGCTCCTTGCAGTAGCCCGGTTGGCTCTGGTGTGGCCAGCACAGCATGGGACGGGCTCAGGTGAGGGCTGGCCATGGCTGGGGATGTCAGCTCCACTGCCGTGGCTGTTGGCAGTACTGGAATTCGGTACGTAATGAGCGGAGCTGTGTCTAAATACACATCTGGAATTGAGCACGTGCCCGTGTGTTTGTCCTGAGCCTGGTCTGAGGTGTCTTGGGTCCGTGGTAGCTGAGAACATGAACCTCAAGACTTGAAAGCTCTGTCTCCCCGTCTGGGCAAAACGCAGCTCCCACAGGAACTTCTTCCTGGGGTGGTCAGTTTTCTCCCCCAGGCGAGACAGATGCTGTACGCTTTCCTGTGACTGAGGACTGCTGGAAAACTTGTCACATGTGGGCGTTGGGGACCCATGCTGTTGGGGTTGATGTCCTCCAGCAGCCCGGGAGCCTGTTCACGGGCTCTGGACCCATGCTGGAGCTCCGCTGGCTGCTCGTGGAGAACCGGCAAGCCTTGGCCAACCAGCAAGATGAGCTGGCTCAGGGTTTTGTCTTCCTGGGGCCTTCTCACGAAAGCTGGAACCCTCTTTTTCAGGTCTGAAGTGCGTGTGCCAGCTGTGCGAGCACACCAACTTCACCTGCCAGACGGAGGGCGCCTGCTGGGCCTCTGTCATGCTGACCAACGGGCGGGAGGAGGTGATCAAGTCCTGCGTCTCCCTCCTGGAGCTCAACGCCCAGGTCTTCTGCCACAGCTCCAAGAACATCACAAAGACCGAGTGCTGCTACACCGACTTCTGCAACAACATCACCCTCCGCCTGCCCGTGGGTAAGTGCCCTCCAAGTGCCGGGGGTGCGGGAACGCCACGCAGGGGACATGGCCATGAGACCCAGCTAATGGGGATTTCAAGGGCTGTCTGTCAAACAGCTATTTTTTTCCCAACTTGTTTCAGGCGGGAAACTCTAAACTGCAACTCTTATTTGGGGGACAGTGAATTTCTTGCATCTCCTAAAGATATAAGATAGGGCCACGGAGATGCTGTGAGGGCTGGAGCCCCTCTGCTGTGAGGGGGGGCTGAGAGAGTTGGGGGGGTTCAGCCTGGAGAAGAGAAGGCTCCTGGGAGACCTTTGAGCCCCTTCCAGTCCCTCAAGGGGCTCCAGGAAAGCTGGGGAGGGACTCTGGATNCCTGAAAGAGGGGAGATGGAGCTGAGATGTGGGGAAGAAGTTCTTTGGTGTGAGGGTGGTGAGAGCCTGGCCCAGGTTGCCCCGAGAAGCTGTGGCTGCCCCATCCCTGGAGGGGTTGAAGGGCAGGTTGGAGGGGGCTTGGAGCAACCTGGTGTGGTGGGAGGTGTCCCTGCCCAGGGCAGGGGGTGGCACTGGGTGGGCTTTAAGGTCCCTTCCCACCCAAACCGTTCTCTGATTCTATGCTATTCCAAATGCTGTGTTTGACATGCCACAAGGCTGTGGGATGAAAGGAAGTGTCTGAAGGAAACAGACTTGTGACCTCACAGATTTTATGGGCTGGAATATCTTAAGGGAGTTTGTGATTTGAATTGGCATTAGTCTAGATGTTAGGAAGATGTCTGAAGTACTGGGTCCTTTCCACGGGGCACGGACCAGCAGTCTACAGCAGCTGTGAATGAGCAGTTGTGAGGAGCAGAGAGCTGTTAACTGGTGCATCACGGGGAAGTAATGACACCTTGCACTGGCTGAAGTTTTAACAGTCTCAAAATCTCTGTACACAATTTAAAAGACCTGCTTTAGATGGCTCAGGTGAGAGTTCAGACTGGAGAGGCTTGGAAAGGTGGTGGTTAATTGCAGGTGCTGGCTGTGAATTGTGAATGGGAAATGCACCCCATGTTTTCGGCTTGATGAGTGTTTGGGTTGGTGGTGGGGTTTCACCCATGATGGGACTGTCCTCCAGTGCCTGAGGAGCTGCCTTCCTCATTGTCCTTGGCTGGTCTGTGTCACCGAGTGCCACGACTTTGTGGTGGGGACTGGTGAGCGATGCTTGGCGCCAGGGTCAAGAAGTTTGCAGGCCCTCCTGTGGTTGGGAAAGCAGATGTGTCCTCTCTGTTGGTGTGGGTCATACGGTACAGAGGGTCTGCTCTTGGGGGCAGAGGGGTGAAGGATACCACGTCATTGCTGGGGGGGTGTATCTTTGGCGGAGGCCACTTCAGTGATCCTGAACTGTGGGGTTCTACAGTTCATTTTAGCAGCTTTTGTTCGGTGTTAGGTGGGTGTCTGTGATTCCTGCCCAGAGGGAGTAGGAGAAGGTGTAAGACTCCTGGTCCCAATTAGAGGGAGGAAAACGATCTGCACTTCCAGGAGCTCTGTGCATTGCAGAGCTGGTGTAGTACTCAAGTCTGCCAGACTCAAAGTCGGGTAATGAAGTTTATTCAGTGTTTTTTTTTTTAAATAAATCTTTACACTATTTTAAGTTTTAATTATTTGACTCTTCTTTCCAAGATTTGTGTTTATTTTGTGTATTTTGAAAAATCTGTAAAATGTACTACTTTAGCAGATGATACCTTTTTATGTACTTATACCAGTGAGAGATGTTACAGGTAAGGAAGATGGAAATTAATACATAATTTACAATTATAACTTGCACTTCAGCTGCTATCATGTAGTACTTAACAGAATTTAGAAGGCAGTTGCTGGGGGCACATGGGATATTGTCTAAGATACCGGAGGGCAGACCGTGAGGGGTTGCTGTGGTCGCCTTGGGGACCGTCATCTCTTGGTGGGGATGGGCAGATGCCGGGCGCTGCCAGGGGAAGGTCTGTTCCCACCAGCCCAGGCAGAAGCTGGGAGGTCTGTACCCTGGGATCTCGTCTCACCTGCTACATGGGGCAGGAATAAGGATTATTTCAGTATTTTTCTTTCAGGTGACAACAGAAAGGGAGATACTAATAGTGGTCCTGCTCTCTAAATGTAGAAATTAAATGCCATGCTTTTTTTTTTTTTTTTCCAAGTTGGGATGCTGGAATCTTGGGAGAAAGCTGCTATTTATAGTGGAGGCACGTCTGTCATCGTAGCACTTGAACTGGTGGTTGCAAAACCCCTGGTTTCATATTTCCGTATCAGAGAAAATTAATTACTGAATTTTTAGCCCGAGCCCTTTGCTCTAAACATTTGGGGAAATTCATGTCACTTGAAAATTCAACAGTGCCAATGCTATTTGCTTGCTGGTCTTTTCTGACAGCCCTTTTTCACGTAGCTCCTCTTGTAGGAAAGCTTCGTTTGGGCCCTGGTAACAATAGCCTTCACAAGGGGTGTCGGGGAGCGGGGCTGTGCCGGGGACACCGTGCCCCCTGCACCGGGACCTGCCGTGCCGGGCTCTGCCGTGGGAAAGCCATCTCTAACAGGCTTGCCCGGCTGCGCGGGTGGGTGGGTGAGTGCCATCCCCTTCTGAGGAAGTCACTGTTTCCAAAGCGAGATTTTTAGGCAACTCCTTTCTCAGCTTGCAATTTTTTCTTCTTTCGCTTCCACTCTCGTATGACACCCAGAAATCCAAATCTGGGTTTTGGGCTCCTCTCTGACTCAGGGGAAGAAACTGAAAGTGGAGGCACAGTAGCAAGTGACCAGCACTGGAACCATCAGCTGGGCTGAGGAGACACGGAGGCAGTTCTCGTTTGGTAATTAGTCCATTATCTCATGGACTCTCTAAAAGTTTTTGTTCCCACCGCTGAGCACGGGCTGGGCTGGGATTCATGAGCTGGGACTTGTAAATACCGTGCTGGGGTAATGGTTGCTTGGCCCAGAGGTCCCCATGTGATGCCACCTCTTCCTCCGGCACGTCCCCGTGTACCATTGCATGGTGTTGGTTGGTTGTCCCTTGCCATCCGAGGTAGGTAGCTGAGCCACTGGGTCTGTTCATTAGTGCCTAACTCGGCACACAGGCTCTCTGGTCGTTAAAACATACCTGCTCTGCTGACGTAGGTATTTAAGCCAGCCCACCCTGTCTTTTGAAGAGCATTAATACATGGAGGTTGACGCTTGGTACAGATGTGTTGATATGGAAGTTCTCCATGTCTCTGTCATGGAAGTTCTCTGTCTCCATGATGCACATTCTAGTGTAAAAGCAGAGCGTGTGGCTGGGAGACGTTCACCTGTAGACAGGGGGGAAACTCAGGAGGAAGGGAACTCTGGAATTCCAGACTGGCCAGGGCTGGCAGGGACCTCTGGAGATCATCTGGTCCAAGCCCCTGCCAGAGCAGGGTCACCCAGAGCAGGTCCCACAGGAACGTGTCCAGGCGGGTTTTAAATGTCTCCAGAGAAGGAGACTCCACCACCTCTCTGGGCAGCCTCTCCCAGGGCTCTGCCACCCTCACAGGAAAGCAGTTCCTCCTCATGTTGAGATGAAATTTCCCATGTCCCAATTTGTGGCCATTGCCCCTTGTCCTGTCCCCGGCACCACTGAGAAGAGTCTGGCCCCATCCTCTTGCCCCCTGCCCTTCAGCTCTTGCTCAGCATCGATGAGATCCCCTCTCAGTCTGCTCTTCTCCAGCTGAACAGCCCCAGGTCCCTCAGCCTTTCCTCAGCACAGAGATGCTCCAGCCCCTTGAGCCGGTCCCGTGTGGTGGGTGCAGATCCCTGCCAGGTGAGACAGGACCTTCAGGAGCCTCTTCCCTCACAGTGGTGGCCACTGTGCCCAGCCGGGACGTGAGCCCATCCCTCTGCTTGTCATCACCAACCGGCCTTGGCTGGGCTGTGTGCTGGGTGCCAAGGGCTCGTGTTGTAAGTGTGTCAGGAGTGGCTGGAAAACATTCAAATGGCTGGCGGCGTGAGGCTCTCCGTGGGCAGAAGGCAATTTGTTGGTTTTGATTGCCCGGGCGTGAATTCCCGTGGTGAAACTGTAGATGGCATCGCCTGCCTCGGCCGGCAGCAGGGCTCCCGTCACCGCGCCTGGAGAGGGAGGGTTGTTGTACCTTGTGTGAAAACAGACATTTTTAAGGATAGATTCAGCCCAGATGTCTGCTTTTTATGTACTTGTTGCTGGCAGGGATTTCATTGTGGTGTTTTGCATTAACAGGTGCTAAGTTTCAAAGTGCAGGATTGCTGCGCAGGAACTAGGGGGGGTTTCTCTGTTACCCTGAATTTATCTCCAGGTTTCTACTATTGTAACTGGGAGCCTTTCTGCCCCAGCAAGTGACTTGAGGTGACCGTCCCCCATCAGTGGGATATGGGAAGAGGGCTGCAGAGAAGGACCCGTGTCCTCCATGGACCCTGGGAAGATCTCTCAGGGTGAGAAATCGCTTCTGTGCACCTCCACGCGCGGCAGGCTCTTCTCAGGAGCTGCTAATGAGATGTAGAAGACTTCTCCTGGCTGTAAACTTGTGTCTCACAGGACTCTCCGGCCATAGTTGAGGGCTGGGAGACCGTGCTTGTGGTCTCTGCTCCCAGCCTGCTTTGAGCAGATTTTACCCCACTCCCAAGCCTGTCCATAGAGCTTTACCTGCAGCCCTGGATTCAACTGCTGTTGCTTCTTAGAACCCAGTGTTTCCACTTGGTTACAGCGCAGGGTGGTGTTTGACCCCAGGAAGAGTAAGTACTGGCTGGGGAAATTCTTTCTCATCCCTTCTCTGAAGCAGCAAAGTTGATGTTGACTGTGGTCACCTCCGTAGGTGGAGGCAGGGACTTTGTGGCTGTTGAAACTGTGCCTGAAGGCTCAGGGGCTTTGCATTTGGTGCCAGGTGGAGTAAATGGGACTTTCTTGAGCCCTGGTGTCCTTGTCTGCTTTGACAATCTGTAGATGTCTGTAGATGTGTGGGGAACAGTTCATGCTGCAACTCTTCCTAACCTCCTGATCTCAGAACAGCTAGTGATGCTGGATATTGATGCTCCATCTTTACAGATAATGAAAACTGAGGCTGGATGGGTGCAGGTGGGTTTGCAAGTTTGTCAGGGGATTCTGGGCTTTCTGTGCAGGCTGCGTCCAGGGACTGGCTCAAGAAAACCTCAGCCTCTCCGAGGGAAAACATGGGGATGTGTTTGGTGTGTATAGACATGCTGGTGGGAAGCTTCAGCACAGCAGAGAATCCTCTGGAAAAGATTTAATTCCAAAGGTTTTAGGGTTTTTCCTTCAAAGGTACCTCTGTGACTCCAGCAAAAGGCCTCACGCAGCGAGAGTGGTCTTCTCTCTGCTCTGCACAGCAGCGTCTCCACAGCTGGAGATAAAAAGCGTACGATTTCTGTTTGGTATTTGCATAATGGGAAATGAGTCAGAGGAGAAAGGAGGCTTTAGGGAACAAGATTAAGCTAATAGTGGGATTAACAAACTATATAATAAGTAATTTCCAGTAATTTCTTCTTTATTCCTACTGCCCAAACTGTACAAAGGCACAGATGGCCCTCATGTCACCTGCAGTGGCACACACTGCGATGAAAGAAAGGGAAATAGGATGGAATTCCTAAAGACAAAAGTCCCTTGAGTCTATTTTTATTGCCAAGAGAAGGGGATGGTACCAACTAGACTAATTGTTGGGCAAGATTCTTGTCTTTTGTTGGGGTTTTTAAAATATCGTCTGTATGTTTTGCATGAACAAATAATTACTCTTCATTTACCTGTTTGAAAAAGCCTAAAGACATTGAAGCCCTTTCAGGAGAATGGTGTGCACGGATGTGTTGGTAGTAAGGAAGTCAGACACTACTGCACCAAAAGTTTTGTAAGGTACATATTGATGCAGAAAATGAGAAAAAAAAAACATCCTTCAAGCAGTAACTTTCTGAATATAAGTTGTAAGGGCAATCTCTTTGGTTGTTTGTGGTCCCTGGGAGCTCCCGAGGGGCAGAGGGATGCGGGGGCTGTGCCGCGGGATGCGGTCCTGGGCAGGGCTCTGCCTTTCCCTCCCCTTCGCTTTTGGCATCCCCCGTCTGTTACCGAATGGGATGGAAAGGTCTGGCTTTGTCTTCCCAGCTCGGGCTCGCTCCAAGAGTAGCATTAGAAGGAAGGTCTGGACAATGAGTCATGAGACAAATCACAAGTATCGTCACTAACTCCCCTAAATTCAGTGATGGGTAAAAACGGGAAGGATAGGGAATGGAGCAAGAAAAGGAGAGGAAATATTTTTATGTGTTTGTTTCTCTCTTCTGCGTGGCCGCTTTATTTCCTCTTAACTGAGGGTTTCTGAAAGCCACTGCTAGAGTTCAGTGGCCAACACTAACAGAGCTGCTCAGAGGATGATTTCCTGCAGGGGATGCACCAAAGCCATTTCCCCTCCGTGTCGGAGCGGCACCGCGGTTCCTGGGATAATCTCCCGGCTGGACCAATCTCCTGAGGTTCTCCTCAAAAACATCCCTGCAGGCAGAGCTCCAGCCGGTCATAGCTGCTGTGTGGATGTCCCGTTCTGCAAATGTTTCACTGACTTTTGTCCATCTTGGCTGTCCCAGATACGTGTTCTCGGGAGGGACTGGTGAGGATACGGCCCTGCGGAGAGAAGGCAGAGCGGGGCAGGGGAGGGGGGAAACGGTAGCTCAGATAAAGTGTTCCTTTATCTCCTAGCCGTGTCCCTGATGGGTTTGCTGGAACTTTTGGATCCTTAATCAGACCTTCCCCAGCTGATTTCTCAGTGTCCTGAGAGGGGCGATGGGGTCTGTAGTCGTGCTGGCAGCTGGAGAAACTTGAATTTTAGACTCTAGTCCAAATTTGAAATTGTTTAAAAGTATTCTGTATGCCTGACTAGAGCCCCCCACTGGATGCAATATATTTTCTTACTACATTGGAAAAAATACTTTTTTTCCCTGAGTAGCTTAGGAACTTAAACATGAGTAGTTCAGGGCTTTTAGAAGTCTTACAGCGCCCGTTATATGTCAAAGGCAGGCAAATGTGGTGTGTGAGAGTGTCTTTTCCACTGGAGGGGAAAAAAAACCTTCCTTTTTTTTTTTTTGATGCCTAAAAGTTCTCTTTTGTTTACACAACTTGGAAGTATAACTGTTCCATGTGGTGAAATGGCTAAATATTGCCAGATGTGCTATTTTTGTTTCATACATGGCAACATGTCTTCAGCTTCTATTCTTGACTAGTAAGTCACTGAAGAGTGCATTCGAAATGAGATTGCAAAATGTTATGATTAACGGTGTTGATTTGATGGCTTTAGGTACCCACGAGGGATTTTCCTATTTCCCTCAGAGTCTGACATTGCACAACTGCTGAAAACATTACCGCGCTTATTTCGGTGATGTAGTTGTTTGTTGATTAATTTGGTGTTGTAATTGTTGTTTGTCCCGTGCCTGCTGTGTGTTTTGCCCTGGTGCTGTGTGTCACTCCTCCCAAGGGCAGTTCGTGCCGCGGGAAGCCCGAGGGTGGTGGTGGGGGGTGGTGGTGGTGGTGGGTGGTGGTGGTGGGTGGTGGTGGTGGTCGTGAGCCCAGGACCCGGCACAGCTGTAGTGCTGGCTGTGGGACACCCTGCTGCAAGAGTCAGGATGGAAAGTGGCCTTCAACCAACTCTAACACAGGAACCTCAGCTCTGGTGCTTCTCAAGTCTCCCGTGTGCTCTGTGAAGACCTAGGAAGGGTTTGAGAGGTTGCCACCAGCCGTGATCTGCACTTTGGCACAGCCAATACACTCAAGGATGACAAAGGAGGTATCCAGTTGAGTCCTTCCAAGAAACTTCTCCAGACAGGCAGGATCTCTTCATTCTCCAGGAACTTGTTGGAGACTCCCTGCAAACTGGCCTGGATACCTCAGCTTCCAGTCTTACCACTGACTCACCTTCTGCCCTTGAGCTCTCTCCACTTTGCAGCGTCTCAGAGGAGACGTGTAAGCATCACTGAACGTGATTTTATTGTGAACAACCGTCGCTGCGTAAGCTGTAACGCTGGTGTCTGCTTGTGCTCCTGCTGCTGGATGTCACCCTCCGGAGTGGCTGTGAGAGAGTGTTGGAATTTTGCTTCTGCTTCGCTCTGGCGTCTCTCTGTGCATCCCCAGAATGGCCATGAGTCCCTGCTCCCTCCTCCCACCTCGGCCAAGGTTTCTGTTAAAATTCAAGACCTTTTTTTGCTGATAAAAATGGTTTTGTTGCTTTTTTTAAAGATGTACTGAGCATTTTTTACGAGCCCCTTAAAAACCTGCTATAAACCCCATTTCAGCGGTTTACAACGTGCAGACGGTGCGCTGCAAGTTAGAAATTGTCGTGTCCCAGAAGCCTGAACTGCACTGTCTCAATTCTCTTGGCAAATCTGTGAACCAGACCTAGATTTGCAGAATGTCTGACAAGGTGGTGTAGACATAGCCAGTGCAGTAATACGGCTTTAATATTAGAAACCCTGCATACTTCTAGTTTCATCATCTGAGTCCTGCCATGAAAAAATGTGGAAATGCACGTTTCTGCCTCAGCCTGGCTCCACGCCTTGGTGCCTTGTGCTCCTTGTCATCGCCCAGCGTCTCCGTTGGCTGCTGGTCTGAGCTCAGGGCGGTCTCCCCAGGCGCTGGGTGAGGTGCTGCTGCAGCGTTGTGGTGTGCAAATGGTTATGGAACAGCTAAGGAAAGCCGAGTGAAGTAATTAATTTATTGTGCCCTTAGCGAACCTGGCTTTTCAAATTATCTCTAGAGCCACTTCCCACTTTCAGGAGCTCCTGGAAAGTCTTATGTATGTGCCTAGGTATGTATAGAATTTTAAGATAAGAAGAAATCCCCCAGTAACTCTTCTTTTTTGCCTGTATAGGTTCACCACCCGTAACACCCAGACTGCAAGGAAACAGGCTTGAAAGTAGAGAAAAAGAGAACAAACCTGGAGATTTTTAAGAAGTTGCTCCTGGAGAGAGCGGTGCTTGGGAATGGAGGGAGCTGTGAAGAAGAGGGAAGAGGAGGAAGGAGCTGGAAAAGCTGTGAGGGGAAGGCAGGACAGCGGTGACCATACTCTGGGAGAAGGGGCTGCAGTGGCCCGGTGGACGTGGATGATGAGATCGAATGACTCCAGCAAAGAGGGTGTAGGCATATAGTGAGAAGATGGGGAAAGGACTTCCCATCAGGACCATGTCCCACAAGGACCATGTCGTGCTCTCTGCCTGCATGTCGATGTCCGCCAGGCAGCACCGGGGTCTCTGCGGGTGCTGGGGGTCACTCACCATTGGGAACAAAAGCTCTCCAACAGGATTATTCTTACTGCAGATGCTGCGGTTCCAGGTGCTATGTCCATGTGCCAGTCAGTGAAGACACCCCTCGGAGCCCCTCTCTTCCCATGGGCTTCCTTGTGGCTGTCCAAAGCTTCCTGAGTGTTTTCCTTCTGAAACTGTTTACACTGGCCTAAAAACAACAACATTCTGTGTTTTTTTCATTTCATGTTATGTTGGAAAGTGGTGGAGTTGCCATCCCTGGAGGTATTTAGAAGCTGGGCAGACGTGGTGCTGAGGGACATGGGTTTGGCAGTGTTGGGTTGATGGTTGGACTCCATGATCTGAAAGGTCCCTTCCAACCCAGGCAATTCTATGATTCTATTTGTTGTTTTTCAGACATTGGTGGAAAGAACTGATGTTGTATAGTGAGTCCCTTGTGCGTGTCTGTCTTTAGCAGCAGCTTCCAATAGATAATGCGTGGGTTTAGCTCTGCGGGTGAGGACATTGAATTGGGTGATGCGTTGGGCGATGCGCTGTGCCCCGCGGTGTCCCGGGTTCCTGCCGCAGGGGAAACCTCTGCCGGGGGCAAACACAGCTGGGCACAGCCCAGGACACCCCGGCGTGTCGGCCAACAGGCAGCAGTTCCAGGGAGGGATCCTGCCGGCAAATCCTCTTACAGATCTGCCGGATAACCCCCGCGTGTCCTGCTGGAGTCTATTAAAGGAAAAGCCCGTGGGCAAGACGTAGTAACTGTGTTTTGAGAGCGGTTTGGATTGTGCTCTGTGAATAGACACGAGGCCTTCTGTTGTTAACGTTCTTGTTTGTTTTCTTTTCTAAAACGTAAGGAAGAGACGAAAAAGGAGCAAGTCAGCTTTGCAGAGGTCACTTGGCTCCCGGCGCTTCTGAAGGAGGGAGCGCATGGCTTGGCAGGGTCCTGTGGAAAAGCAGCACTTCTGTTGTGATATTAACTGGAGGAAAGTGCCAGTGGATGCTGGGAGCCATCAGGCTGCTGCTTCCCATGCTCCCAAAATTCAGATTACCCTGTACACATTGCTTAGCATTTGCCTAAAGGAGGGAGAGAGGCTTTTGGCTTTAAGGGGTGACTTTTTATGGTGTGGAGTCCGTGATTCTTAAACCTTCTGTAGCCTTTAGGTCCACTGTTTGGTACTTGGGGTTCCAGGTCTTGAGGGGTTTTTTGGGTTTACTTTCTGTTTTGTTTTTAGGAGGAGGTGGTGGTTGATTGTTTTGTTTCAGGTTTTTTTTTTAGCTTATTTACAATTTTGGGAGGCATTAAGGGATTTATGCGTGTGTGCATGTGCAAGTAAATACCTTAATAATTTATTCCTGTAGCTTCTTGAGATGCTTTTTCTCCTATAGTTTTAAAATGGACAATGGTCTAGGCCAGTCGTGTTCCTTGGCTCTTGTGAAATACAGTTTCACGAACATGTGTTCCAAAAGCGTTCTGTCCTAGAAATCCTTTTAATGCCTCATTTGCTAGAACATTTCTCTATACGCTGTTAGGAAATTGTTTTTTCCAAGGAGTTTTGGGCAGCAGGGACAATGTTCTGAGAAATTCATACACAAAGTGTGGGAAGTGCCCTGCCCTCCTGGCACTGAGTGAAACACCAGTTGCTGGCCATTGGGGTGGTGGCTGTGCTGGTTGGGGTTCCTGCAGTGGGCGTGCGGGTCCTATCTCTTGGTCTTTTGTGGTGCGGAGTTGGGGGATCAGCCAACTGCTGACAAATGGTGTTTTGACACGGTGAACAGATTAAACCTGCATAATCTATGTGTTTTTGAAACTACAATTGCAAGGAGATGTTCTTCAGGTGTTTGCTGCCTTGGATGATGCTGTGGGAGCTGGGGTGGGACTAGCTGGAGATGTGTTGTGCTGTGAGAAGTCTGTGTGGGTTTAATAACAGAGAAGTGGAGATAGAACCAGACAGTGCCATGTGGAGAGGGCAAGGTGTCTGAGGAGATTTCCTGGGGGCAGGTGTGGTAATGGTCTGTACAGTACCTCATCTCCGGCTGTGCTGCCACCAGCCATACACTGCTGAACATCCTCCTTGAGGAGCTGCTGGTGGGGCCATCTGGCTGAGATGGTGGTGTTAGTGGTGATCACAGCACTATCTGGAGCCCAAGATTCCTGTAAAAAGGGTGGTGGTGGTGGTGAGCTTCCATAACTTATAGCAGAACTTTATAGCAGCCTTCCAGTACCTAAAGGGGGCCTGTAGGAGACATGAGGAGGGACTCTTGATGAGGGAGGGGAGCCCTAGAAGGAGGGGGAAGGGTTTGACCCTGAAAGAGGGGAGATTGAGGTGAGATCTGGGGGAGAACTTCTTTGGTGTGAGGGTGGTGAGAGCCTGGCCCAGGTTGCCCCGAGAAGCTGTGGCTGCCCCATCCCTGGAGGGGTTGAAGGGCAGGTTGGAGGGGGCTTGGAGCAAGCTGGTGTGGTGGGAGGTGTCCCTGCCCAGGGCAGGGGCTGGCATTGGGGGGGGCTTTAAGGTCCCTTCCCACCCAAACCATTCCGTGACTCTATGAAATGTCTGTCTCGCTGCTGCCGGTCCTGCTCAGGAGGACTGTGGGAAGTCATTGACTCTTGACACGTCATTGCTTCACAACCCTTCACTTACCGTCTTCTTCCCTCCACCCCCTCTCCCTTGTGTCTTCCAAAAGCGTCGGAGTCTCCGGGCAGAGCCAGCGCGGAACCGGTGGTGCTGGCGCTGACGGTGGCGGTGCCAGTCTGTGTCCTCTCCTTGGTGGCAGTGCTGGTGGCCTGCACCCACCGGCACCGGCGATGCGCCCGCCACTGCACCAGGCAGCCCAACGTGGAGGAGCCCCTCTCCGAGTGCAACCTGGTCAACTCTGGGAAGACCCTGAAGGACCTCATCTACGACATGACGACCTCCGGCTCCGGCTCTGGTATGTGCGGCTGCCCTGCCCTCGCCACCACTTCGCTGCCAAAGATCAGAGGAAATTTCCTTGGTGCTTAAACCAAAGGCAAAGGTGGCACCTTGCTTGTAGGGCGATGGACAATTGAGCAGAAGGTGCAGGTGGGGGACTTATCTCGGGGGCTCTCACACCGGTGACAAGTTTTATGTCATGGGAGATTTGGTCCTGGCACTTTACAGTGGCAACAGGGCTTTGGTTGCTCTCTTTATGTCAGATTCCAAAGGTTTGGTTCATTGTTCGAGTGGAAGAGTTCAAAAAGTTAGTTTGGAACTCAGTTTCAAGTGTGCAGCAAGGCTCTGCTGGCTGGTGGGGCACGGCTGAGGATAAAAGGTACTAAATTTAATGGAATGACTCAGGATTCCACTCCTGAAATTCTTATAGCGGTGCCAAAATAGTGTTACTCCAAATTCTTGTTTTCAGCAGAACACTAACCTTTTTAATATTTTACCCATTTCTGATGTTCTCTCTGCTGTGGTGCCTCTGTTGCTATTGAGAACCTGGTAAATCAAAGAAATGCAAAAATATGGTGGGAATTCAGTTATTCCAGCTCATTGTGCTGGTGGGACGTCTGGTGTATATGGCCCAGCTGTCAGTAACTAAGAATTTTTATTTACCTGAAAAATATGTAAATCACGGTTAGTTTTATTTATAAGTGAAAAATTTAGAAATGGTGCTTAATTTAATTCCTTTATTTTCCATGAACTACATAACTTTCCGGATCAGTTTATTGTACTTCCCTGACATTTTTTCAGAGGTGTAACGAGTAAACTCTGTCTTTATTTACCCTGGAGCTCTAGCTGTTCGTAGAGACCCCTGGGCTGGTAGCAGGGTCTATGGGTGCTGACAGACAGAGCCTCGTGCGCGGCGCCGTTTGCCCCCATTCCAGCCAAATAGCGATTTTTTGCTCCTCTCTGCCCGGAGGCGACTCGGGGCTGGGCACAGGACAAGCCCCTGTACAGGCAGTAGCATCTGCAAGGTGTGAGGGCTCTGTCAAGGGAACCGGAGGCGAAATTTGAATAAATTTGAATAAGATGACCTTCGGACTGCAATTTTTCCTGCTGATTATTTTGGTCTGTTAAAAGCCATGTTGTCTTGATTTAAAAAAATAAAAAATAAAAAAAATAAATTTAAAAATTTCTTTACGTCCCAAAGAAATACAGTATCAAATCAAACGAGGCAGGGGTTTATGGCTGGGAGAACAAAATGCAACGGCTTTGATACTATATTTGTTTGAGACTTAAAGAACGTCTCCTGGCAACTGCTCCGGTGTGGGTCTGGCCCTGGCGTTTGCCAGTGCTTGGTCATCGTGGTCTAGTGTGGTTTTTTACACATCAGCCACAGCCAATGTGGCTTTTCTCCTTGTCCCACAGAACAGCAAGGCTGGGCTGATCTGTGAGAGGAGGAGGGGGAAGGGTTTGACCCTGAAAGAGGGGAGATGGAGCTGAGATGTGGGGAAGAAGTTCTTTGGTGTGAGGGTGGTGAGAGCCTGGCCCAGGTTGCCCAGAGAAGCTGTGGCTGCCCCATCCCTGGAGGGGTTGAAGGGCAGGTTGGAGGGGGCTTGGAGCAACCTGGTGTGGTGGGAGGTGTCCCTGCCCAGGGCAGGGGGTTGGGACTCGATGATCTTTAAGGTCCCTTCCAACCCAAACCATTCTATGATTCTATGATTTTTCCGGGCAGGCCACGGTGTATGTGCCAGTTTTTTAGTCTGTGTCTGTTTCTGTCCCCTCTCCTTGTATCTGAGAAGTTTGTAAAAAATATGATATGGAGAAATTTTGGTTGGGAGAGGGTTTTCCCCTGGTATTCTTGGATAGCAAATCACAAGTACAACTCGCTGGAAAATCTCTGACTTTGGGATTTAAAAATCACTGGTGAACGATTTCACAAATACTCCTCTCTTCTTTCCCGACTAGGTTTGCCTCTCCTCGTACAGCGAACCATCGCGAGGACTATTGTCCTGCAGGAAATTGTAGGAAAGGGCCGATTTGGCGAAGTCTGGCGTGGAAAATGGTGCGGGGAAGACGTAGCTGTGAAAATCTTCTCCTCCAGAGACGAGCGGTCCTGGTTCCGGGAGGCGGAAATTTATCAGACGGTGATGCTGCGGCACGAGAACATCCTGGGCTTCATCGCTGCCGACAACAAGGGTACGCTGTGAGGGGTGGGAACCCCAGCTTCCGGCTGGGAATTGCTTCCATTGCCCCATTCCCACCCGGAATACCCCCGTGAGCCTCACTGCTCCCTCTGGGGTGGCTGGCAAACATCTTCCTTTGTGTGCCCGAGCCGGCCACGGGACGGGAAAGGCTCCTCCTGGCTGATTTTTGTTGTAAATCCGGATAATCTTGCTTCCCCTGGGTAGATAACGGGACGTGGACGCAGCTGTGGCTTGTCTCCGAGTACCACGAGCAAGGGTCCCTGTTCGACTACCTGAACAGAGGGACGGTGACGGTGGAAGGCATGGTCCGGCTGGCGCTGTCGGTGGCCAGTGGTCTGGCACACCTCCACATGGAGATCGTCGGCACGCAAGGCAAGGGCTCCCCTTCCCCCGGTCCTACAGCGGTATCTGCAGAATCCTTCGCGGGTGAGGGGCTGTCGTGAAGTGTTCTGCAAACTGCTGTGCCACGAGGCGCAGTGTTGCCATAAAACTGTGAGATACGGTATAAACAGCGAATAGGAATGTCATCTTCCCAGCGTCACTGTCGGCGCCTCCTTCCCCGTCTCCCAGGGGAGGTCTGTGGGGGCAGCCCTGCTAAGGGGAGCGCTAACCGAGGATTTTCTAAATGAATTCAGAGGCTGAATTCGCAGTTTCTCGTTTTGTGTTTTAATT
The DNA here is from genome assembly GCA_003697955.1 of Calidris pygmaea. Taxonomy (NCBI): domain Eukaryota; kingdom Metazoa; phylum Chordata; class Aves; order Charadriiformes; family Scolopacidae; genus Calidris; species Calidris pygmaea. The sequence goes on along the minus strand of QJSC01011232.1, from coordinate 920,427 downwards.
CACAGTTTCTCATTTTGCGTTTTAATTCACAGTTTCTCGTTTTGTGTTTTATTCCTGAAATACAGATATTGGAACAAAAATGCCCTCAAGGCTTTTTTTTTTTAATGTGATGGCATTTAGCAGAGCTTTCCTTAGGGCAAAACAGGCTTCCATGTTTTCTATGGGGTATAGTAACAAAGCTGAGTAAAACGTTTTTTTGCTTCCTTGCTCGTTACATTAAAATTCATGCCGTTGTTATCGATTGTGTGTTCTCTTGCTGCGCACAGGCAAGCCAGCCATCGCGCACCGGGATCTGAAATCCAAGAACATCCTGGTGAAGAGGAACGAAACCTGCGCCATCGCAGACCTGGGCCTGGCGGTGAAGCATGACTCGGTCCTCAACACCATCGACATCCCCCAGAACCCCCGGGTGGGCACCAGGAGGTGGGTGAGACACGCTGCTGGCCTGGCCCCATAGGGACGGCTTCTCCTGGCCCTTCCTCCACCTGTGACTCCCTCTCAGCTTGTGGCCTTTGTTGAGCAGTGCCACTGGCCACCCCAGGTTGACCATGGCATGGACAGCAGTGTTGGTCACCCCTGTGGCGTAGTCAGGGCATCATGAGCAGCAGCTGTGGTCTTTGTACAAAGTCCCTCCAGCAAAGTGACTTTTGTCTTCTCTAAAGGTATATGGCTCCTGAGATACTTGATGATGTGATGAACATGAACATCTTCGAGTCCTTTAAGCGTGCAGACATCTACTCTCTGGGGCTGGTGTACTGGGAGATAGCCCGGAGGTGCTCCGTTGGAGGTGAGGTTTCTCGCCTTTTCATTTTGCAATCCAGACTGCCTTTAGCTTAAACGAAAAAAAAATGAATGAAAGGATCAGTGTCCCTGTCCTTGCTGTCCCAGTTTTCTTGGCAGGTCGTGGTGGTAGAAGTCTGTTGTGAAGCAGTTGTTCAAGGTGGCCCCAAATGTCCCTCTGTTCTCTCCCATTGCCTGCAAAAACAATTAAAGTTGGTTCTGGAGCAGCTGCTTTGGATTTTGTGTTACCTACACAAGACATCTTTCCTAGGAATCACTGAGGAATACCAGTTGCCTTACTATGACGTTGTGCCTTCTGATCCTTCAATAGAAGATATGAGAAGGGTAGTTTGTGAGCAGAAGCTCAGACCAAATATTCCAAACCAGTGGCAAAGCTGTGAGGTAAGAGCAGTTTTCTAGTTTATTACAAAGCATATTTAAATTAAGACAGAATTTTTTGGTAGGACATAGGGAGCTCAACGCCCAGCCTCTCCTGAATTTAAATGTGTTTTAGATGTCCAGCTCTTCTTCAGCTCCCAGATCAATACAGAAAGAAGTGTCTTTGCACCAAATGCTGAACTCTATGGGGTACAGGTCTTTAATTTATAATATCACAGAATTGTAGGGGTTGGCAGGGACCTCTGGAGATCATCTGGTCCAACCCCCTGCCAGAGCAGGGTCACCCAGAGCAGTTGGACAGGAATATGTCCAAGTGGGGCTTGAATGTCTTCAGGGAAGGAGACTCCACCACCTCTCTGGGCAGCCTCTCCCAGGGCTCTGCCACCCTCACAGGAAAGAAGTTCCTCCTCATGTTGAGATGGAATTTCCCATGTTCCAGTTTGTGCCTGTTGCCCCTTATCCTGTCACAGGGCACCACTGAGAAAAGACTGTCCCCATCTTCCTGATATCCACCCTTCAAGTATTTATAGGTGTTGATCAGATCCCTCCACAGTCTTCTCATCTCCCGACTAAACAGACCCAAGTCCCTCAGAGAGCTGTTCTAGCCCCCTCATCATCTTCATCAATGCAGATATCACTATTGCGTGACCATGTCAGAGAGCTGTGTTTTATCTTCCCTTATTGTGCTTAAAAAACAGAGGAACGGGAGGGGAGGGTCCCGTCCCTGACGTGTTGCTGTGCTCTGCGGTTGCAGGCGCTGCGGGCCATGGGCCGGGTGATGCGGGAGTGCTGGCACCCCAACGGGGCGGCGCGGCTCACCGCCCTGCGGGTGAAGAAGACCGTTTCCCAGCTCTGCCTGCAGGAGGACTCCAAAGCCTGAGCCAGCTCCCCGGAGGAGGAGGGGAACGAATCCTTCTGTTCTGTCTTGTAACGTGTGATAGTATTTTTATTTTTTTGGTCTACCTCACATCGCGCGGTTCAGTATTTGAGTGCCCGGACCAGAGCACTGACATCCAGCTTCGCCTTTGGCCACTGGGAAGGGCAGCTTTGACTCGCAGTTCGTGTTTTATACAGCAGGTCGGTGACTTGCTTCGGTTTTTTAAAGTTAATTAGAGACTAGGGTAATTGCAGAAAGGAGCCTAACCCCCCACGGTGGTGTAGGTGTGACAACACCTTTCGCTGTGGCGCTTTGTATCCCAGTCCAACTCCAAACGAGTTGGCCATGGCTGGTACTGGTTAAAGCCTGTTCGCAAGAGAAACCACACCTTTTATCCTCAAACCAAGTAAAAGGCCAAATTTAATCAAGCTTTTTTCATATTTTTGCGCAGGAATCTGAAAAGGAGCTGTCAGTAAAAAGCATTTTTAAAAACTATATTTATACCTAAGGAAATATAAAAAGATGAGAAGTCTACTGGGCATGTATATTGTGAACAAAAGCATCCAGTTGGGTTTTTTATTAACTTTTATTTTTATTGTCTTGATTTCGTGTACAATATTGTAGTTTAGGATTTGGAGTTATTTTGCTCTGTTCATTTGCTCATTGAACATACTGATCAAGGGACAATTTTTAACAGTTAGTAGGAAAAAATAATAGAGGCAATACTTTTCCAATTGATCTGTAGGGGTGGAATGGGAGAAATTCTACCCAAACTGAGAAAGTATATATTTTTTAAAAAGCAACTTGCCAATCTGTCATTGGTAACTTTTTTTTTTCTAGTGCCTTTTGCTGTGTTGGGGGGAAGCTTTAACAAAAGCATTTAACAAAATGGGTTCTTGGGAAACAGTTGAAACCCGGCAGAAAGGTCGGTCTCTCCTGGCAGCGCCATGGGGTCTGGGGACACTGGTGCCACCAGGAGCCGCAGATCCCCAGCCCCAGCACCCGGCGCATCAGGACATGAACGCCCTTCCTACCACCCTGGCGTTTGGCACTCAAAATTAATGTGTCAGACACCCCTGTGTCTGGAGTGCAGCACAGAATCACACGGGATTGGAAGGGACCTCTAGAGATCATCCAGTCCAAGCCCCTACCAGAGCAGGTCCACCCAGAGCAGGTCCCACAGGAACGTGTCCAGGTGGGTTTGAATGTCTCCGGAGAAGGAGACTCCACCACCTCCCTGGGCAGCCTCTGCCAGGGCTCTGCCACCCTCAAGGGAAAGAAGTTCCTCCTCACGTTTAGGTGATACTTCTTATATTCAAGTTTGTGTCCGTTCCCTCTTGTCCTGTCCCTGGGCACCACTGAAAAAAGACTGTCCCCATCCTCCTGACACCCACCCTTTGAATATTTATAGGTGTTGATCTGATCCCTGTCTTCTCTTCTCCAGACTAAAAAGACCCAAGTCCCTCAGCCTCTCCTCATAAGAGAGCTGCTCCAGGCCCCTCATCATCTCTGTAGCCCTCTGCTGTACCCTCTCCAGCAGCTCCCTGTCCTTCTTGAACTGGGGAGCCCAGCACTGGTCCCAATGCTCCAGATGGGGCCTCCCCAGGGCAGAGCAGAGGGGCAGGATGACCTCCCTCCACCTGCTGGTCACACTCTTCCTGATGCCCCCCAGGATGGCATTGGCCTTCTTGGCCACAAGGGCACATTGCTGGCTCATGGGCATCCTGTTGTTCACCGGGACTCCCAGGTCTTTCTCCTCAGAGCTGCTCTCCAGCAGATCACCCCCAACCTGTGCTGGTGCGGGGGGGTTATTCAGCACCCTACACTTGCCTGTATTGAAGTTCATCGGGCTCCTCTCTGCCGAGCTCTCCAGCCTGTCCAGGTCTCGCAGCACAGCCTTCTGGTGTGTCAACTACCGCTCCCCGTTCGGTACCATCAGCAAACTTGCTGAGGGGTCGCTGGGTGCTGTTGTCTGGCCCGGTCCAGGCGCCCGGTAAAATGTGGATGTGTAGCGGGGCTGCCCATGCAGGGAGCCAGCGCCGCCCCCACGGGGGTTCCTGCGGGTTCCTGCAAAAGCAGCAGGGTGGTCAAAAGCGTCAACATCTCTCATCGCATTTCCATAACGCTGCTGCTATAAGGCTATAAAAGGTGGGCTGGAAAGGTGGGCTGTTTTTTGTTTTTTTTTTTTCAAAATTCGCTGGTGTTCTGGCGTTTTGTGAATTCTGCCCCGCTCTGTGGTCCACATGTTTGAATATGGTATTCTGATATTTTTAATAGCCGAAATTATACACTTCGTAATAATTTGGTTCTTTCAATCTTTCTAAAGCCAGGTGATCCACAGAGATTTCTCCAGAGGCACAAAGCTCTGCAAACATTGGCTGTAGCACCTGCAGCTCGGTGGAAGTGAGCTGTTAGCTAATTACGGTATTTAAGATCAATCTTTGGTATGAAACCTCTTGAACTGGGGCTCTGCCATGGAAGGATGGGTTAAACTGTTACTGAGCGGGATGGTCAGCAGTACCAGTACTTTATCCCTGCTTCAGGACATTATGGACTCTTCCTGGGTGTTAATTGCCCCGTTAATAGTCTCTAGTGCAATTTAACTGTTTGCCTACCTTTTAGTCACCCCCGCTTGTGTTGATAACGCAAGTCTCTGTGTGGCCCGTTAGCGGAATGGTGGAGGATGTTTCTGCTGGATGTCTAGTTGGTTTTTCCCAGTAGGCTTTCTGAGATCTAATCAAAGTCCTCTTGCAGATTTAATTGTTCTGTGCTTCAGCTGCATAAGCCACACCAGGGAGCTCGGCAGCCGCCTCCTGCCCAAGCTGCCTGGGGGGGTAATTGTGAGTGTGTGATCCAAGCTGTGGTGCTGGCTTGAGTATCAAAAGTTTTGCAGACACAAGGTCCAGCATTTGTTCTTGCAGAACGTGACTTGGAAAAAAAAAAAACATCCTTAGGTTCAAAAGGAATGATCAAAGATTTTTTTTTTTTTTTTTAAGTGGGAAAAGGAAATGTTTTATCCATTGAAATCAGCTCCTCTGAATTTGCGGAATAAGGTGTCTGAAACCAATGGTAGTGGAGCAAAAGCAATTTTAAAGAATATGCTGATGTAGGGCCGTTTCTTCAAAAGTATTTAAACTGTGCAGGTGAGAGGAACTTCTCAGAATTTCTTTAGCACTTGGGAAGGTGCCTGAAAGGGAATGGTCCGTCCTTCCCGACCCTCTGGCCCTTACAGACCCCCTTAGCTCTTTGCCGAGAAAAAATAATCAAATGTCTGTGAACAACCAGAGCGGTGCGTTAAAATACGCGTTAAACCCTGTGCTTTGGAGCAATTGAGGAGAACGTCTCAAAGAGCATAACCTGCTGGAGCCGAGGAGCTCCTGAGATGGTGCCAGGGGCGCAGGAGGAGCGGGGTTTGCTGAGCGGGTGAAGGGCCCATGTCCCTCACCCAGCCTTCGGTGACGGCAGCAGCCCCCATGCCCTGGGGCTCGGTAGCGAAATCTTCATCAATACAAAGCTTTGCCGTACAAAAGGCAAGATGACCAAGGGACCCCATCAGCTTCTCTTACACCACTTTTGAAACTTTTATTTTTTTTTTGCCTGGAGGCATTCTTCATGGGCAGGGCGATCCAAATGTTCTCTAGGATTTTTTCTTAAATTTTAAATTCAGTCCTATGCACTCTTTGTTTGTATTACCCTTTGAAAGTATCTATGTTCTTGAAGTCTGTCTGATGGCTTTTCCTGGGGCTTCTTTCCCAGTGAACTGGACTGTGTGGTGGAGGAGTTCAGTGCAGAAGCTCCCCTGGGTCAGGAACCGTGCCAGGCCCAAGTTGTGCTGTGAAATTAAAAAAATGTGCTTTTTGGGTGTGAGGTGCTTTGGGAGCCCGCTCTCGGGGCAGAGCTAGGAGATGTTTATTGCAGGGTGGCCAGGCAGTGATGGGGCCATGGGGTCTGGTGATGCTGGCAGATGCTCCTGGAGCTCTCCCTCCTCCAGGGCCGAGCTGTGCCTGGTGTCTGCGGGAATAAATGTGGTCCCCACCGTGATGGGGCTCCTGCAGCTCTCTGGGTGGCCTCTGCTGCTCCTCCCTGCTCTGCCCTGGGGTACAGCCTGCTCCCCCTGTTTTTTCCAGTTTAATCTTGCCTCAGACACCAGTGTATCCACCACCAGTGACTTCTTTTTAGCTGTGAACACCACTTGCTTTCCCCTGTGCATTTGGTCAGTCTCACGTGGCGGTGGGCGTTGGGGCTGTGTTTTTTCCCTTTCCCCCCTGGAGTCTCTGAAACTCGTTGAGCAGCTCTGGAGAAGACCTTTCTGGTGGCAGGCTGGGAGGTGTGGGGGGCTTGGAGGGGGGATGCTCTGGGCAGCCGGACCCTGCTCCCGCTGGGCTGCACCCCCAGCTCACAGCTCCAGCCCCGGGAACACTTTAAATTTCACTGAATTTCACTGAATTTCACTGAATTTCACTGAATTTCACTGAATTTTTAGAGTTGGAAGGGACCACAGAGATCATCTAGTCCAACTCCCCTGCTGAAGCAGGATTGCCTAGAGCTAGAGCATGTTACACAGGACTGCATCCAGGCGGGTCTTGAAAATCTCCAAAGAAGGGGACTCCACAACCTCCCTGGGCAGCCTGTTCCAGGGCTCTGTCACCCTCACCGTGAAGAAGTTTCTCCTCATATTTGAGTGGAACCTCTTATGTTCCAACTTATGCCCGTTGCCCCTCGTCCACCTCGTGCTCTGGTTGCTTTTCACTTAGCTCAGTGTTTTTTTGCACTGCTTTGGTGTTAGTTTGGGGGGTTTTTGTGGCTCTTTTGTGCTGCTGTTGCTGTTGCGAGGTGGATCTCCGTGCAGCGGAGCGGAGTTGAGCAGGGCTGAGCCCGGGCGGGTGTTGCTGTGCTGGGCTTCACCATGTTTGTAAACTCTGCGCTCCTTCAGAAGAAACCCAACCAACCAACCAGCCGAACAAACAAACAAACAAACAAACAAACAAAACCCCCTCGTTTTAGTGACCTTTTCCCTCAGTGTAGATTTCTCCTGCTCACATTGAAGAACAGAGGTTAAACCCTGGCACTTTGCGGTTTTCGGGAGGCTCAGGTTTCTGGAGAGGTTCCGGATGTTCCCGCTAATCTTCCCTTAAAGCACAAGTTCTTAAGCGCTTAGAAATGTTCCAGCTCAAGGACGTTTGAGACCAGTCACCACATTTAGCCTCTCCTCGCCGATGCGTCTAGTTTGGGGGGATTACTGATTTTATTTTTATTTTTTTTTTAATTAACTTCTAGTAACAACCTGAAGCTTAATGCATGGAATATGAACTGAAAGGGAAAGTTAATTAACTTCTTCTCTAGCACCTTTCTGTTATCCCTGAACTGCTCCCCCCAAATACCCCCTGAGAAATTCAAACTGTAATCTCTTTTGCACTTTCCTATTTTTATAGTAATTTGCACTTAACCGTGATCATTTCCCTCGTGTAACCCTATAATGAGTCCTGCGGTATTTTAGTCATCGTTCTGCCACTTTTTGAGGGAACGCATTCAGGAATGATGAGTAAGTTTGTTTAGAAGCAGGGCTAGTCCCTGCGGCAGGTCTGATCGCTGAGCAGAGCGAGGTCTCCTGGTGGTCCCCATCCGCCTGGGTCTCCCGTCACCGCTGGTGGGCTCAGGGGTGTCCCCAGCCCGTCCCTGCTGATGGGAGGGGAGATGTTGGGTGTCTCCTTGTGCTGGGGACGGTTCCTTACGAGATGAGTCCCACCACAGGGACACGTTTAGCGCCGGGGCTGCTCCTGTGGCAGCACTTGGAGCTGCCCCCCCTGAGCCTCTTTTAACAGGCAGCACAATTGATGAATGTACGGGGGGAAAAAAAGCATTAAGAGGTACACTATATTTCTACAGAATATACGAAACGTGCAATAAGTTGTAACCAAAGGCTCTGAATGTATTTTTTGGCATAAATAGACTGAATATATTTTGAATGTAGCTCTTACATTTGTGTCTAAATCTGCTGTGGTTTTTGAGTTCCCAAAGAGAAATGTGTAGTGTTTTGTCAGTCTATGAACAGGTGTCCGAGTTGTCTGTTTTTTAAAGAAGCATTAATATTTTGTCTGGAAGTACTGTAATATTTTAGAACTTAGTATAGCAGTACGATGCTAAAATTCAACCTTCATATTGTGAAATACCTAACCTCGTGTACACTGCAGCAAGTTATTTTTAAAACTATTGCTAAAGTTATTGCTTGATATTGCAGCTGCCCCTGGATGTAAATAATTTGTTTAAATGTTGTATTTTGTATGCATATTTTACATACCGGTATACTTTGGGAAAGACATGGCGATTTTAATAAATTAAGCACACTCTGCCATTGTGTTCCTGTGAAGTGTAAAACTATTCTTTTAATGTTCGTTTTGTGAGGGGGAAAGGGTTGTGGGCTCTTTCGGGTAAGTTGTAGCCATTGGAGGTTTCAGCCATGACCCAAAGCTCTTGGCTGGTAGTGGCCGCAGCCCCTCGCCCGGCGGTGGCCACAGTGTGCTGGGTAGGGGGACGCCGCATGAGCTGGGGGCTCTGGGGCTTGCAGAGAGCAGGGAAGGGCAACCTCCTGCTGGCCACCGCTTTCTCACCCTCCACCGCTGCTGCCAGCCCAGGCACCGCCAGATGGGGAGTAAATTGTGTCCGGGGGGGCATCCTGCCTGCTTTCGGGCTCCTGTGCTGGTGGGGTGGGCACAGTGATGCTGGTCCTCCTTGTACGTGCTGTTCCTGGTGTGTGGCGGACACGGTGATGCAGGAAACAGCCAGCTTCTGCTTACGGCTGTGAGGAACCCTTACTCTAATTAAGGAGATGAACAGCGGGTAAGCACCAGCGCTGAACCGGAGCGTTCTCCAACCCTTCTTCCTCCCTCTCTGGGAAACGGCAGCTTCTCTCCCATGCTGGAGAGACAGCGTCCTGAGATGAGGGGGTGAGTCTCGTCGGGAGGAGGAGACCCTGCTCTCGGCCTCAGCACGTCGTTCTGCATCTGCAGCACATCTCTGCCGATGTGAACTCCTGCTGAGCCCCCTTTCACAAAACTCCCTGGGTCCCACTCTTCCAGCTCTCGAGGTTTTCGGTGGTGTAAACCCCAGTGAGACCCGCTCACAGACAGGACTTCCCGTCTGAAGTCTTTGCTTGCTTGAAAATCCCCCATGACCGTAACCCAGGGATTTGAGTCAGGCTTTACTCAAATTTAAGCCATGTCAAAATGAAATCCACCACGCTGCTACCCAAGAGTATCCCCATTTCCATGGCTTTCGAAGGATACTGTGGGCTTTTGTTTTTTTCTTAACAAGACCACTGTATTACAGACAATTACGTGTGAGTTCGGTCCTTCTGCCATGGTCAGTGGGACCATAAGTGCACTCTGCTTCTGGTAACTGCATGTTTCAAGGCAGTTTTAGTTGCCAGGTCCAATGCTGGCTATGAAGTGTGGGCTCTGGCTGCTGTATGGCCAGCGGTGGCTCTGGAGCAGGTGCCAGCCAAACAGCAGCAACCTGTGGTGAACGGTGGCTACCATCCCCTGGGAGAACAAGACACGGCACTGAGATGTTCCTGCTTCCTTGGAGATGCCTGTTGCCCGCTGGCAAGCAGCTCGTCCCTGTGGCTGCCAGATGAGTCCCATCCCCATCCCCTCCACCCCAAGGGCTTCCACATGGGGAGAGGTGTGTGTGTGAAACTGCTTACTGGAGGGTTTGGCTCTACAAGAGAAAGGCCTAATTCTTCATTTTCTTGTTATTAGGTAAACGAACTCCACAGGAGTCATGGGTATGAACCTGGTCACAAAGGAGAAGAGGCAGCTTGGCTGTCCCTGAAGGTATGGGCTCATGTCCTGCGGAGGGTGGTTCCTCGCTCGTTCCTCCTGCCCCGGTACGGGGAGGGTGGGCAGGAACCCTATAGACATCTCAGCCTGGGATGGATGGATGGATGGATGGATGGATGGATGGATGTTTCAGAAGCAGGCATCAGCTCTGCTCCTAGGAAAGTGTCCCATCACTTTCTGTGCATTTTAGAGGTGGTTGAGAGGGAACTCAAGCCTTGCAGAGCCAGGAGCTGCTGCTCCTGTGCCGGTAGGGACACCCTTCCCCTGCCAGCGCTGGAGCTGCTGGTTCCTCTCTGGCTGGATTCGTAGGAACAATGGAGTGAAACGGCTGCACCTCAACCTGCAGCGTGGGAGGGCTGTGTTTCCTAACGGGAATGGTTTAAAGCTTTCTGTGACTGCTCCGTGCGGCTGAAGGGGGTGTTCGCACATGCGCTAATTAGTCTGAGGAGCTTGCTCCTGTGCGCAGAGATGTGTGTGTCTGCCCAGGACCTGGCAGCCTGGGCGATGCACCAGCCGTGGCACAGCTCTGGGAAAAAACACTTTGTGGATTTTGGGAAGCTGTAGCATCTTGTTTTCTTTCAAATGTATTCTTTTCTGGGCCTGCTGGGCTGCAGCAATTTAGGAAGCGTTCACGAGAGCACAGGAAATGTGTAGGTAGTTCATAAAACACAAAGGTGGAGAAAGTAGCAAAAAAAAAAAGCAATGTCTCGTCAATAGGCTGTGGTGTTGTTATGCTGCAGAGGCAGGGTCCCTTCCTCTTTTGTTAAGTGTTTGATTGCCTCTTAATTATTTGGTATCAGTTTAATTGCACTCTGTTTTTGCCCAGGCGTCGTGGGCTGCAGCAGCTTGGTTGGCAGGACACCAGCTTATGGACCTGCCTCCCCGTTTGGGGACTGGCCTTTCCTTGGGGACTGAGAGCCAAGGGGCTGAATTTTAAGGTTCTGTCAGTTTAATATCAAAGAATTACTTTAGATACCGCTGTCCTTAATACCAGTGCAAGAATAGGATCTGGCATGTGAGTAAATGTAAAGGAAATGGAGAGAAGCCGGGATTTTTCACTGCAGTATCTTTATAAAATGGTTTTTTGGTTGGTTTTGTTTTTTTTTTTTATTTTATTTTGGTGTCTCAGTACCAGCAAAACTACAGGAAAGTGTAATAGGAAATTGATGCTCAGTTGAGTTTTCCTTGTGTGGGGACAAATGTAAGGCTAAAGTCTACTTTCTGTTAAACCTGGAGAGAGTGTTAACTAAGATGAACCCAGATGGGAATTATCTTTTTACTGAGGCAGAAGTACAACCGGGATGCTACAGCGCAGGGGTTACTGCTGGTTTCTGAGGGTCCTCTGTTGTGACTAAGCAGGTATTTGTGTGTGTGTACGTGCGGCTGAGAGCCCTTTGCCTGCTCCCGCGGGGGGCACAGCTGCCTGTAAGTGTTCATACAGTTACACGTGTTTAGCTGTGTTCTACAGACACATGCACATCTCCATACTGCATTGATAAAACAGAGGGGTTGTTTTTGTTTTTTTTTCCCCTCCAACATTTATTTTGCTTAAATCTGCCACCGAGTCCTCGGTATGTATTTGTTTAAAAACAAACTGTGCAGATATTGATGTATTTAGAGCTTAGAGACATGGCTTAGTGATGTTTTTTATTGGAGTTAGGTTGATGGTTGGACTAGATGATCTTAAAGGTCCGTTCCAGCCCAGACAATTCTATGATTCTATGATTTGTGGATTGCTGCTCAGGTTTGATTCATTGTGAAACACCTTTCTGATTCACTGGTAAGTTAAATGAAAGGTGCTGGAAATTCACTGGCTGTAAGAGAGTCACCAAGATTATTGCTCGGGGTCGTTATCTTACGCTTCTGCAAGGGATTATTGAAAATCTCATATAAAATCACGGGAACTAATGTTATGTAGAGATTAGGAATCTAAGCTTTCACGACAATTCCACCCCTCAGCAAGAGGCTTGTTGTTCAAGACCTCTTCAAAATCAGCCCTAGGCTTCATATCTTGGGATTCTTGAAAAATTTATGTTTTGATTAGGAAAGCAGAGAAGAGCCCAGGGGACAGAGAGATCAGCGGCTCTGCTGAGCCACCAGCGGGGCGATGCTCATTTGGGTACTCAGACCGTTACTCTGAGTCATTGCAGGGCTCACCAGCTACTTGTCAGGTGGAAACGTTGGTAGCACAGAGAGCTGGCTCCTTAAAATAGCTCGTGTGGTTTGTCTACATGGTGAAGTGTGAAAATACAAAACCTTATTCAAAAAATATGGAGAGAGATTGGTTTTTTGAAATCACGGAGCAGATTTCATCACACCCTCCAGGAGGGTTTGAGCACTCTCATAAAATGAGTCTGTATGAAGTTATTCAGATTAGACCAGCTCACGGGAACGTCCTCGTGTTGCCTTTCCAGCAACATCGCGTTGAAAACCCTGCCCTCTTCTCATTAAATGCAAATCCATCCTAAGTCTGTGGCCTTCCAGCCAATTACTTTAATGCAAAATGGTTCCCTTAATGTGACAACAGTTTTAGTTTCCTTTCAAAACAGCTAGAAATTTGTAGTTCGAAGAAGTTGTACAAAGAACAGGAGAAATGGCTGGAGCAGAGCCTGAAGGTCCTCCAGGAAGTGCAGGGTCTGAAGGTGCAGGGAAAAGCCCAGCCCAGGCTATGGAGATAACGACACCGGGAGAGCAGCACACTCGATTTGACAGAGTACACTGCCATCAAGCAGCAGCTACTCCTCACCATGAACCCCGAGGTGCCTCAGGGTTGCGGTCCTTCAGAACGGTGCCCTGAATCCCAGGCTGAGGGTGGTGGGGATGAGCAGAGCCAGTAGTGCCTGAGCTCCATTATGGACCAGTGCTGCTGCTGGGACAGGCTGGAGAGGCTGGGACCTCCTCTGACGTGTGGTGGGGAGTCCCTCCACAGATAACAGCGATGGAGGTGATTTGAGGAACTGGGGTGCCTGTAAAGAGAAGGGGAGCTCTAGGACTGGAGGGGCAGAGACGGGGATTGACCAAGGACTCAATCCCCATGAAGGAAGAAAGGAGCAGCTCTCTGGGGGCTGAGGATGGAAGATGAGGGTGTTCTGCTCTCCCTCCACAGAAACTGGAACAGGTCCAGAGGAGGCCACGGAGATGCTGGGAGGGCTGGAGGCCCTCTGCTGTGACAACAGGCTGAGAGGGTTGGGGGGCTTCAGACTGGAGAAGAGAAGGCTCTGGGGAGACCTTGGAGCCCCTTCCAGTCCCTCAAGGGGCTCCAGGAAAGCTGGGGAGGGACTCTGGATGAGGGAGGGGAGCCCTAGGAGGAGAGGGAAAGGGTTTGACCCTGAAAGAGGGGAGATGGAGCTGAGATGTGGGGAAGAAGTTCTTTGGTGTGAGGGTGGTGAGAGCCTGAGACAGGTTGCCCAGAGAAGCTGTGGCTGCCCCATCCCTGGAGGGGTTGAAGGGCAGGCTGGAGGGGGCTTGGAGCAACCTGGTGTGGTGGGAGGTGTCCCTGCCCAGGGCAGGGGGTGGCACTGGGTGGACTTTAAGGTCCCTTCCAACTCTACCCATTCATGCCGGTAAGAAGGCTGGAGGGACCATCCCTTCTGATCTCCTCAGACACTCCTGGGTGGCCACCATGGGCAGCTTCATGCAGCCATGACGCTTGCTGTCACAGTGGCTGTGGGTTTGGTGTGAGGGTCTTGTGGTGCCCGGCTGGGACCGTGTCTGGGGGTGGGGGGACCTGGGCTGCTGTGGTCCCACTGTTTGCTCTGATGGGAGATCTTATTTGTTTCTCCTCTCTGCCTGTTTGGAGATGAGTCAGTGGGTTTCAGAAACGTCAAAGAGGGTTGCCTGAGGAACTGAAATGCACTTTGTTTGTTTTCAAAGGCGCTCGGTGGGGTGATTGCGAGCAGGAAAAGGGGAAGAGGCTTTGAGTCACTGCGGTCCCTGCATTACTCAGCGTTAGCGAGTGAGCAGATGCCATCCCTGCGACACAGCTTGCTTTTCTCAGGAAAAAGGAGAGAGCTTTCCCCCCATCGTACCTAGCTTCGTTAACTTTTTGTCTCTGAATGAGCACTGTGGGGGAGGTGAGACAGAAGCTGTGAGTGGGGTGGGAGCCACCCCTTAGCCCCGAGGGGTTCCCCCTGGACCTGCCTCCTTCCCTTTCTCCGAGGTGAAGGATGGGACAGTCCTGGTGCAACCGGGGTGAGATCCCACCTGGGATCGTTCTGCTCCGGGGTGGAATCACTGCTCGGCTCCCCTCGAGGGACCCGGGCTGCCAGCATGGCATTGGGTGGGTGGGCAAAGCTGACCCCTCAGGGGGGTCCCAAGGGCACCTGGGGTGTCACTGGCCATGGCGACCAGCCCTTCTGCCTGGCTGGGTGGGCTCGGTGCGTGATGGCCAGCAGGGCACAGCGTGGGGCTGCCTTCCTTGGAGGGAGCAAGGATGGCACTTGGCCAGGGCACCAAACCAACCCCTGGCCCTCCTGAGGTAGCCCCTCATGTCCCTTCCTTCAGGCCCTCCGTCTACATTGCTGTGTGCCCCAAACCTGCCAAAACTCAATCCCTCTGCTGAGGGCATCACTCTGCCCTCCCTCCCTGGTGTCTGCAGCTCCCGCTCCCCTCCCTCTGCCCGGGAGTTACCCACAGAAACCCTCATCCAAAGAAAGCATTCTTCTCCTGGCTTTGCCAGCAGGGCATTTGAGCAATGCAAGGGGTGCTGAGCAAGGGGGAGAAGGAACCAGTTGGGGTGAGGGGAGCATCTGAAGCAAGTAGGGCTTTAAGGACGGATTGTTGCAGAGAGAAGCAGCCGTTTGGTGAGAACTGTTGTGTGCAGGAATGGGAAAAAAAAAAACAAAAAAAAAACAAAACAAACCCAAAGCAGCAGATTTCTTTAATTACCAAGCCTAGTTCTTAACTCTCTTATGAGCACAACACATACCCAGGGCCCCGGTGATCTGCTGGAGGAGATTTACGCGACGTGCACCTAAACCACAGCTCACGTGGCCGGCTTTCCGGTGCCGGGCTCGCTGGTGGCACGGCGGGGCCATGGCGCCTTAGTTCCCCCAGCCCTGCCGCGCTGCGCCCCCCCGGCCCTCATGGCGCTCAGGCGGCTCGTCCAGCAGAACCACAACGCCAACCTCCTGGGCTTCGGCCCCGGGCCGGCCAGCACTGCCGGTGGGGAGCCAGCCCTGCCCATGGACAGCAGGAGGATCCAGCACTTGGCCAACACGGTGGGGACGCTGCCCCGCGGGCGCAAGCAGGTACCCGGGGGATATTTGGGAGGGTTGGCGGTGGCTCGATGCCAGTGTCTGCAGGGGTGAGGGGAACCCGCCGAGTGACCGCATCGTAGGGTGCAGGTCCGATTTTAGGGTGCTGGAAGGGTTTAGGATGGAAGGGTTGACAGGCTGAGAGAGCTGGGGTTGTTCAGCCTGGAGAAGAGAAGGCTCCAGGGAGACCTCACAGCAGCCTTCCAATATCTGAAGGGAGCTACAGGAGAGCTGAGAGGGACTCTTTGTCAGGAAGGGTAGTGACAGGACAAGGGGTAACAGTTTTAAATTGGAAGAGGGGAGATTTAGATTAGATACCAGAAAGAACTTGTTTGGTGTGAGGGTGGTGAGAGCCTGGCCCAGGTTGCCCCGAGAAGCTGTGGCTGCCCCATCCCTGGAGGGGTTGAAGGGCAGGTTGGAGGGGGCTTGGAGCAACCTGGTGTGGTGGGAGGTGTCCCTGCCCAGGGCAGGGGGGTTGGAACTCGGTGATCTTTAAGGTCCCTTCCAACTCTAACCATTCTATGATTCTGTGATTCCTGTGGGTTTTGGGATTACAGTGAAGCCTTTGGAGCACCAGCAGCATGGGAAGCTGCGGAGGGGAGTGAGGAAAGAGAGGTTCTGCCTGCCTTGTGGCTCCCAAAGTGCTTCTGCAGCCAAGGTCCTGCCCCAGCTGTGTCTCTTCTCCATTTACAGCAGCACCACGAGCCACAGGAGGCTCTCACTGTCTGGGTTTTCTCTTAAACTTGCATTTACTTCAGCACCGCAGCCTGGCTGGGCTGTGCTTTCTTCTGCAATGCTGGCAGAAAGCACCCACCATGAGTTATTTCCACCCAGTTTTCGGAGTATTTTGGTACAACCTGTTGTTGGGGCTGTCTCTCTCTTTTCTGGGCTTTTCCCCCCGAACAGCACATTTCTGCTGTTTCCCACAAAAGTCTCCCTTGCTCATGCTGTAAGCTGCCAGCCGAGCGACCCCAGCTCTGGTCTGTTTGTCTCACATGAAGAAGCCTAGGTAGAAGCCGCCCGAGACACGTTATAACGTGGAGGTGTTGTCAGGAAGCCGGTGCAGCGTCTGTGCGCTTGAGGCTTGGCCCGGGGGGGGGGACGGAAACGCGCTTAGTCCTGTTCTCTGACCAAGTACGGGGAGATGAAGGATAGCCAGAGCCCGGCTCATGGTGGGACGCTGGCTGTGGGGTGACACCCACGCCTGTGTTGGGGCAGCCCTTTGTGTGGCCATCGCAGGGGAGGCTGGTGGCCACGGCTGCGAAGTGGCCGCGTCTGTTAGCAGTGAATTACAGCATGCACCCAGGGCTGGCGGGCTGCGGGGGCCAGCAGCCCAGGGGCACGCTAGCCATCAGCTCTTTGCCGGGTCTGTGCTTCATCGTTATCCCTGGGGGTTCTCCCCCTCTCCTTTCTCTCCCCAGGCAAATCCATGCCCGTAAAGTAGGGTGTTTCTGCAGGTGGTCACACTGTGGCATCATTCTGTACTGCATAAGCCTGAGATGTTTGGCAATATTGACTACAAACATTTCAGTGATAACGTAATTCCTTATTTGTAGGTTATTTTTATGGGAATAATCGGTGTTCGACACTGATCCTGGCTTTTTCCAGACACCTCTTCAGGCACAGGTCTCCCCAGCCTGAGGCAGGGATCCTGGATGCTCATTGCCATGACCACGCGTGCCATCAGCTTGGAAACGCTATGCGCCTGCCGTGACAAACCGCAGCGATAACTGTCTGCAGTTACCTTAATTTAGGTGCTCTTTCTGCCATTTCTGACGAGGCATCAAGTTTAGAAATGCCTACAGATTTTTAGGGGAAAGGTACAAAAGAAAGGTGAGGTCCAGTGATGACAGAGATGTGATTTGGGCACTTTATAGATGATGGTTACAGCGTTAACAGGAATGCCGGCAATCCCCGCCCTTCGCAAACTTGGATCCTCATCCCTTTCAGCATTTCGGAGGGTCCCTGCTGCTGGAGCGATGCTCTGGTGCTGTGTGCCTGTCAGCCCCCTGTCCTTGCACGAGAGCACAAGTGCCCTGAGGACGGAGCAGCCCAGCCAGTGGCATGGGGTGGCCACTGACCGAGCCCCTGCTGCCCCCTGCCCCCCGCACTGGACCCCAATAAAGCAAGGTGACCCACAAAGAAGGAATATTCCATCTCTTATTTGAAAAGACAGGGCTGCCATGT
Source organism: Calidris pygmaea (assembly GCA_003697955.1). Lineage (NCBI taxonomy): Eukaryota > Metazoa > Chordata > Aves > Charadriiformes > Scolopacidae > Calidris > Calidris pygmaea. Next base: position 903,091 of record QJSC01011232.1, on the reverse strand, counting down.
AGGGTTGTGGTTTTAAAAAAAATTAAATATGCAAAATAAGACAAGAGTGTTGTGGGCACTGGAAGGACCAGTGGGAGGTCCATCTCCTGTGCTCTGTCTGATACAGGCTTTTCCTTGATCGGTCGTTCCTCTTGTCTTTACACCTCCAGCAGTTTGGGGAGGAGTTCCCTGCTCCAAGCACTTTTGCCAGCAGAAACTTTTTCTTGGGATAAAAACCTGGGTTTTTCTACCTGTTCTCATGCTTTTTCACAACAGCCTCTATTGCCCTCAACAGGGGCTTCCAGCTGGGGACCCACAGGGGTCTCCTGGCCGAGTTACTGCTGCTCCCAGGCCTCTCTCCCCCTCCCAAGTAGGTGTTGCTGAGTGTCTGAAAACTGATGTCAAATTATTACCCCTGCACAAAAAAAAAAGCCTTGTGTTGCTTCATTTTATACTGGCTGGTGGTAACTCAGCTCTCAGTTTTAACTCATTGCAGGGCAGATTGGATAGCTGGGGGGGGGCTGAAATTGTTAACAAAGTTGGAAGGGGCACTGCATTGCCGTCTCCCAGCGAAGATGCCCAGACGTTTTGTGGAGGTGAACAACTGAAACAATATTATGATGTGCTGAGTATTCATGTTTTTTTTTATTTTGGAAATACTCAATTTTATATTTAAAAGGTTTGGAAAAATAAAAGAGCTGATGTATAGCCAGTTTTTCACAGCTTAATTTCCAACATAATAAAAATAAACATGAATTCCTTCAACAACCGCCTCTTCCAGGTTAGTGTTGTCCTTCACACAGGAACAAGTCGCGGTTCAGACTTGGCCCTGCAGCAACGCCAGTTAAATGTCCTCCGCAGGTGTTGGTATCAGACCTGCTACTGTGGGAAATTGCTCTGTAGCTCACTTGGAAGGGAACTGTGGGGTGGAGGAAGACCTCCATGGCAGGAAGGAGCACCTTTTCCAGGCTCTGCAGGTGGTGGTCGCCGTCAGCAGCTGGCAGGGGGCTCTGGAGGTGGTGATGAGTTGGCTTGCGTCCTGGACCTAACTGCGTTTCCTCTTGTTCTCAAAGTTTAAGTTCTCGTTTGACGGAGGGAGAGGCTGTGTTGGTGCAGGCTGGGTGTGGGATGCCACCGGCTGTTTTAGTTTTTCTCTAAACTGCTGATTTTAGCCATGTCCCTCAAAGAACCCTAAGCCTACTGACCCTTTTCCACTCCCATTTCTGGTTGCAGCTTGCCTTGACCAGATCCAGCTCCTTGGGTGACTCCTCCAGGCCACAAAGGTATGAAGACATTTTTCTATAATCACTGTTACTTACTTATTCTGTATAAAATGTGTGATCTGGGAGCCTTCCCATTTAGCAGCCCTTGTGGGAAAGGGGTGCAAGGCAGAGAGTGATACCCAACGCTTGGGCCGTGCAGGTGCAACGGTGACATTTGGTTTGAGGAAGGAGAGAGCAGGCACCACTGGAAGGTCCGAGGGAAGGCGTGTGGCACCCTGCACAGGGAGGAGCAGTGATGGGGACACCACCCTTTCTGTTAGAAACACAAACTACATGAAGCATGGCACCCCGGCACTCATGTGGAATTCTGTGCATTCTTCTTGCAGGCACCTCGTTGCTATATTAAAGGAAGATAGAGAGACGTTTGGGTTTGAAATCCAGGTAAGAATTAAACGAGAAGTTGATTCGTTTAAAAATAAAATCCGGTGCAGTCTGTCAAGTGTCACACCCTCAAAATGAGGTTAAGGCAGCATAGAGCAGAGAAAGGCATCTGTCAGCTCCTTGTGAAGTTTGAAGGGCTCACAGTCATGACAGGACCAGGATGCATTGCCAAGGATTTTATTCATAGCGAAGGTCACAGATGAGAATTTCTGGCCATCTCACAAGCCAGAGCGTTGAACGTAGGAGGAACCTCGTCCAAATCCAGATATGAAACAACGGCAGTGCCTTCTTACCTCCATAAGTGAATATTTGTCTTGAGCATCATATAGAAGAGTATTTTAATACAAAAAGAGAGAGATCAATAACCTTTCTCTCTCCAAAAAATACCTTATATCAACATTGTACTACTTCCTGTAATGAATATAGAGACGTATGTATTTTTGAAGTAGATCTATAGTATTGGTACTTTCTTTAGTAAATAAAGCATGACTTTTTTTGGGGGGGGGGCTAAATCACATAGGAAGAAATTCTGTCAGATGTAGAAGTCAGTAAATCATTAAATAGGAAAACCAGAATCTTATCAGAACTGCTGCTAATGGGAGATTTTTGTTCTGTAGATTTTTTTGTTCGAAAGCTAACTCTTGGATTGGTGGGCCTGCTAAAATCCCAGTTATAAATAAAAAATAATCCCAGGAATAAACAGATGCTGTTTTGGGGGCAGAGCTCTGCCTGTGACCCCCAGACCCTGCCTCATTGCCCCTGTTTCTATTACGGTAGTGTCAGGGCATCTTCAAAGAGCTTGCCTTTATCTGTGCACAAAGGGAAAATAGTATTTTCAGTGAAATTAGTGTATTAGAAAAAGCTTAACTTCCTCAAATTCAGTTTTGTGACTAATGAGTGGGTAAGTGTTCAGCTCGTGAACAGTGGAGAGCTTTCAGAAGGAAGGATAATTGAGTCAATTATCGGGCTTTTGTATAAATTGTCAGGGCAGATTTTCATTATATGTGACATTCTGATTAAAAATAATTGTTGTTGGCTCATTTTCTTACTGAGCGTAGATGCAGCGTGAGCGTTTCACTAGAAAGTCCAGGCTGTAGAAAGGCAGCATCTGTCTGATACTACGGATAAGCCATTATTTAGAAGCTGTAATTTCATTACTACAAGTTAAATTTAGGCAAACCAGAGTAAGATGATGTGAAACTCTAGGTCTTCCATCTGCAGGGAGCTCATGAGAACTGCAGCGATGGCTGAATGCCAGAGCTTCTCGCCTGTTACCGCTCCTTCTCCCACTTCCTGCTGGTGGAGCAGAGCCTGGGGATGAGACAGATGCCGTGGGGCTCCCCAGGTCCCTGAGCGTTTGCAGAGCAGGCGCTCTGGTAGCACGTCTCTGCCCTCACTGCAGCCCCCTAAAAGCTAGGTGTCCCCTCCAAAACCACGGCCCAGTCATCTTCCATGGTCCATGGGGAGAAAAAGGTACAGGAGAGGGAACTCCACACTCCTGGCTGGAGAGCTTCTCTTGGGGCCATCAGTCACAGCCTGGAGATGTCCACCTCTCCCGGTGGCTCTGGTGGGGACACTGAGACACCGCTGTCCAGATGGCTCCCGTTAGGTGTGATGAATCCCATCCTGCTTGTCCAGCTTGTATCACTCAAGCTGGCCCAGTCGTCCAGGCTGGTAGGAGAGACCTACCACTCTGAAATAGGCCAAAACAAGAGGCAGGTGTGACCTGTTGTGGCGTGTCCTCCAAAGACCCTCATGTTTCACTTGGCACTCTGAGTTTAGCCAGAAGTTTGACTCTTGGTCTGCTGCTGGCTGAAATTCCTGCATCAGCGTGGTTTGGCCAGATAAGCCCTGAACAGGGTTTTCAGCCCTGTTTGTTCCACCCTGAATGAGAAAATCAGGAATCTAACACCACTTCTTATATCTGGGTTAGATGCGTCATAGGTTTTCAGGAAGTTCAGCTTCAGTCTTTAATTCTGGTAGGAAGATGTGGCTTAATACTGATATTTGCATGTAACCGAGAAGACATTTCCTGTCATTGCAAGATCTGGTCAGGTTGCATCGCCTACTTCTGCATTTTTCTAAATACGTGTCAGCACTGGTAACCACATGATAGATTCATACTTAGAATCACTTAATATGTATTTAAATGTGCAAGCCAAGAATAAAAAGCACTTTCTAGGGGGTGTGGGGACGTGTGTGGATCATGAGTTTTGAGAGGCCAAAGGAGCAAATGTAGGTCCAACTCTCCTTGGTTTTCAATTCTGATATTTGAACCCATCTCTGGCAGCACCAGCCGAGTTCCCACGGTGTTGGCCATGAGCCAGGGGCAATCACTCGAGAAGCCCAAGCCATATCCCAGCGTGCTGGGGCTGGAACGTGGAATATTCCCCCAGCCACTGAACAACCCAGAAATCAATTCGCATCTGTGTCTGCTAACGCGTATTCTTGGCTGAAGTTGCTGAGATTTTGATAACAAGTGACCAACTTGCTGAACTAGCTTTTGCAAAAGCAGGGTACAGGCAGGTGTCTGCAGTTCTCTAGCATAAGAATGAAATGTCTAATTATAAGGTTATAACATTTTGATGTTCTCACTTGTATGATAATACACCCTGCTCATCACAGCCTCCTCATTTAAAAAAAAAATGTGTAAAAAGACTATTAATTTTTAAATTGTTTTCATGCCTTTAATACTGGTAACACCGTTGCTTTGGTATTTACAGACTATTAGATTTCCGAACCAAAATGATTACTCCCTGGAGGTATGCACTTGTGTCTGCAAGATTCAAGAAGAAAGTCCTGCCCATCTTTCTGGCCTTCAAACTGGTAACTATTGACTTTTTTTTTTTCCTGGTGTGGATGGCCTTATTTTGCTTTTCTCTGGATGAGTTTTGGTGTAGAGCATGTGGAGGCTGTGTGCGTGTTGCAGGCGTTCATTTCCCCTCTGTGTCTCTCTAACAGGCGATATTCTCTCCAGCATCAACGGCGTGAACACTGATGGTTTTAGCCACAAGCAAATAGTAGACTTGATAAAGTCTTCAGGGAACTATTTAAGGTAGGCCTCCCTCCTTGACATGGGTTTTAGCTCAACAGTCTCTCCCACTGGAGGCCAAGGGAGCTTCTTGTGCTGCCCTGCAGTCCTGTGCTGTCCCAGGGGCAAAGAAATCCCAGGGGCTCTGGTTTTGCAGAGCCACACTCCTGCTGGAGATGGGGGTTGGGAGGGAGAGAGGTGTTCAAGACCAGGTTGGAGGGGGCTGGGAGCAACCTGGTCTGGTGGGGGGGTTGAAATTCGATGATCTTTAAGGTCCCTTCCAACCCAAACAGTTCTATGATTCTACCGCTCTGGGAAGGTGCCCCAGTGTTACCCCCCACTCTGACCCTTTTCTCCTGCCCCTGCCACGTGTTTGCTCATCTTGCACCAGCACTGATGCTGGTGGGGACAGCCAGAGAATCATAGAACCATAGATTTGTCTGGGTTGGAAGGGACCTTTCAGATCATCGAGTCCAACCATCAACCCACCACTGCCCAACCCACCACTGACCCATGTCCCTCAGCACCACATCTGCCCGGCTTTTAAATCCCTCCAGGGGTGGGGACTCCACCACTGCCCTGGGCAGCCTCTGCCAAGTCCTCACAACCCTTTGGGTGAAGAAATTTTTCCCAATCTTCATCCTAAACCTCCCCTGGGGCAACTTGAGGCCATTTCCTCTTGTCCCATTGCCTGTTCCTTGGGAGAAGAGACCGACCCCCCCCGGCTACACCCTCCTTTCAGGGAGTTGGAGAGATCTCCATGGAGGAGAGGGGTGGCCGGGCAGGATGCGGTGTAGGGTCTGGCAGCCCTGGCAATGCCTGGGGCTCCTCTCCACTTTGGTGCCAACGCTGCCTGGTCTTCACAGGTTAGAGACCATCAACGGGGCCATGTTCCTGCGGAAAATGGAGCTCGAAACCAAGCTGCAGCTGCTGAAGGTAATATAATTAATTAGTTAGTCCGCTGTTGAAGGCAGAGGGCTGTTGTGGAGCTGCTGCTAATGGAGGTAGAGGGATGTCCGTGGGGCTGGGTGGGTATCCTGGCAGGGGGCAGACACCCCTGTGTCCCCCACCGCCAGCACCCCCAGCTGTAATATTTGCTGTATATTATTTTGGTAATATTTTCCCCCACAGTAATCTCTCTAACTCAGTGTTTCCTTTTGTCCCCGTCATGGCTGTGCCCAGCTGGCAGGCAATGCTCCCCAGCAAGGACATAACAGCGCATTTTAATGCACTCTATATTTAGCAAAAAGGGAAGGCTGGCTATCACCAGCAGGGCTGGGGCTTGTTAGGGCTGGCACGCTGACGGCACCTCTGACATGTAGACCTTCTGTTCCCCAGCCGGGCTGGGAGCCCGTTTTTGGGTGCTGGTAGCTCTGTGTGCCTCTTCACTTGCCCCCCTTGCAGCCAGGGCTTTCCAAAGCTGGGGCCCCGTGGACCTGAGTGAGGGTTTTTTTCTTATGGCAACTTTATGCCAAAGCCCTCCGTGCAGGCGTACAGTACTTCAAAAAGTGCATTAAAAACTAATCTGGCTAGAGCAAACCTCATGCCAAAGGGGCTCGGCTTGCCCCCGGTTGCCGTATGTGCCGTCGCCTATAAAAATACAAGTCTTGCCACGGGGGCGATTTGGTGTTTAGTATTTAGCATGTTTAAAACAATGTTTGTTTCACTTGTTTTGTGCTGCATTTATAAGAGCACGGCCCAGGGTGTTGCTGATGCTGTGGGTGATGCCAAGGTGGCTGGTTGGGGATGCTGAGCTAGCCCAGACACGGCTGGAAACGAGCCAGACCCCACAGCCAGAGAGGTCACTGCTGTGTTCACGGGAATGCTTCAGCAGGATGCTCCCTTCCTGGCCACGGTCAGTGGTCCCTGGCAAGCTGTTCGGTCTGGTCCCTTAGAAATCTGGATGAAATAACTGGTAAAGTCACCAGAAATGGGACATCACTCCCCTCTCCCCCCCGCCCCCCTCTTTCTAGAGAAATTCTAAACCCCAAATCTCAAAATCTGCTGTGAAATGTTCTATTTCAAAAGGGGAGTTTTTTTGATAACAGCTGTTTCCCAGAAGCGCCAAACCCCTGGGAAAGGCGGGGTCACCGAGTGGAACGTGGGTGTGTGCCCCATCCGGCGCTACCGCCCAAAGAACCTCCTTCCCTTTGTACCTCTCTCCGATGGTGCGCTCAGTCCCTGCAAACCCTCTCACCGCAGCACGCAGGGGCCGTGCCCACAAGCGCTCCCCATCCCAGGTTTGGCCATGGGGCTGCACGAGGAGGCCCCTTTGCCACCCAGTCCGGATCCTCTGGTGTGCCCCAGCTTATGGAATCATAGAATTGTTTTGGTTGGAAAAGACTTTTAAGATCATGGAGTCCAACCATCAACCCAACACTGCCAAACCCACCACTGACCCATGTCCCTCAGCACCGAGTCTGCCCAGCTTTTAAATCCCTCCTGGGATGGGGACTCCACCACTGCCCTGGGCAGCCTCTGCCAAGGCTTCACAGCCCTTTTGCCAAAGAAATTTTTCCCAATCTTCATCCTAAACCTCCCCTGGGGCAACTTGAGGCCATTTCCTCTTGCCTGTTTTCTTGGCCATTTTAGTTGGGTCCAGAATGGGGAAAACCTTTGGGCAACTCCCAGCCATCTCTTATGTACAGCTTCCTAGGTTTAGTTGGATTATAAACATCTAAAAACTGTTTTATTCAACACTGTGTAGAGGTTGTAAGAGCAGACTTCTCCAGACTAATTCTCCTTAGAAGCAGCCCCATCTCCTGTGTGGATGTTGTTGTAGCGTAGTGGGAACTGCAGCTGTGGGGGGCAGCTGGAGCCACCCTATGCCTCAGCTCTGGCGATGGCTGCCCTGCACCATCCCTCTGCCACAGCATGTCCAAATCCGCTGGGAAGGGGTTCCCTGAGAAGAGCAGCCAGGAAAAGGCTGGTTTTGTGGTGCCCTTGTAAATGTCTCCTGCTCAGTAGGTTGAGGGATCCCCAGGATGTCCCTCTGTGACACCCCCTGCTCCCGCAGCTGGGGGCTGCCCGGCCTCTGTGGGGTGCTGGGGGCTCCCTGGGCATCCCGGTGTGTCCCACAGGGCATCCTGCAGCTGGGCCGTGGCCTTCGGTTTCTGACTGATTGTTCTAAAACACGGAAAAGGGAAAAAATTGAATGCACTAGCAGGGTTGCCCACACGAGCTTGGCCTGGTCAGTGTGGGCATATCACTGTGGGGTTTGCCAGCCCATCCGGCTGCGTGCCCGAGGGCCCATGCAGGTCACTGGGGAATGCCTTCTGCCCCTGTCTCCAGGTGTGGGCCCCTCTGCCTTTTGGTTTTCCTTTTTTTTTTTGTTTTTGTGAATCAGCCGTGCAGTGCTTTGTTCCTCATCTCAAAAGCTGATGTGCCGCAGAGGGGAAGCAAACCCTGGCTCCCTGTGGGCTGGCATGGGGGCTGGGATGTGCTGGCAACGTGGAGGCTCTCAGGCCAGCCAGGGTGCTGTGTTGTCCACGCAGGTTTGGGATGGGACCGGTCTGTGCCCCTGCCACCCGCGCCAGGACGAGGAGCGGGGTGACCATTCCTGGCCGGTGGCTCAGGGGCTGTGGGGGGCTGGTGTCCGGGCTGGGGCCCAGAGACGAGCAGAACGCTCCCCAGGCTTCAGGCTTCTGCTTCTCATGCTGGATTGTACCTTGGGCGCCTCAGCCCAAGCCCCCAGGGCACAGGTGGACTCGTACTTTCTGGAAGAACTTTGCTAAACTCCGGGAAAATTGTCTCAGTAAGAAGAGGGAGGGACGAGCGCTTCCCGTAGGTGACCTGGGCTTCCTAGAGAGGCTGTTTTCTCTTAGGGGTGTTTTATGCTTCTGCGAGAGCGCGATGGTGACGGACCCCTCCTCTCCCCCCTCTCTCTCCCGCAGCAAGCCCTGCAGCAGCGGCGGATGGAGCTGCGGTCGCTGCTGGCGCAGGAGCAGCGCCTGCTGCACGGTACGTCCTCCTGCCCCGCGGCAACCGGCGCCCCCGCAACGCCCGCCCGGCAGCAAAAAACGGTTCTCTCCTCTGAGCTCCACTGCCTTTCCTTCTCCCCTCTTCCCGAAGGCGTGGGGCTGGCCCTGGGAAAGGTTTTATTGTGTTCTTTTTTTTTTTTCCCCTGGGAGTAATGAATTTGGAGGCTGCTTGAGTAAAGCCCAGCGAAGGCTCCTTTGTGCGGGTCCTGGGAAAGGCGCTGATGCGGGTTGCAAAGTTTTTTTCCCCATCCTTATTTTGGACTTTATCAGGGGAGGGATGCGTGGGGTTGGATTTTTGAGGGGTTGCCCAGGGAGCAGCTTTGATTCTGAGTGTGTGTGTGTGGGGGGGGGAGGCAGGGGACAGAGAGCCCCCCGCGGCTGGGAGACCCTTCCCCGGCAGCGCCGGGGGGCTGCGGAGATGCTGGGTGTGATGCTGCTGAGACCCTGTGCCACCAGCCCTGCTCCCTGGCCCGGAGCGGCAAATAACGCTCCTCTTTGGCTTCTGCTTCCAGGGGAGGTGAACGACACCGCTCTGCTGGGCGCGCTGGAGCTGGAGGGGTCCGACTTGCTGGGGGGCAGCGAGGAGCCGGGACCCCTCTTTGCGAGGAAACCCCGCTTCTCCAGCGAGAGCAGCTCCCGCAGCCGGCTGAGCTCCATGACCCTGGACAGCGAGGACAGCTTCTGCCAGAGCAGCGCCTTCGAGGACTCGGCCTCGGAGAGCCTGAGCCGCCAGTCCAGCGTGGACGACGACTGCTTCTTGGAGGGGGCGGCCGGGAGGTCCTCCTCCCTGCGCAGGAACCGCAGCATCAGCCTGGCCAGCAGTGGGTCCATGTCCCCGCTCTGGGAGGGGGGCAGCAGCTGCACCAGCAGCTTCGGGACCCTCCCGCGGAAAAGTAGGAGACCCAGTGTCCGAAAGCACCTGTTGAAGTTCATCCCGGGCCTTCACCGAGCGGTGGAAGAGGAGGAAAGCCGGGTGTGAGGTGGCACGAGGTGGCCGGGTCTCTGCGCGGGGGATGGGACTGAGGGTGGCCGCTCCCCCAGGAGCTGGCGGTGGGTACAACGTGGTGGCACCGTGTTTTTGTTCTCTCCCCGCACAACCTCACGGCAGGACTGGTGATATTTAACATGCTCTGAGGTTTTTAATTATTTTAATTTTTAATCAGAAGAGCACACTGCGGACCTCTTCATTAACGTGAAAAATGACTTAACTCTGAAATGGGAAGAACCTTTGCAGAGCTTCCTCAGCGTACCCTAGTGTTAATAACAGATTTTAATTGAATGCAAAATTGATAGCTATTTATTTCCTGTTACCCAAGTCATAGTCTTCCGAAGGTCTTTAATAAAGCAAGTGCTTCTATGAAAACCAGTGTAGAAAGAGGACGGAGCCCAGAGACCCCCAGCGGTGACGTTTTGAAACGAGGGGCAGAGATTTGCCCGCGGTGGGGGGCTCAGAGGGGTGGGCTGGCAGCAGCCACAGATTCACACAGTGAACGCTGGTTGCCATCGCTTTCCCATCCCTTGGCAGCTGTTGTATAAACCCTGTGAAAACCCGGTTTGTCAGCTACAATCTCTGCCCGTGGCCGGTGTCCCACGTCCTGCCAAACCTGTCTAATTCTGGGGGATTTAGAATTCGCAGCCCCCGAGCAGCCCTGATCGCCATGCGCCTCCGGGGGCTCCTGTCACGGAGCTGGGGGGAGCGGGGAGAGGGCACCACGGTGGTGGGCAGGGGCTGGTGACCCCCATTGAGAGCACTCCCCGGGGAAAGGGGTGAGGTTGAGTGGGTCTGCGGGGCTCAGGGGGAGGTAAGGGGATGGTGGCTGCCGTGGGGAGGGTGTGGGTGGGGGGGTCTCTGCGTGTCCCCCGCTCCCCACTGTGACTCTGTGGGGCTCTTCTGGGCAGTGCCGCCCAGCCCGGCCAGGAACGGGGCTTTCTGCAGGGTGACAGCTTGGCCAGGTCCCTGGAGTGCCACCCCCCGAGGGCATGGCCAGGGTTTTACCAGATTTGAGAAAACACTCGCCCACTTAGAATCACACAACTGTGCAGCTCAGGTTGGTTCGACCTCCTCAAGGCGAGAGAAGTGAAGGCAGAGGATTGTCCCACAGGGACAAGCAGGATTGTCCTGCGCCTGGACGCGGTGGCAGGTGACATCTGGGGACCTCTGAGAGGGCTGGGGACCCTGTCCCTCCATGTGCTCGGGAGCGGCAGAGATGCCCCCTGGCTGGTGTTCCCACTGCTCATCAGCTGGAAGGTCGTTAGCTGTCCCCGTTCCTTCAGGAGCAGAGGCTTCGGGCAGTCAGGTTAACGGGATAGTTGACGTGATTTAGTAAATATGGACATAGATGTGAAAGAAAAGAGAAATTTTATTTCCCTCTCAGGCAACACAGACACAGAAACAGGCTGTTTGTCCAGCCCAGGCCAACCTAATTATGTTTTTCAAATACAATTGGAAGAATTTTAAATATAATTTAAATACCTTGTGTGACTCATTCGTCTGCAGACCGAGCACCCGTGCGGCTGTTTACGGTTGGGGCTGCTGTGGCAGGATTTCCTGCTCCTTTAAACCTCGGGCTAAGCCCAACAGCTTCCCCCCGAGATGAACCCAAAATGAAAACAACCTGTTCCCAATAGTTCTCTAATTAATGAAGGTTGCTAAGGCAGCAGAATCTGTACTGGCATCTGCAATTTCTCTTAAAAGGATTGAGTGGACGGTAATACTCTGGGAGAGCTGGAGGGCAACCAGGGGAGCGGCTGGTGAGGTTTTGGTGTGTGGGAGTGAGGGTCTGTCCAAGCTGCTGAGCCCAACACCCGCAGTTTGGCCCCTGAGCCCCCTACCACCGGGTCACCCCCAGCCCCGGGGTGGGCTTTGGTCCCACCCTCAGCCCAGGCTGGGGCTTTTCAGCTGCTGGTCCGGGCTCTGCAGCTCGTTGGTAGACGTCAAGGTTTTTTGCCTGTGATTTGCTGTCTCAAGATAGAGTTTTGCTTTTCTTTGCCTATAATACCAGCTGAAAGGAGGAGAAAAAAAATGAAATTGACAATACTGTGACCAGCAGAAGTAGGGAGGTGATTATGCCCCTGTACTCGGCACTGGTGAGGCCACACCTGGAGTGTTGTGTCCAGTTCTGGGCACCTCAATACAAGAGAGATCTGGAGGTGCTGGAGCGGGTGCAGAGGAGGGCAACGAAACTAGTGAAGGGCCTGGAAGATAGATCATATGAAGAGCGGCTGAAGGAGCTGGGACTGTTTAGTATGAGGAAGAGGAGGCTGAGGGGAGACCTCATCACTCTCTACAACTACTTGAAAGGACACTGTAGAGAGGTTGGTGCTGGTCTCTTCTCACAGGTAATTAACGATAGAACGAGAGGGAACGGTTTCAAGCTCCAACAGGGCAGGTTTAGACTGAACATTAGGAAGGAATTTCTCACAGAGAGAGTGGTCGGGCATTGGAATAGGCTGCCCAGGGAGGTGGTTGAGTCACCGTCCCTGGATGTGTTTAAGGGACGTTTAGATGCGGTACTGAGGGATATGGTGTAGGGGAGGACTTTGTAGAGTAGGGTAGATGGTTGGACTCGATGATCCCAATGGTTTCTTCCAACCTGAACGATTCTATGATTCTATGAAAGGAAGATTATTTCTATTTGGACAAACATAAGAGGGGTTAAAGGCAGATAGATGGGTGGATGACAGCAACTGTGGGCACAACAGCCAGCAGACCTGGTGAGGGTTGTGGTAGTGCCCCAAGGATCTCAAATGGCTCCTGCACTGAGGAAGGGGCCTGGCCCCCAGCCAGCTGCAGTCAGGGGACTTGGTCTGGATGCCAGGGTGGCAGCTCAGGGCAGCGATGTCCCCATCACTGCAGAAACCCGGGGACGTGCCCTGGGCAGGGTTGCGGTCTGCATCCTCCACCTGGCTTTATAGAGGGGGAAAAAAGAGTATTTAAACCACTGTATGAACTGTTCTCCTTAGGGCTGCCTCTCTGGTGGAAGTTAATGCAGCTTTGTGGTCCGAGGCGGTGACTCCGTGTGGTACGGGCAGTTAGTGTGACATACCCTGGGAGACAGCTGCTTTTGCTTTCAGTGGGGAAGGGCTGCAGGAGCCTGGACACCCAACGAGCTTCAGAAAGGCCTCAAGAGAGACCAAATAAACGATGCTCTTGCAGTGGCAGCGAGAGCACGCTGTGCTACGAGGCGACAAAGTGACATGTTGGCAGCCACGATGACAAACAGGATGTGGGTGACAGGCGAGGCGTCCGCGGCCGGTGCCGAGATCCACGGTGCCCCAACCTTGCGTGGGCAGGGAGGAGCTGGCGGGCAAAGAGCTCAGAGAGCTACAGGAGCTCTGACCTTCCACGAAGGAGGTGTTCTCATGGATCAGGGCGTCCATGAAAGGGTCGTGGAGGGTTTGCTCCATTCCCTAATGCCCAAGGGTTTACCTTTCTCTTCTTCTCCCCCGTGGATAAAGGGGACAACGCGAGTTTACTGCAGTAAAGCTGTTCACTTCAGTGCAGCTGCTTGGAAGGATGCAATTCCTTTTCAAACTTAAAACTTTAATTAGTTTGCTGAATGCCGCTGAGCCTGACCCTGTAAGGGTTCTTAACTGCTTAACTAGGCCCTGCCTGGTGCCCAGGTCCAGGCAAGCCCTCCCCGAGCTCAAGAGCCAAATACGGGCAAATCACAGCCCTGGGTCAGCAGTACACAGCGACATTCTCCAAGGGCCCAGCAGAGCCTCTGCTGCTGCCCTGAGACCTCTCCACCTCCTCCACGTGGGCTCACACCTCCCTGGCCAGCCTTGCCCTTCCCTTAGGACCTTTGCAATGTCCCAGGGTTGGTTTCTTTTTTTTTTCCGCTGGGCTCTCAGTCTGAAATTTCTACTGTGGAACTTTTTCCCACAAAGCCATGAAACAAGTTGTGGCTTCTGTGTCCAGCTCTGGAGTCCTCAGCACAGGAAGGACATGGAGCTGTTGGAGTGGGGCCAGAGGCCACGGAGATGCTGAGAGGGCTGGAGCCCCTCTGCTGGGAGCGGGGGCTGAGAGAGTTGGGGGGGGGCGTTCAGCCTGGAGAAGAGAAGGCTCCAGGGAGACCTTGGAGCCCCTTCCAGTCCCTCAAGGGGCTCCAGGAAAGCTGGGGAGGGACTCTGGATGAGGGAGGGGAGCCCTAGGAGGAGGGGGAAGGGTTTGACCCTGAAAGAGGGGAGATGGAGCTGAGATGTGGGGAAGAACTTGTTTGGTGTGAGGGTGGTGAGAGCCTGGCCCAGGTTGCCCAGAGAAGCTGTGGCTGCCCCATCCCTGGAGGGGTTGAAGGGCAGGTTGGAGGGGGCTTGGAGCCACCTGGTGTGGTGGGAGGTGTCCCTGCCCAGGGCAGGGGGTGGCACAGGGGGGTCTTTGAAGTCCCTTCCAACTGCAGCCATTCTGTGATTTTCTGATTCTGCTGGGAACATTTCCAATCCAGCGGAAAATCATCCAAGGCTGTAGTATCCTGTGAAAACTCATCGCTCACAGATTAAAGGTGCAGCCCTGGAAGCTGCTGAAGTACGTGAGGAGTCTCTGCCTTTCTCTGTCTCTTTGCCCTGGGTTTTGCTCCATTTCATCCATCCCGTCAGCCACCACACCACCTTCTGCTCGCTTTCCAGGGGTGGCCACGTCGCTGCCTCACCCCCCCGCCTGGTGCTGTTTTGCTCGGCTGATTTCTGCTTTCACACCTCACGTTTCCTTTCTCACGCCCCTGTTTTAGCAGTTTTCACGCTGGTTGCACCCAGCTTTCGTAGCGCTGAAAAGAAGATCACGGAAAGTTGTTGTTGTTGGGGGGCGCTGGGCCTGTCCTGCCAGCCACTGCGGGGCAAAATGCAAAGACACCTTATATATAGAAAAAGCCAAGAATTGATTGCTGTGCTCCCAGCACGGCCCAGCCGCTTGTCACGGCACAGAATGATGCAGAAGTAAAGCCAGCTCACCCGGCTGCTCACAGAAATCACTGCCGCAGCGAGACCCAGTGAAGCCCAGAGCGAGCCCGTCCCACCAGCCCTGGTGCTGAGGCCTTGCAAACTTGGTGCAAAGGTGGTGGCCCGTGACAGAGGCGGCAAGGTCTTATTTCTTGGGCTGCAGAGCCCCTGGTGGCACCAGTGTCGGGGCAGGGGGAGACGGGAGCTCCTCTGGCTTAGATGGAAGTGTCGGGAGAGCAGGGATGCTCTGCCCGGGGACAGGTCTGCAGCCTGAACTGCTTCCGTAAGGTTTGGCTCTCCCAGTACAGGCTTTTTCTTTTTTTTTTTTGGGGGGGGCTGTTTCAGATGTGAAATATCTGGGCTATTTGGGTTATTTATTTGAACTATTTGAGCTACTTTGAAATGTGAAGGCTGTCCAGGGGTTTGCCCATGCTCGAGCCCAGGATTTGTGCCGGCTGCACCTAGTGGGGTGCATTGCCCATCCTGGGGTGACCATGTCCCCTTGTCCCTGCTGTGGCCGTGTCCCCACTCTGTGTGTTGTCAACACACTTTAAACCTCATCATCCATTCTTCTTGGACGAATTTTTCCAGCAGAAGATCAATTTTACAAATCAATTACACCAAACTCATTTTCATAACAACGATGAAAGGTTGTTGATTTAAAAAATGTGAATTCACAGATGAACAGAAGAAGTGGGAAGGCTTTGGGTACATTTCTAATCAAGGTCTGAACTCAACAAGAGGATTTCCAAATCCTTAAAGCCCAAAGATATCAAAGATGCTGTATTACACGAACACAAAAGTCGTTCACAGCAGGAGATTACGCTCTTACATAAACCTGGCTTTGGGCACCAGGGCTGAGACAGGTTCAGCTGAGGTGAGGGAACACCGTGGTGCTGCTGGGGCTGTCCTCCTGCTCCCCTCGGTGACACCTTCCCCTCCTGCTCCTGCTGGCCTTAGGTCCCACTGGTAACTACTGATGGGAGGGCTAATCTCATCCCTTCCCCTTTTGTGTTCCTTTAAAGAGAGTCTCTACTGCTAAGAGCAGACTGAGAGGGGATCTCATCGATGCTGAGCAAGACCTAAAGGACGGGGGGCAAGAGGATGGGGCCAGGCTCTTTTCAGGGGTGCCCAGGGACAGGACAAGGGCCAACAGGCACAAACTGGGACATGGGAAGTTCCGTCTCAACACGAGGAAAAACTTCTTTCCTTTCTCTGGAGACATTCCAAACCCGCTTGGATGCATTCCTGTCCAACTGCTCTAGGTGACCCAGCTCTGGCAGGGGGTCGGACCAGGCAATTTCCAGAGGTCCCTGCCAGCCACTACAGTTCTGAGATTCTGTGCTGTGGCCAGAAGCTGCTTCTGCAGCAGAAGGCTGTGCTGTGGATGTGGGAGGTGTCCCATCGCCTGGCTTGGCCTTGGGGACCCGCCACCTGGTTTCACACCTCCTCGCAAAGCACTGCATTGGCTGGTGCTTTTGGTTTCCATCTCCCAGTTGGGTTTCCGTCTCCTAGTTCTGCCTCCAAGCCCTCTTGGTGCATCTCCCCGAGCAAGGAATTTCAGATGTTTGGCGTCTGGTGACCGTGGCCATGCTGTGGCCGTGCGGTGGTGGCACCGCACTGTGTGTGGGGCGTGCACCCTCCTGACCATCCCCTCTGTCCCCGACAGAATGCCCACATTGTCCCTCTGGCGGCACGGCGGGGTTTATCGGCACACAAACCCCGTGGGGAATGTTAAGCGGGTTAGGTGGCCGCAGCGCCGCGGTCGGTGGTCACCCTCCGGGGATTAGGGGTGAGAACAATCCTCCCCCCCGTGACCAGGCAGGGGCACAAAGAGCCATTGTGCCGGGAGTACAAAAATCTCCGTTTATTACGGCGGGGCTGACACGCTGAACGACCCGCTCTCCACCCCTGGCACAAAAGCTCCCTTGCTTCAGATTGTTTGTTTATGTAAATTAAAATGGTGCGTTTAATTATGCAACGGGACCAGCCTTGGCAACAAGGGCGGCGCTGATTGGGTCGCCCCCCGTGGCCAGAGCCCACGGGCAAGCCCTGGGCACGGCTGATGGTGTCACCGTGGTCCCTGCTCCACCGCAGGTCCCACAGGAGCCGGGACACGCATTGACCCTTTTCCCAGGGGACCTAAAACCCCCCGGGGGGAGAAGGGGGTGAGGAGTTTCGCTCCCCACCCCGGGGTTGCACGGCCCCGGTGGGTGGCACGGCTCGGTGCGGCTGGAAGCATGACAGAAGAGGTCCCAGCAGCGTCCACCATGCCCGAGTGCAACGGGAACGTACCCCCGGAGAAGGGCCCGCTCCAGGTCATCGATGAAATAGCAAATTCTGTCGGGACGGTCTCTTACACCAACGCGGAAACCAGCCCCGACACCCCACCCGTGAAAGAAAATCAGCAGGAAAATAGGAATTTGTTATCGGAGGACGTAGTTCATGGGGATTTTGATGGAGAGAAGCAATGCCAAGGTAAAGTACAAGGCTGCCTTTTTTTAAGTGTTTGGAGAGAAAAGCTCTATTTTATGTATAACCTCATGAATAATGGGATGTACTATGTGTCTCAGTCAATGTTCCTCACCCATGGTCATTGTAACAATGGCCCACGGTAATTCAGAGTTGGGGGACAAATTTGAATGGGCAGTCACACCAGACGCGATGAAAACGATGTGACTAAAGAAACAAGTGCTTTTTTTAATCTGTTCTGAAAATCTGCTGCTGACCTGCAGCTGTTACAACCCAATTATCGTTGCTGGCTGCTCCACCAGCCCATATCTCCTGCTTTGTGTTTCCCAAAGACAAGCCAGAGGAGAACGGTGGGAGGCTGCAGCGGGGATCAGCTGAAACCCAGGACATGGGGACCGACGGCCAGGAACCACTGGAAGGTAATGGGGAATGCTGCCCGAGGTGAGGTTTTCCTGAAGCACACCAACAGGTGGTTACTACTGTTTTTTAAATTTGGTCGGACCCCATATTCTGGAGAGCAGGGACTCAGCCCTCATCCATGTGGTTGCCGCACCTCAGGAAACACGGCTAGGATCTTTCTTCCCGAGGTTTGTGTGTGTCTCCACAACCATGGGGTATCGAAGTGCCATGGGGCCCTTGACTGGGAGGTCCCCAGCAGCTCTGTGAGGCTGGGAGATGCTTCATCTTCTGCTCCATGCTCAGAGGGCGACCCCGGGGGCTGTCAGGCAAAAAGCTGCAGCCTCAGAACCCAAACTCTCTTCCTGCCGAATGTCTAAATCCACCTGATGCCCAAGTATTCAGCAGAAAATTGCCCTCATAACAGTGTCTCCTGGGCCTTTCTCCACTCGTTCCTGGGTGAAAATGGCAAAAATCAGTTGGAGCCGAGGCTGGACCTGGCAGCTGCCTCCTGCGGGAGCGGGGTTGCAGGGGGGGCTTGCTGCCTGGCCCCAGCAGCAAGGTAAAATGTGCTTAGTGTATATATACACACATAGATGAATGTATTCAATTGTGCTGTGCAAAATGCTGCTCCAAAAAGGAGGAGTATTTTATTGGGTATTATTAAGGGAGGGAAGATATGTCTCTCTGTGGGTGGGCTTTTGGCGTTGCTCGCCCACGTTTCCCACCTGGGCTCATCCCAGCTCGCTGGGTTTGGCAGCTGTGGGGCAAGGGACTGCTTTGCTGTGGGCTACTAACACCCCCATCACTCCCCCGGGCCACAGTGGGGCTCAGGGCTGGTGGATCTGCCCCAGGTCCCCCCCAGCCGGCCGTGCTGGAGCCCCCTTGTCATTTACACACCCCACCGGGCTGCAATGAGCTGGTGTTTTCTGTCTCAGCGGCCATATAAATATGAAACCCCTCCTCCTCGGAGAGCAGGTGGACAACCCAGAGTAGCTGCCGTGGTCCTGGCAAACCTGGTGTTGTTGGATGTAGTGCTGAAAGATGGATGGGCCGTGGCCTGTAACTGGAAACTTTGCTTTGATTAAGAAAGGGAAAAAATACACAAACATTTGTCATGGGTAAAACAGTATTTTGCAGGAAACTGCACAGGTTGTGAGGAGGTAAATCGTGATGGAGGCTTCCCCACTTGGAGCTGACATCCCTGTTCCAGCCGTGCTGCTTTATGGGCGCACAATAAAACCTATTAAACGATCTTGCACAGTCACCCCCCCGCCCCGCACTCCCCCCCTCCCCCCAGCCACAAGCACTTTATCTCTAAATTGCAGGCAGCTTTTTAGGACCTAACCAATTTAGTCTAATTAATACTCAGGACCCCACAGGCAAAACGTTGAATAGACCATTTGTTGTGACACTAAAGCATAATTTAGGGCAGCGACGTGCCAAACGGGACGAATAGGAGAGAGAGCCATCTCAGCCTGCGCGGCCACCCCCGAGGGAGGGACAGGTCCCAGGAGGGCTGTGTGGGGTCCCACTGCGCGGTGGGTGCCATGGGGTGCTGCCTGCAGAGCGGCTCCCTCCCTCCCTCCATCCTTCCATCTCTCCCTCTTTCCATCCCTCCCTTCCTCCTTCCATCCCTCCATCCCTTCCTCCTTCTTTCGCTCCTCTTCCTTCTTCCCTCTCTCCATCTCTCCCTCCATCCCTCCATTCTTCTCTCCCTCCTTGTCTCCCTCCCTCCATCCCTCTCTCCTTCCCTCCCTCCTTCCATTCCTCCATCCCTCTCTCTCTCCCTCCCTCCATCCTTCTCTCCCTCCCTGTCTCCCTCCCTCTGTCCCTCTCTCCACCTCTCTCCCTCCCTCCCTCCTTCCATTCCTCGATCCCTCCCTTCCTCCATCCCTTCCTTCCTCCCTCCTTCCAATCCTCCATCTCTCCTTCCTCTCTCTCTCCATGTCTCCATTCCTCCCTCCATCCTTCCATCCCCTCCTCCCTGCCTCCCTCCCTCCATCCCTCTCTCCCTCTGTCCATCCCTCTCTCCCTTTGTTGCTTCCTCCCTCTCTCCTTCCATCCCTCCCTCCAACACTCGATCCCCCCCATCCCACCCTCGGGGAGACGGGACCACCCCGGGGAAGTGTGGTCCCTGGAGCGCACCCCCTGCCCAGGGGGAGAGCCGGGGGAGCCGTCCCGCAGCGGGGTGGGTGCCAGGCTGGGTCCGAGAGGGCCAGGCAGACCCTGCAGGGGGGCACGGCAGCCCTGGGGTGCGGGGGGGGATGCCCGGCCCCTCTCTCCTCCCCAGGCTCCACCACGGCCGGCTGCATCCCCTGCCCGCACGGGAGGGGGGCTCCGCGGGCGAGGTGGTACCAAAGTGGTGGCTTTGGGAAGGGGTGTGAGGACGCAGGAAGCCTTTCTGAAGAGCACTCGAGAGTCCCTGGGGCCGGGGCGCAGGCTGCAGAGCTGGGGCACCCCCACCGCCCAGACCTGGGGGGTGGGCGCTGCGGGTCAGTCACCAAGGGCGATGCTGCACAAGGAGCAGGTAAGGACACGGGGACGAAGGCCGTGCCGAGCCCCTCCTCATCCGCACTCCGTGTCGCCGCAGGGCCGGGCAGGGAGGGGACACCGTCGGGGACACCGTCGGGGACACCTGCGGGCAGCGGGGAGACGGGGACGGCGGCCGGTCCCGGCGGGGACACGGCGGGGACCCTCCCAGCCAGCGCCGACGGGAGAGGGAACGCGGCCGAGGAGGAGGAGGAGGAGGCGGAGGAAGAGCTGGAGGAGGTGGACACGGAAGAGGATGAAGTTCAGGTGATCGAACTCAAGAAGGAGAAGGGCGAGGAGCCCCGTCCGGAGCAGCCGGGCAGCGGCAGGGAGCCCTCTCCCCCCGCCACCCCCGGCCCCAACTCCCCGGCAGAGAAACCCGGGGAGCAGCCCAGCCCGGGGAAGAAAAACGATATCTCCAGACACAGCTATTCCAGGTACAACACAATTTCCTACCGGAGGATTAGAAAAGGAAACACCAAGCAGCGAATCGATGAATTTGAGTCCATGATGCACTTATAAACTGAGGCGGAGAATTGCTTAGCGAGCCCAGCCTTCACTCTGGGCTTTGTTTTTCTTTTTTGTTCCCCCCCAGACATGTCTCTTCACACACCATGAGGTCGCTGCTTTTCTTTTTTTTTTTTTTTTTTCAGTTTTGTATATGATTTCATAATACACTGTGAAAATTTAACATCTTCGCTTTGACAGCGGGCAGAGGCATCCATAGTGCAGGAAAATTAATGATCAGATTGCTAAATATAATACCGTTTGATTTAAAGTTTACCCTCTTTATTTCCTCCCCAACTTTTGTAACCGCCTTCGAACAATAGGATGCCTGGAACCGGCAGGGGCTCCTCTGGCTGCCCGCAGAGGGGTGACCCGTGCCGTCAGCCCTGCTGGCACTGGGCTGGCAGCGCCGCGCCTCCGTGACGCCGTGCGATGTGTGGGTAAATAAAAGAGACGACTGTTTGCCACCGCGCTGCGTGCGCTCTGTTCTGCCGTCCATCCCTGCTGGCGTCACCCCCCACCGCCACCCCAACAGCTCCCGGGGCTGGCGGGGGTCCTGACGGGGTGCTGCTGCTGTGGAGAGAGGTCTCAGCCTGGGTGTCTTCAGGCGTGACATCGCCTGCTCGCCGCAGTGTCACGCTGGAGTGATGCATTTCACTCGTAAGAGAGGAACAGCGATGCATTTATTGGTATAAACCAGTGATTTTGGTAGTGATTTAGCAGGATTGAATGGAAAGGCACACTTGGTCATTCACTGCCCAGAGGACAGGGTCAGCCACAGCCGCCATGGAGACCCCCGCGTTGAGTTGAGGTTCAGAGAGGACCCCTTGGCTTTACAAACTCCTTCTCAGCAGAGTCTGGGTGAGCTGGATCCAGCCCTGGTCCCAGATTTGGCCAAGGGCTTATGTCCAAAGGATTAGCACTTTAAGATGCACTCTTAGGGAAGTTTAGGATGCTGTTAGTCACTTACAAGTATCTGCTGTGACCAGGAATCTCTGAATCTCCAGGAGTAACCTTGAGCATGTCCCTGCCCCAGGAGAGACCCTGGGGAGCAGCCGCTGCCGTGCAGGAGAGGTCAATGGGCTCTGGGGCTGGTCACCACTTATGGGGTGAAATGATTGACCTATAGCTGTGTTTGCATCTCCCCCACAGGGCAAGTGCTGTGGCTCGTGTTAGCCCTTGGCTGTGGTGTCGGTATCTGTCTCCCCAAAACCTCGTGGAGCCGGATGGAGCCACCACAACCAGAGGCACCCGTTGTGAGCACCGTGGGTGGTGATTGCTTGGGCAGGGTGAGATCAGGAGATAAAGCTCAGGTTGGTGGGGAGGAGGACACCGTCATGCACAGTCCACACCACAGGGCTCGTGGAGCTGCCGTCCAGCCTGTGGGGAGGTGGCACTGGTGACCAGTGGCACAGCCAGGGTCTGGGCCAGCCCGAGGACGGTCTCACACACTGTGTCCTGCACGGCATGTGCCCACACGAGCTTCAGTGGTCACCACATTAAATCCAGTGACTACCAGAAACTTGTATTTTCTGAATGCCACCAGTTTAGACTCTCCTATGTGTCTTTTCTGGCTGCCCCATCCCTGGAGGGGTTGAAGGGCAGGTTGGAGGGGGCTTGGAGCAACCTGGTGTGGTGGGAGGTGTCCCTGCCCAGGGCAGGGGGTGGCACTGGCTGGGTTTCAAGGTCCCTTCCCACCCAAGCCATTCTGTGATTCTCAACCTTCGTGCTATGTTTAAATGCAAAATTTTAAAGGTTGTTTTTTTTTTTTTTCCGAAGCAGGCAAGTTCTCATGTGTAATTTGGTTTGTGTCATCTGAACACAGCCTTTCTCCATTTTTTAAACCCGCTGTTTAACTACGGCATTGTCGAGGCAGTCTTTTTATTACTATTTTACAGAAGGATTTGTCTTGCTTTGGGACTGAGCTCTGCCAACGTCAGCCCAGCGAGTGCTGGGAATGCTGAGAGCTGACAAAGGAGGTGACAGCAAAACCGGGCTGTGACCTCAGCTGCAGGAGCCTCCTCCAGCCATAAACGATTTTCTTAAGGACTGGTTTTACACCAGCAGCACTGAATATCGTTTTGACTTTTCTTCTTCTATACATAAAGGCAATTATTATTGGCAATGGGAAAATAATAACTGGCAATTCTGTATTGTACAAACCAGACACAGCCCTCATTGTGCCCCTCAGGCTTGTTTATTCGCCCTCTGGCCTGTGGAAGTTCAGAGCTTTGCTTGTACGAACTTATACTGGGGGTTTGTTTGCCCGCAGCAGCTGCCGCACTGCCCCCACCCCTCCGGCCGTTCCCGTAAGGGTGACAAGTTTCTCTTAATGGTGTGACCATTGCCAGGGCTGTCGGTGACCCGCTGAGGTTGTGGGTAGCAAAGCCACTGGGGCTGGGGATGCAGCTGGATTTAATCATAGAGTCATGGAATGGTTTGGGTGGGAAGGGACCTTAAAGCCCCCCCAGTGCCACCCCCTGCCCTGGGCAGGGACACCTCCCACCACACCAGGTGGCTCCAAGCCCCCTCCAACCTGCCCTTGAACCCCTCCAGGGATGGGGCAGCCACAGCTTCTCGGGGCAACCTGGGCCAGGCTCTCACCACCCTCCCACCAAAGAACTTCTTCCCCACATCTCAGCTCCATCTCCCCTCTTGCAGGGTCAAACCCTTCCCCCTCCTCCTAGGGCTCCCCTCCCTCATCCAGAGTCCCTCCCCAGCTTTCCTGGAGCCCCTTGAGGGACTGGAAGGGGCTCCAAGGTCTCCCTGGAGCCTTCTCTTCTCCAGGCTGAACCCCCCAAATCTCTCAGCCTGTCCTCACAGCAGAGGGGCTCCAGCATCTCTGTGGCCTCTGTTAAACAGCGTGGGCCCCCAGGAAAAGCCCCCTCCCCGTACTGCAGGGGGAGGCACACCCGGCCAAGCCCTGTGCTCGCTTTAGCAAAAAGTATATTTTTTCCCTCCTTTTACCGTCTGCCTGTCTGTAACAGTGTGTACTGTTTGCCTTACCCCCAGGTGACAGCTACACTGGGTGCTCTGACTGTGGGCTCAGGTTCCAGCTCAGCATGGAGCCTTGATGGGGTGGTCAGGAAACTCGGATTTACTTTTTTTTCATCGGAAAGCACAGTCTGACCAGTGGAGAACAGGGCTGGAGGAGGGCTGAGGGCAGCCACGAGGGGGATGGAGGCACTTTGGAGGGCCGAGGCACTTTTCCACCCTCTCTGGGCAGCGCCACACGATGCCAGCTCCCCTCTGGGAGGTGTCTCCAGGGTTGCTGTGTGCTCCACTTCAGTGGGAATTACAGCATTCCAGCAGAAACGTGCCAGTTGCCACAACATCTGCAGCAGCTGCAGGGCACAGCAGCCGGCACCGGCTGTTGTCGTTGCTGCTCTAATAGCGTGCTAAATGGGCACCCAAAGCACAGCCCTAAAGCAGGGGAGATGGGTGGTTTTAAAGGTTCTTCCCAGGGTGATGTTTTGGGGTCCAGCCTGGCAGTTCCCAGGGCAGGAGAGTCCCTGGAAAGGGTCCGAATCGGTCAGAGATAGAGGTAATACACAGGGCTTGCTTAGAGAAGCAGAAGAGAAATTATCAGATAAAGAAGCTTCATCTATTATCATTTATTCCCTTTTTTTTTTTTAAACTTCTCTTTCTATTAAACAAATCAAACAGGGCCTCCAACCGCCACCACTTGGATGGAGGCCACCTACGGATGGAGGCACATCACAACGTGCCGTGCCCACAGCTCCAGGGGCACCACTTCACGGTGGGAAAAGCTGCATTTTTCCAGTTGCCGACACTGGGGACGACAGCAACTCCCGTCCCCAGCCCCAGCCGTGGTCCTTCCCACCCCTGGAGCCTTCCTCCCTTTCTTTAACCCTCACAAAGCCTCCATGGCCCCGCCAAACCTCTGGGATGCGACGCATCCCCGGTGTGGATGGCAGGGGGAGCAGCGAGACACCCATCGCCGCGGCTGCCGCGCGCCCCAGGGAAAGAATGCTCATTTCTGGCCAAAAAGGCCGGCTGGTGGGACGGGAAGGCTCCTCAGCGGTGTGTGAGAGCAGGGCCACGGCTCACTGCCAGCAGCCCCCCGGCCACCATCCCCTCCCGCAGCGGGAGACACCCGGGTGGAAGCGAGCACGGGCCCAAGCGGGGCGCGAGTGACAAGGCGGGCGATGGGAGGTGAGGGTGACACGGGGCCCGTGGGTGCCCGCTGGGTGACAAGCCGGGGAATGCCAGGAGGCAGGACGTGCTGAGGCTCAGGCTGCTGATGAGCGCTGAGGGCACAAAGGAGGCCCCTGCCGTTTCCCGGCCGGTGAGGGCAGGCTGGCCGCGCCGGCGCAGCGGGAGGGAATCAGCTGGAACGGGAGCCAACCGGGGAAAAATCCGTTGGGGCAGTCAGTATTTCGGCAGCCTCAGCCCGTCAGGCACCGTGGGCCCCGGTCGGCAGGGTGACGGGCAGGGTGACGGGCAGGGTGACGGGCAGGGTGACACCGGGGCCTTCTGAACAATCAGAGAGGTGGGAGGTGTTCTGAGAACACGGGCCACCACGGCAGGAACTTCCCAGCAGAAACCAGGGAAGGAATCCCGCCCGGGACACACTGGTGTCACCCGTCCCGGACCCCAGCTGAGTCTCCTATCAAATACACCTCTTCAGAAACCGGCGACGGCTTTTGCAGATCAAACGTTTCACAGCAAGAAAAAAACACGTGCCCATGATGGGAAGTTTGGAGGGACATGCAGAGCCCGGCCACCCCGTGCTGCCCAGTGGCTCACCACGGCGAGGGCCCCCGTGAAAAGCGTGTGCCCGCACACACACATGTGTTCTGCAGCCCCTCCTGAGCCCCTCACTGAGTTCCACGGCTGTTTTCACCCACCCTGAGCGCCGGCAGGTAGAAGTTTCGGGCTGCGAGACATCCTGCCGGGGGTCTCTGCCCTCCCTCCACCATGGTCGGGGGGATGCTGCTCAGGGATGCACCATGGGGATCTGGCACAGGCACCAGCACAACCCCACGCCCCGGCCAAGGAAAGTGGCAGTGGGTTCCTGGGGAGCCCCAAAAAGCCATGGGGGTTCAGGGGACCCCACCAGCCCCAGGTGGGGACAGCCTGGCCACCCTGGGATGAGGACACATGTCCTCGCTGTGCCCGGGGCACGGGGAAGGCTTGCTCCTTGTTTCTTCTGCTGCCCCCCATCCCCCTCCTCTGCTGGGCAGCTCATCGACTCACATTTGCCTCCCATTATTAAAAGAAGGCTTTTTCCGATCAGCGATCGATGCCCAACGGAACCCTGATCCTCATCTGTCAGAGGCAACGGGTCCCACAGGGCAGGATCCTGCGGCCAAACCCAGCGCGGGCATGTCGGATGGATTTTTTTAATGCGCTGGTCAATAAACTTCCATTTTCTCAGGCTGGGGAGAATAAGCAGCCCAATTTGCTGGTTATAGACCTAGAGAGCCCCGCAAGTATTTCTGTAGCTTCTGCTGTTGTCCGGGGGGAACTGATGAAGGTTTGTTTATGGTAGGATGGGAGACTTCAGAAAATATTTCCATTTAATAATACAGAAAAATTTTTGAGTTTTTGCCAAAGTCTTCCACAGTGAGGAAAAAACACGCCTACCTGTTTCAGACATCTTGAAACCAGATGTGCTGCTCTTGGTACTCTCTCGATACGCTGGGTTAAATTACAGATTTCAGTCACCATTTGGAAAGGAACTTCCAGTTTTCTAACTGCTGTCACAAGTGGCAGGGCTGCCCTTGCGGAACGCGCGAGATGAAAGCCCGGCCTTTCTGGTTCAGCTGAGCCCCCTTCAGTCTGCGTGGTAATTGCCAAACTGCCACTTTTGATACGGATTTGCGGAGTCGCAGGCGTTCACCCTCGGGGCCCCGTGCGAGGGATCCACTTCCAAGCACGCCGGCTGCTGGAGGTGCTCCCAGACGATGTGCTCCGTCTGCAGCGGGGGAGAGAGAGGGATTTAGGTACCACGGCTCACGCGGCAGCAGCTCGTGTTTTTCCACTGAGAAAGTTCGATTCTTCACGGCGTGCCCTTTTTTCCCCCCCTGCCTTTCCCTGATAGTAAGATCTCCTCGCTGACTTACAGGGAGTTTTGGGTGGGAGCCAAAGCCTGAACCTGCTGCTGAGCCAGGATCGGGCCGACCCTTCCCTGCTCCGTGGCTTTTCCTTCACTGGAAATGGAGAGATTAGCTCTCTCGCTGTCCGAGCGGTAATTACCATGCAAAGGAAATCGCTCCAGATGGTACGTGCAATACAGGGGAACGTATGGCAGAAGGCTGATTGCCATATTGTGGAGTTTCTCGGCTGATGAGCTCAAAGCCCATTTACTGCCCTGAAAAGGATGTTCGGTAACTCAGCGATGAAGTTCAAATGCTGAGGCAGTGAACTGGGTTATGAAAGAATGAAGACTCTGAATGATCTCCATCTTTTTGCTTTTCACATCTTCCCGGCTCGATCTGCTTAACCCACGTGGCCAGCAAGCGATGCTGCCCGTGCTGCCAAAGGTAAGGGACACTGTGGTGTCACCGCCCAGCACTGTCATTTGGTTAGTGTCTAGGTGAAATACCCCTGAAACCACAGGTACGGTGCTGTCTGGGCAAAAGCTGCATCTCTGTGCATATAGTAAATGCACTTCACATCATTCATCACAGAATGCTTCGGGTGGGAAGGGACCTTAAAGCCCACCCAGTGCCACCCCCTGCCCTGGGCAGGGACACCTCCCACCACACCAGGTGGCTCCAAGCCCCCTCCAACCTGCCCTTCAACCCCTCCAGGGATGGGGCAGCCACAGCTTCTCGGGGCAACCTGGGCCAGGCTCTCACCACCCTCACACCAAAGAACTTCTTCCCCACATCNTTCGGGTGGGAAGGGACCTTAAAGCCCACCCAGTGCCACCCCCTGCCCTGGGCAGGGACACCTCCCACCACACCAGGTGGCTCCAAGCCCCCTCCAACCTGCCCTTCAACCCCTCCAGGGATGGGGCAGCCACAGCTTCTCGGGGCAACCTGGGCCAGGCTCTCACCACCCTCACACCAAAGAACTTCTTCCCCACATCCCATCTCAATCTCCCCTCTTGCAGGGTCAAACCCTTCCCCCTCCTCCTAGGGCTCCCCTCCCTCATCCAGAGTCCCTCCCCAGCTTTCCTGGAGCCCCTTGAGGGGCTCCCCGGAGCCTTCTCTTCTCCAGGCTGAACCCCCCCAACTCTCTCAGCCCCCCCTCCCAGCAGAGGGGCTCCAGCCCTCCCAGCATCTCCGTGGGCTCCTCTGGCCCCGCTCCAACAGCTCCATGTCCTTCTGCTGTTGGTGGCCCCAGAGCTGGAAGCAGCACTTGGGGGGGGTCTCCCCAGAGCGGAGCAGAGGGGCAGAATGCCCCCCCCTTGCCCTGGTGGCCACGCTGCTGGGGACGCAGCCCAGGGTGCGGGGGCTTTCTGGGCTGGCAGCACATATTTCTGACTAATACGACACAATGACTGTGACAACAGAAGGGTGAAGCACCCCAACTCCTTCAGCCACTGAGCTGCTCCTCAGACGTCCCATTCCTGGCACCGGTCATGGCTGATGCCCCGTATCGACCGAGGTCCCCTGTCCCCAGGTGCGGTGGCAGTGCCAGACACTGCTGTGGCCGGAGCGGCCACCTCTGCCCAGCCCCCTGCTCCGGCAGAGAACCCACCGAACGGCTCCGACCGGGGACTGGAGGTGAGCGCAGGCTGGAACAGGAGACAAACACTGCCTGGGCACCGATAGCGCTGTCTGCTCTCCTAAATGGATGACAATTTTCATCTGTTTTTCACAAAACGCCCTGGCCTTTGTGAGCCTTGGCGTTGTGGCGCTCTGGCTTGGAAAGTTTTACTTTTTCAGACTAAAGCGGAATGGGCACTTGTCGATATGATGATTGTATAACTTAGCTACATTTTCTCTTCCTTAAATTAAGACTATTTCTTTCTTAAATGTAAAGAATGCCATTTCACAGCATTTTGGACAATTACTTACACCAGGCTGTCAGAGACACAGTCGCGACTCTTGCTTTCTGCGGTGCGGGTAATAAATGTAAGTACCCATTCTTCCCCTCTTCATAAATGTTTTCTTTCACAAAACCACTGTGAGCTGAATGCCAATCAATATCAGATAATCTCTGTGTAAGTGCTATTGATGGCTTCTATGTAAAACGGGGACGTTTTGTTACCGCAGAGCCCTGCCGGAGCCAATGCCTCGGCACGGCTGGCGTCTCCCCGTCCTGGCTCGCGGTGCCGGGGCACGGGGCTCACGTCCCTGGGACTGATGGAGCCCAACGCAGGGTGTGTGTTTCACCGTCCCCATGGGGAAAGGTGGTGGGACCCAGGCCAGGGGACCAGCGCTGAACTTAATTAACCGACTCAGCTTTTAAAGATGGCTTTGCCAAAGCTGGGACCACCTTGTATGGGACCAAAGACAGCTTTACCAAAGCTGGGACCTCCAAACTATGTGGCACAGCTTGCCCACTGCCACGTGGAGCCAAACCAGGGACTGGTGCGCCACCAGTGCTTCACTTACCAGGTCTGGCTGGGTGGTGGCCAGTGACCTGTGGAGCCAGGTGGGGCTGTGGCTCCCTCCCTGGCAGCGTCGTAGCCCCAGCGCTCCTGCGGTGCTGGTCGGAGCGAGGCAGAGCTCTCCGTGCTGGATCAGCCGCAGCCAGGTGTAGTTGAACTTCTGGTCCTGTGGGGAGGGATGGGGAGAGCTGTGACCCACTGGCCTTCCCCGACCGGACTGGCTTTCCTCGCCTGGGGCTGGGGGATGAGGAAAGCCCTGACCCATTAGGGCAACGGAGCTGGTGAGGGGTCTGGAGCACAAGTCTCATGAGGAGCAGCTGAGGGAGCTGGGGATGTTCAGCCTGGAGAAAAGGAGGCTGAGGAGAGACCTTCTCACTCTCTCCAACTCCCTGAAAGGAGGGTGTAGCCAGGGAGGGTCGGTCTCTTCTCCCAAGGAACAGGCCATGGGACAAGAGGAAATGGCCTCAAGTTGCCCCAGGGGAGGTTTAGGATGGAGATTGGGAAAAGTTTCTTCATGGAAAGGGCTGTGAAGCCTTGGCAGAGGCTGCCCAGGGCAGTGGTGGAGTCCCCATCCCTGGAGGGATTTAAAAGCCAGGCAGACTCGGTGCTGAGGGACATGGGTTAGTGGTGGGTTTGTCAGTTTTGGGTTGATGATCTGAAAGGCCCCTTCCAGCCCACACAATTCTATGATTCCATGGGAAGACCTTTCCTGCCACCTCCCCTGGCTGTGCCCTGGCACTCACTGCAAACGGGACCCCCCCAATGTGAGGGGACACGACCCACACATTGGCCCCTGCCAGACGGTGAGCAATTAGCAGGGAGCAGCCTAAGGAATGCTGTCTGTACAGAATGGGAGAGGTTGCCCGTCGTGGCTGCTTCCCACCGAGCGAGAGCACAGCACAGGACACCGGTCTGAATTTAACCATTTCTCCCCATTCTCACATGCCCAGGCCTTCACCAGACTTCCCTATTCCAGCTGAATTTGCTGGTTCTGGGGTTGTTGCTTGGCTACAGGCTTTGCAACCAGCCCATTCCTGCCCCTCACTGCTTCCAGGCATCCTTTGCCTGGTGGGAAGGGCTGCGTTATCTCCTGGGAGGGGGCCACCTGCTGTCAGGGGGTAGGGGAGCTCTACGCCTGGCACTACAAGGAGCACTACAGCCTGGGTATGCAGGGCATCCTCACCTTGTTGTTAACATCACACGCCTCAAAAGCCAGGGTGGTGTTGTGCACAGTGATGCATCTCGCCGTGGCTACGTTAACAAGCTGGAAAACAGACACAAAAAGGCAAATTTAGACATAAATTCCCAAGAGGGAGGAGAGGCTGTTCCACCAGAGTTAACCTGCTGGGCTCACAGGGCACTGAGTAATACTGCCCACTCAACTGAGCGAAGCAGAGATGATGTGTCATGGTCCTTGGAGGGGTGTGTAAAGGCACATCTGGTCTGTTAACACATGTTTTTCTACCGAGAGGAGCTTGAAATGAGCCCTTTCCAGAAACGTTCAAGGCTGGATGAGACACACTCTTTTTTGGGTTGTTTTTGGACGTAGCTAGTGTTCCTGTTCTGCAAATCCCCAAAACAACAGCTCCCAGCAGTAACGACTGCAGAATCCTCTCCCCTTGATGTGCCGAGCAGCCACCAGATGGTGCAAGAGCCTGGTGGTCCCATCCTGGGTCCAGCTGGTCCCATCCCAGGTGACACCCAGGGCCCTGGGCTCTGGTCACCTGCCATGGACCCCTTAGTGGCCCTGGGGAACAGCTCCATCGCTATGTCCTCCTGTGGGGACAAGCTGAGAGAGTTGGGGGGTTCAGCCTGGAGAAGAGAAGGCTCCGAGGAGACCTTAGAGACCCTTCCAGTCCCTCAAGGGGCTCCAGGAAAGCTGGGGAGGGACTCTTGGTCAGGGGGTGGTGCCTTGGTCAGGCCTGCTCACGTCTGATTCCTTGCAAACGTCCTTCCTTTGCCTTCTTTCAGAATTTCTGGAGAATTTAAGAATTAATCCTGGTGAATAAATAGGCTATTCAGAAAAAAGTTCTCCAGTAACTTTGGAAAGTGTTCAGCACAGCTGGAATTTGCAGAGCAAGCTGAAAAACAGATGTTCTGCCCTATTAAATTCTGAGAATGAAGACGAAGGAGCGATACAGGTGGCCTGAATCAGGACAAAGCAATGCAACATCTTGAAAACTTTCACAAACACCTCTGAAAAGTTGAGGTTTTGGCTCAGTTGACGCAGAGGTCTCTCCATGCTGTCTGGCTGCTTTGCACTGAATTTGACATGGAGTTTTATTGCTCTGATTGAAACAAGAGAGCTGGAAAAGTGAGTATTTCTCAAGAAATTTCCATTTTTTGATGGAGGAAGCATGGCATCCTTCCCCGTGGTCTCTGCACAGCCCCCCCCCGACACCTTCCCGGCTCCATCCCTGCTCCATCGTGGCTGCAGAGGGGCAGACCCCGTCCCTGGGGATCCCCGCCACGGGCAACCTTCACCGTCACGCCCTTGGCCCACGGATGAGCCTGAAACAGAGCCAAATGGTTGCTGTGCTTTTTCCTGGCTCCCCAAAGGGCTGGTGCAGCGACTGGAGGCCACATGCCTTGGCGGGGACACCGGGGGGGGGACAGGCAGTTCCTGTTCTTGCTCCCCGAGCCGTGCCAGCCCTGTGGTCGCCACAGCCTGGCCACCTCCGCTCGGCAAGTGCTGCTCCTGCCACGGCACAGGGAGACAGGGTGGGCAGGGAGGGCAGCACACCCTTCAGTTTTCATTCCTGGCATCACTGTAATTTTTCTGACAAACCAGATATTTTGAGTTTTGCTCTTGCAAACCAGTCTGCAATCAATTCTGTATCTTTTCTGGGCAGAATATTGGAGGTTTCTGAATGTTCAAACCAGCAGGTGACATTCTGCTGAGGCTCAGAGCTGGGCCAAATTTAGAACCCATGTTTTATTCTTGTTTAAGTCACCTTTTAAAGTGGGTGAGGCGACGCCAAACAGCCATGGAGTGGCTGCAGAAGCAGGACCCAGTGCCAGGGAGCACGGGGAGTTCCCTCGCATGAAGCTGGAGGAGAAGCGGAGCCTGGCCCAGCTGCGCCCATCAGCCACCCAGGGGCTTGGGGAGGCAGGACTTGACCCAAAATGGACTTTTAAGCTGTTTTCTGCCCACTGAGCCCTTCCTGAGGAGCAGGTTCACCCGCACTGGAGAGATGCCAGGGCTCTGCTGCCCGGCTCCTCTGCAGGCAGAGCCGAGGAAAAAGCGGATTTCTGCTGCGCTCTGCTGGTGGCAGAGCCCCGGTACAAACCCTGCCTGTCCTGCCCTCCCTGTCTATCCTGTGTGTCCTGCCTGTGCTGCCTGTCCTGCCTGGGCACCTCTAACCCACCCCAAAACGTGATGTGGGGGACAGGGGGGTGCTGGACCGCCCGCCCTGCAGGCACTGCCCCTGCCCAGCGCTCTTCCCTGATGCTCATCTGGCGTTTAAATATAGAACTGGCTCTTTCACGGGAAACTGCCTCTTGAAATCGTAGATTATTTCTTTATAAAAACCCTGGGGAAATCCAGACCACTGTGACACAGGAAATATTCAAAAGTATTACCAGGGAAGCGACTCGGAGACGGCGTACTCGGATGCTCCCCAGTGAAAACCACTGAAAACATGTTGAAATGAAGGACAGCAAGTCATCTAGGTACGTACCAGCCCGCTGGCTTTCACCAGGGGAGCTTCCAGGTCCGGGTAGACGTTCTCCAGGTACCACTGGAAACTTTTGCACTGAAGCTTCTTCCGCAGTTGGATTTGTTGAGTCAGGTTGCCCACATCCAGTTTTTTTAAGACCAAGTGGTAAGCGTGGCCGTAGAATAACTCCTTGTACTCGTCCAGCCAGACCTCCGCGACACGGGCCAAGTTCCTCTCCACCGTCCTCACCCGATCTTTTGGGAAGGAGTAAGGATTGTCGTTCCTGAAAATGTGCCCGACTCTGGAGCAGGGAACGATCTCGATCTCTCCCCCACACATCCAGACCTGAGAAACACAGGTTGCTTTGGTAGAAACAAGGGCTCATGCCGGGTGCTGGCTTTGTGCAAGCCAGAAGAGGAGCAGAGAGCTGCCCAGAGGGTCGGGGTCTCCGGCGTGGGGCCAAGCCCATCTCCCGAGCCCGGCTGGCGGGGAGGCAGGCGTGGGGGGCAGCCCGCCCAGAGCGACGTACCTTGAACGAAAGCTCCATATTTTCACCTCCCCAAACATCCAGTCCTGGGTCGTAGGCTCCCAGCTCAAAAAAGTACTTCTTATCGATGGAGAAGAGGCCACCTGCCATGACCGGGCACCTGGGAAGAGAGAAGCCACACGCAATGTCAGCTGGTGGGGAAGCACCCGGCCCTTTGCTTTGCTTTGATGAGGGAATCACTGAGAACCTGCGGCTACTAAATGCTCGGGGACGGTGCTGAGACAGCAAGGATCACCCAATTTGCCACTTTTCTGCAGGTGGGCAGGTGCAACGTTAAATAAAACGTTAAAATAGAGGGTATTTGGGTGGTTTTACCCAGCCTGAAAGCTGCAATTGGGCATGGATGGGAAACACACAACGGTATGTCCCCTGGTCCTGGTGGCACTGGCAAAATGCCATCGGTACCTCGAGGGAGGACAAAGGCTGTGCCTGTGTCTGGTGACGTGACGGCCCACAGTGACCACTGCCTCTCCTGTCCTTACAAGCAAAGACACAACATTTGGCCTGGAAGGAGCCTTTGTTCCTAAATTATTAACAGTTTCATCCCCAGAGCCCTCACCTTTGCTTTTTTTACCTTATTATATCAGTCTCCTTAATTTTGTTTTTCTCGACGACCTCTTGCGGAATCTGCCTCCATCCAAAATTCATTGGCCAAGTGAAAATCCCACGCTGAAAGTTGTCCACGGTCATGTAGCTAAACAGGGAAGAGATGGGGATGACTAATTCTGAGTCACATTCCTGATTGAAATGTCACCCTTAATGAGTGAAGATGACTATCCGTACATAATTAAACCAGGATTTCAACAAATTTCATCAGGAATCCTCTGCATGTGCTAAAAGTCATGAAAAAGGGAAAAAGCGTGTGTGATAAATGAGGGGGCCACGTCCACCGCCCATGGTAATTTCTGGTGTACAGCAATGTTATGTACCTCTTGAGAAATGCTGCTGAAGGCCAGTTAGGAGCTCTGGACCTGTGTCTTCCTGTAGTTAATGTGCTGGTGGTCCCAGTAAGAGGGTTTGCTCCAGCCACTGGATTTGGGGTTTCCCGGGGGGGGCTTACCTCATGTCCTTGTCGCTGATGACCTCGATGACGGGGCAGGCAACCTTGGCGCGGCTCAGGTGGACCCTCTCCAGCAGCGGCTCCAGCCACCCCACGTTGCACTCCACGTGCGAGTCCAGGAAGGTCAGGACGGTGCCTACGGCAGAGCCCGGGGCAGCATCAGGGGCCCATCCCCATCCCCGTGGGCTTGGGGTGCTGTTGAGGGTGCCACCACCCTCCCTGGCTCCCAAAACCCTCCCAGCTGTAGCCCCGAGCATGTTTTCACTGCCCAGCCATCATGGGCTGCCAGATACGGCCAAGTAGGGGCCAACACAGCCTGGCCATGGCTGGAGATCTCAACAAGCTGCAGCTCATCCCCTTGTCAGACCCTCACGCTTTGTGTACGGAAAAGATGCCTGTAATTCATGGGGAGGGGACTAAAACTCAGTGCTGGAGGTGGCTGATGGGGGGCCCAGGCAGGGCTTTCGTCCTACCTTTGGCGATCTCTGCTCCTGCGAGTCTGGCCCGTATCAGACCGTGCCTCTCCTTGAGATGGAGGATCTTCACCTTGGGGAACCGCGACATGTATCTGTCCAGCTTCTCCTTGAGGTACTCTGTAGAGAAGGAGAAAGAAGGAGAGGTTGACTTACCCCTTTCACACCCAATTCCAGGGTGGAAAGCAGCGAGCAGATTTTCCTTGCAAGCACCTCCAGGACACACCGGGGTCCTCGGGTCTGAGGCACGAACGTCTGGGCACAGCTGCAGGGCTCCTGGTGCACAGCATCACAGTCCGAGCCTGCTCTCTGGTGAAACCCCCAGCCGTGTCAGTGCCAGCAGGTTTAGGCTGAAGTTGATGAATTTCACAGAATCACAGAATGGTTTAACGACTGTTCAAAGAGTCTATAATAATTTTTTTTTGTCTTCATTGCACTGCAATTGCCACTAAAATCTACTCTGAACTGTTCTCCTTTCCCTAAAAAAAAATAGTTTTTGATGTGCTTCGCAAATTTCTCAATATTAAGCACCACATTTAAAGACTCAGCCCAGGTTTAAACCGCAGGAGGGTTTGCTGGGGCACACCCCTACTTCTGAGGTTGCTTTTGTCAGTTTCCCGTGGCTGTGGAGGCAGCTGGCGGTGAACTCTCAGGAAGAAGAGGGTGTGAGAAGGGTGGTCTGGGGGACTCGAGCACTGGGCTGGCCAGTTCCTGGCCCGAGGAACCTCTGCTGGGGTCCTGTGGCTCTGCTTCGTTAGGTGACAGCCACTACTTGGGTCTGCGGGGACCCCCGACCGCCCTCACCACTGGGATTCATGGATAATCCTTTCTTTTTTTCCCCAGGAGAATATAACTGTTTGCATTTCTGATACTCTGGCTATCAAGGAGATAGAGAGGAAGCCACGGGGAGAAAGCAAATAGGAAACCTGAAAAGATGCTTTTGAGGGGGAATGGCTAAAAACATGGTTACTTTAAAAATGAGCAAAGTGAGTCTTTTTTCTCTTTTTTTTTTTTTTCATCTATTGTCTGGTTGCATTGTAGGCTCTGTGTATGCGTGGCACGAGCTCTGCAGTTTGCCTGAGACAGCACTTTTTCCCTGAAGAACCAGCAGTTGGAAAATTACATCATTCCTAAATGTTTTAAGGGCCGAAGCCAGCAGAGAGCCAACGGTTCGATACCATCGGAAACGGCTGTGATCCCCCTCATCTGGAGAGAT
Source organism: Calidris pygmaea (assembly GCA_003697955.1). Lineage (NCBI taxonomy): Eukaryota > Metazoa > Chordata > Aves > Charadriiformes > Scolopacidae > Calidris > Calidris pygmaea. Next base: position 867,111 of record QJSC01011232.1, on the reverse strand, counting down.
AACAGCGCTTCAATACAGGGAAAGGAGAAAATGCGATTTCCTTCTGCTACTCGGAATTGAATTACAGAGAACAAATCGTATTTTAGCCCCAAGTTATATTAGTTTCATAAAGAAGCTTCCCCCACCTTTCGTGCTGCAGTCGTCCACCAAAATGACTTCTTCGATCAGGTGGGGAGGGGACCGGCCGAGGACGCTGTGGACGGAGCGGAGGAGGGTGGACCACACTTCATCCACGAAGCACATGATGATGGTGGTGGTGGGGAGGTCGTTGTGGACCCGCTGCTGGGAGCACCTGCAAGGGCAACGCAGGCTCACAGGGCACGTTCCCAAAAATCTCTGGGCTCAGGGTTTTTTGGGAAAAGGTGTGGGGAGGGGGAAATTGCCGAAAGTTGGGAGGCAAACCCCCCACAATGGGACTTTTTGGGGGGAAGGAGCAGAGGGGTGAGCAGGGGGAACGCCCCACACAGGGATGGGGTGCGCTCACTCCTTTCTAATGGGGACCTCTTAAGTCCCCACCACTGGGTGATAATATCCCCTTTCCATAAGCAAACAGTGCAGAGGCACCACAGAGCAAGGCCGATCCCAGCCCTGCACCACTGGCCTGGGGACTCCTGCGGGGAAAGGATCCTGTGATGCCCTGAGCGCCCGCGGGGCATGGGATCGCGGGCTGCTGAGAGCCTCGCCCGAACAAATTAATCAGTATTATGTAGGATTTCTAGGCAGAGACCAATGGGTTTGTTACTGCTGACCCCCAGCTAAAGACATTTCACTACGTTCAGTGTGAGTTTGGGCAGCACTTCTTTGCTAACTATAGGTAAATACATATCTTTTTATATATGCATATACAATACTTAACATATATAACTCAAGTAGAAGCCAAATCCTTTTGAAATTCCAGCCCTAAACAGGGTTTTAAGTGAAAATAGCCTTTATGTTCTGTGGACGTCACCCTGAAAGCCAGCGGAACACGGGCTCCCAAGGAGCTAAAGATCCTTTGGGGAAAACATCACCTTAGAGCTGCTGCCCCAGAGTTTTGAAGACGTGAGCTGCAGGGGTGTCCAGCCCCGTCCTCTCCCCGCCGGTGGGCACAGCAGAGGGTCCCTCCCCACACCTCCCGGCACGGGGGCTGACCCACCTAGACCCCACTGTGTGACATTTATATACAGGGACCCAGGAAATCTGTGTCCCTCTCTAAACCTGGATAACTGGATTGTCCCGGAGAAGCTGTGGGGTAGCCCGGGGGAGAGGCCAGAGCCATGCAGAGACCTTCACTGCCAGGCTCTGTGCAGGGCAAGCTCCCTGCGTGTCTCCTGGCCACCCCTTGGCCGGCATCTGTGGGGCTTGTGCATCTCCATCCTCTGTGATGGGAGTCCTGCTGCAGGCATTTCTGCAGGGGCAGCGTGCCCGGCCAGCCCCTGCCCGGCGGGTACAGCTCGGAAAGCAGCAAGCGTGGCACTGGAAGGCTGCGACAAGCTTCCTGCTGGCCAAATTCCAGCGGTTTGGTCCAGCACTCCCAGCGAGGATGACGAGAGGAGCTGGGTTCGAAACCGGGAGAGACTGGAAGGCTCCAGCACAGGAGCAAGGCGCTGTTTGGTCACCCAGAGTGCCAGTGGCTGCTGCTGTGAGCCAGATCCTTGCCGTGCCCCTGTTTGGCCAAGGCGTTCCCCGTGACGCCAACAGCGGTGCCGTCCCCCCCCGGGCAGGTGCGTCACTCGCAGTCACCGAGGACAGCCGGGCTGTCCTTACCGGAGCTCCTGGGAGGTGGTTTCTGCTCCACAGCTCCAGGGCTTTGCTGTCACAGACCAAACACGGGCCTGGCTTTGAGCCTCCACAGCTCTTTTCTGTGCGCCTGTGGCTTCGGGAGCTGGCACCTTCTGCCTGGCGAAAGCTCTGGCTGTCCCCCTCCGTCCCTGCCCCGCTCCTTCCCGTGCAGGGTCTCACCGCGAGGGCCCACAGCACCGTGGGAATGTCTGTGTGTTGTCCCACGGGGCTGGGGACACAACTCACAGCGCAACTCCCACCCCACCACGGGCAGAGGGACACGGTCCCATCCCGTGCTCCCTGGGGTGGGACCCCCTCCGGCCACACACCCCTTCCCTCGGCAAGGGGCTGCCATCGCCTTCCCCCCTTCCCTGTGGGGACTCTGGGGGAGGGAGCGCCTTTTTTAAGTGCAACGCTGAGATTTGCAGAACCAGCCACACACTTTGTGAGGACAGCTGTAACTGAATGACGGTTTTCCAACCCAAAACTTTGCCCGCGGGTCCCCTGAGCTGCCTGCGCAGGACGGGTGGCACCCAGGGCTGTCCCCTGGACCACCTTGACTGCAGGCTGCTGTGTGCCCTGACACACCAGGCACAGCGAAGACTGAGCCCCATTGCCTGCCTCGTGTGCCCCAGGACAAGGCCAGCAGGGCTCAGCGGGTTAAAACCACCTGCAAACTTTACCCAGTTTTATGATTAATAATAAGCTGCTCCAACCGGGAAAGGCAAAGCCACCCCACAGTGAGCACGCATGAAGCCAAGGCTGTGATGTGCCCCACATCCCTCCCCAGTAGCCACCCAGCAGGTCCCTGTGGCCACGGCACAGGTATGTGTGCAGGGTCTTACCCGGCAGGCCTGGTGTCTGCGATGGCTCGGTCTACGGGGATCAGATCGCTGAGGTAGACGTTAAAGTTCCCTTCTTTCCACCTGCTTTTTGCTTCTTCTTGCTTATCATCAGGGACTGCAACGGGGTGCCCAAACTGGCCGGGAGCTTGGGGGTCTCGGGGGGCAAGCGTCACATCCAGGGACAAGACCCTGTGTGTCCCCGGGCTGCGGCTGCCTGCCTGCTCCTCGATGGTGGCAGGAACCCCGGGAGCTGCTCCTGGCGTCACACCCAGCGTCTGGCCCTGGCCACCCGGCACCGCAGCCCCGGTGATGGTGTTGACAGTAAGGGCATCATCGATGGCGTTATGGGCACCGTTGATGGCGTTGGCGATATGAGCACCATCGATGGTGTTGGTAGCATGGGCACCGTCAATGGCATTGGCGATACGGGCACTGTCGATGGTGTTGGCAGCACGGGCACCATTGATGGCGTTGGCAGCACGGGCACTATCGATAGTGTTGGTGATATGGGCACCGTTGGTAGCGTTAGTGGCACGGGCACCGTCGATGGCGTTATGGGCACCGTTGATGGTGTTGGTGGCATGGGCACCGTCGATGGCGTTGGTGGCACGGGCACCATCAATGGCGTTATGGCCCCCGTCGATGGCGTTGGTGGCACGGGCACCATCGATGGCGTTATGGCCCCCGGCGCTGTTTTCCTTACCAAGCTGCTGCTCTTTGCTCTTTTCCCGGCTCTGTGCGAAGTTCCCCGCAGGGCGGGCTCCCAGCCGGGGGGCTGCTGGCCCGGCGGGTTTTGTCTCCTCTTTGCTAACGAGGACGAAGTGATTTCCCGAGGAATTCGCCTTCTTTCCCGCTGCTGTCTCCCCCGGCGCCGCCCGGGCTGCCGGGCTGCCTCTCCCCGCCACGCCGGCGGCTCGGGGGCCCCTCGTCACCGCCCACCGCAGCCCCGCTCGGCGGCCGCCCCCCCGAGGGGCCGGGGGAGGCGTCTCGTCGGGGGGCGACGGCCGTACCCCCCGCCGCCCCGCTCCCCGCACCGCCCCGACCTCCTCCGCAGCCCCCGGGGGACCGGCGGGGCGCCCGGCGGCGGGCGGGGGGCCCGGCGGGCCGGGGGGCTCCCGGCGGGCGGCCGCCCTCCCTCCTCCTCCGCCGGCGGCGGCGGGGCCGGGCCGGGGGCTNGCCGAGGGAGAGGCGGAGCGCGGCCATGTCGAGCAGCAGCCAGAGGACGGAGGCGGCGAAGACGAAGGCCAGCGCCCGCCCGGAGCCGCGGAAGAGCCGCCGCAGCCCGCTCATCCCCGCCGGCGGAGGGGGCGGCCGGGCCGCCGCAGGCCCTGCCCGCGGGGAGCGGGGCGGGACGGGCCCGGGGACGGGCCGCGGCTCCTCCCGTCGCCGTAACACAACACCGGCCCGGCCCCCGGCAGGCTGAAGGGGGGCATGGCGGGGGGGGGTGTCCCGTCCCGGGGCGGCACGGTGAGGGGCGGCCGTGTTCCCCCCGCGCCGGGGCGGGGTCCTGCGGGGTGTGCGGGGGGATGTGCGGGGGCGGCCGCAGGTGTGCGCGGTCAGCGACACGGCCCCGAGTGATCTCCCACTTTGCGGTCAGGTCTCCTCTTTTTCGGGGGAAACCCGCGCTTTTACAGGACTCCGGCGCCTGAGCTGGTGGAATATTTACTTCGCAGCCGGCCCGGGGGTGCGGGTGTTCCGTTTTCCATCTCCCCAGGTGCGGTCCCACCCCCCTCACACCAAAGAACTTCTTCCCCACATCTCAGCTCCATCTCCCCTCTTTCAGGGTCAAACCCATCCCCCTCCTCCTCCAGCTCCCCTCCCTCATCCAGAGTCCCTCCCCAACTTTCCTTTTCCAGGACTTGGAGACCCTGGAAGGGGCTCCAAGGTCTCCCCGGAGCCTTCGCTTCCCGGGGAGCGGGGCGGGTGTGTGGGCACCAGTGGGAAAACTCGGAGTGGGGGCAGCGAAAGGAAAGACGAAGGCGCCCGGGCTGGTCGGTGTGTGGCCGCGCTCTCAAACTCTGGCAGTAGTGCATTTAAAAGCGGTGCACGGCATCCCACGTCACCAAGCCAGAGATATTTTTGACTTAAAGGACTCCAGCCCACTGCAGCGCGTGGCAGCACCGGAGGGAAAAGAAACGGGGGGAGAAGATTACATAGTCGTACTTTAAACAGTAATTTCAGAGTCCAGCCTATGGTTATATATATTGAGCTGGGAAACACCTCTTTTCTCAAAGACAAGGCAGTTCTGCTGTTTTCCCGAGGCTGTGCCCTGTGAAGCCAGCTCCCTCGGACGTGGCGGGCGGCGCAGGTTTCGGCAGGGCTGGCGTCTGCGGGTGCCGAGGGACGCCCCGCGCCGGGGGGTGACGGGCTGGGTGACAGAAGGGCTGCGGGAAGGGGAAACCAGCCCGGGAGCTGGGTGAGGGTAAGACCGGGGTCAAGATTAACCTTAAATCAAATGCTGCCTTCGGTTTAGAAATAAAAATTTAAGAGAAACCATGGAATGTGTATTCGTTCACCTCAGTTTCTCATTTATATATTTTTTTTTTCCCCTTTGCCGTTCCCGACCATCTCGCCCCGCAGTGCTCAGGACCCCGCTCCTGTGCAATGTGCTGGTGTGACTGCTGTGTTTGGGGACGCGGCCACTGTGCCCCAGGGCTGTGTGTTGGGTCCGTGGGCCCCCCTGGCAGCCACAGCTGTGGGCAGAGGGACCCCAGATGTTCCTCCAAGCTTCGGCTTCACGCTCCCGAGCGATGACAAAGTGGTGGCTGTTTGGGTATGGCCAGGCACTCCCTGGGTGACTTTAGCTCTCCTCCTTGGCAAGGGTAGCTGTTCCAGAGAGGCTGAACAGATCCCTTGACACAAGACAGCTGCTTTTGCAGGGGGGAATTAGTGTAATCAAGGCTACTCCGTCGTTAAAATAATCTGAAGTGTCAGATGGAGAAGCACAGAAGCAAGCTAGCTTGAAGACGGAAACCCACCATTTTTTTTTTCCAGCCCGAAGTGTCCCAGAAGATGAGGTACCGTTAGAATAAGTCACGTATAGCATTTTAGTAATGTAAAAAAAATACTGCCCATAGGGAAGCAGGGATGGAATGATCTCTTGCTAAAGCCTGGCTGGCTCCACAAATTGTATTTTTTCTCCAGAACGTGAGAGACCGTGCAGAGTCGGAGACAGCGCAGTGGTCCACAAAGGGCAAGGTGGGACACATGGCTGATCCTACCATGCAGATCACCAGGGCCCTTTGGGCTGAAAACAGCAGAAAATAGTGCAAGCAGGTAGTACAAAAAGCTGGTTCAAATGTCGTCGAGAGGGGCTCCAGCCCTCCCAGCATCTCCCTGGCCTCCTCTGGCCCCGCTCCAACAGGTCCATGTCCTTCTGATGTTGGTGGCCCCAGAGCTGGAGGCAGCACTTGGGGGGGTCTCCCCAGAGCAGAACACAGGGACCTGCTTAATGCAAATAATTCCAAATAAAACCTTAATTCTTCATATCAGGTATTTATTACTGCTGGGAAGCTTCTTTTCTGCCCGTTTGGTGCTCGGGCCGGGGGGGGGTATTTACACATAGCACCGCAGGTCTCAGCTGTGGCAGCCTTTGGCCAACCCGAGCCCCTCAGGTGCCGATGGGCAGCACCTGAACCTCTCCAGTTTTCCAGCTGAGCCGTGGCAAGGGCTAGCCCTGCCCTGAGGGGCTGGGGCGATCATTTGGGTGCCAGCAAATGCCACCGCATAAACACAGATATGCTGGGAAATCACAGAGAAGCCTCAAAAACCTGAATTAAGTCTCGTTTCTCAGGTACCTCTCAGAGGAGTTTCACCGTCACCGTGCGTTTTGTGGACAGTCCAGTCCATATGTTACTGATGGGAACCTCCGCGGTGGGGTACCTTATTTCTCTTACTGTGGAAATTGTCAGCAAAAACTTAGGAAATGCTGAACCTGGAGTCCCCTGGCAGTTCATCTGGAATGCCGGGGTGTCTGGTGATTTCCTGGAAGCCTCTACCTGCAGCGATGACACCGTGGGACGAGAATGGAAACTTTGGCTTTGAAAGAAAAGTTTGTGGTCGTGTTCCATAAAACAGGAAAACCGCAAAGCTGAAGATGTAGAAAACCGGGAAACACCAGGCATTTGTGTGTTGGGCCCTTAAAGAGCTGAAGATTGAGAAACAAAAGTTTACTTTTCTATTTTGACCGTTTTCCGGATTTTTAGGCTGACCTCAAAGCTCTATTTTTAGGCGGCTGTTTGTACAAAGCATGATGGAGAGCAGCTTTTTCCCCCAAAATGGAGCTGGTTACGTAAGGAAAGGATTAGAATAGCCCTTCAGGTTTATTTATTTATTTTGGGTTATAACTAGCGACCCGGATTGGCTGTGGCTCTGGTGGAAGAGGCGGCCGTACCCTGCCCAGTGACACAGGAGGGGCTGGGGACGCCGGAGCGATGTCCCCGGGGCTGGGAATGGAAGCGGCAGCCGGGCTGGGTGATTTGCATAGAGGTCATGTTTTCCTAATGCGTGTCTTGTCGAAGCAGACAGCATGTAAAAGAGGACGGTTAAAGCCTGACCCAGCCATGTTTTTTAAATTTCAAATTACGCATAAAGTATGCATTAAATTAATTAGGGAATTCATTAAGAAGAGAAGAGTAAAGAAACTAGTTAGCAGTGTGCAACATTCAGTAATGTAAGCCATTTTCTATAATTGTTATATATAATTTGTCTCATAACATTATCCTTTGATAAATTATTGCAGCATCATATGATATATGTAGCTTATTAACAGTTTCATTAATTACTATTAGAGCAAAAGCACGCTGAAATCTGGTGCACACAAGAGCAAGTGTTGAAGCAGATGGTTGAAATTAGTGAAACGCAATCGGTTGCTGAACCCTTTTACCTAATTATGTTATTACATCAAAATAGTTCAACTAAATTTGTAGGGTTGTTGGCCCGGCGCTGGGGTGTTTGGAGCCACCGCCATGGTGTGGGGGGATCACCCCGGACCCCCACCTCCCTGTGGGGTGCAGGGACCCTCCAGGTGCCCTCCACTGGCCCCAGAGCCCCTGTGCCACCCCTGGACCTCCTGGTGGACCCCAGAGCTCACCTGTGGCCTCCTTATCCTCCTCATCCTCCTCCTGCCCCCAAAGAGCATCGTTTCCTGCACCTTTCCAGGGCATCCTGGCTGTGCTCGGGCACGTACGTGTCCCCAGGACCGCGCAGGGACAGGTCTGGAGTGGGCAGCTCTCCCGGGGTTTGGGTTTGGGCAGGTGATTTGCAAATTCTGAGTTTCAGAAGGAAGAACTCCAGCTTTCCACCCTGGCTGCTCTGCAGCAGGAGCTGATCCGCCGGGTGGGACGCGGAAACGCTGCAGAGAAGGGAAAGGGGCTTCAGCAATGCCCAGTGGTGCCGATGCCAAACGGGTCTGGAGCCTCTTTGTCCATAACGCTCAAAGGTTCTTCTTCCTTTTCTTGACGCGAGCCTGAGCTTGAAGGGCAAGCCTTGAGCTCAGCCAGGACAGGCACCCGTGTTACCCTATGCCAGGAGCCAAGAAGCTTCCCTGGCTGCCCATCGGGCAGAAATTCATATAAACGGTGATATGTACAGCTGGGAGAGCAAGGAGGAGTGAGGAGCCCTGAGTGTGGCACTGAAACACCCAATATACGCTGTTCCCATAGGTCCTAGGCACCAAATACACTCACGCCCTGCACCTCTGCTGGTGCAAAGGCATCTACAGCCGCCGTTTGTTTAACCTTCCTGAGTTCTTCCCTTTTACACCTGAATAAACCCAAAGAAACAAGAAGCACATGACTTTCCTGTGTCCTCGCAGCCCGGCTCTCTTGCGGTGACACCCCAGGGAGGGAACCCTTCCTCCTCCTTCGAGGACGGGAAGAGTTACCTTCTGCACAGCATTTTGAGACTTCAGCAGCTGTGAGCTCACATTGTTTTCAGAAGTGTCCAAATTTGCAAGAAAATTGCAGGAAAAAAAAAATCACTTACAATCTCTTCAAAATAGGGTATTTCATGCAACGGAAAATGAATTACTTTCAGATTTATTAATGGAGGAAATTTAGGAAAGAAACACCATTGCAGCAAGGACAGGAGCATGTGAATTTTGATACGACCTTTTTTTCTTCTTTTTTCTCTACGCTAAATTTTAGCCAACGCATGCAGCTTCTGGAGCATGGGGGCGACCCTGCTCCCCCCTCTACATCCCACCCACCACAGCTCTGTCCTGGGCCATTCCCACCATGGACCACCTGTTCCAGGGATGCCAGTCTTGCCCCATCCCTTCCAGCACCCGTCTGTCAGACTCCCTGGGGGGCGGCTGTGGAGGGGGGGATCCCCAGCCCTGCTGGGGTGGCTGTGGAGGGGGTACTCCATCCCTGCTGGGGGATGGTTGTGGAGATGGGGACTCCATCCCTGCTGGGGGGTTGTTGCAGAAGGGGGGCACACCTCAGCCCTCCTGGAGGGTGGCTGCGGAGCCCCCAGCCCTGCTGGGGGGTGGCTGTGGAGCCCCCAGCCCAGCCTTTGGGGCAGACCCCCACCTGTTGCTCCCCCTCCCCACCGAGGCTGGTGGCCCTGCCATGAATGCGTTAGCAGGAGAGCCCAACCTTTCATCCTCAGCCTGATCAATGCACGGACGGATCCAGATTTTTGTAAATACATCCTCCTGCCTGTGCTCAGCTGGTGGGGCAGGGAGCTGGAAGCCTCTTCAAAAGACTTATTTAATATTTGAGGTGCTTGACAGCTCACCTCTGCTATACATTGTTCTCTCCGTCTCCTGCCCGAAAGGCCAGACCCATTGCTGGAGACACAAGTGCTGGTTCTATAGAGCGAGGTGTGTGTGTGCCACCGTGGGCACCTTCCTTTGCCACACAGGCACCAAAGGCAGCTTTCCTCTAATATTTGCACGAGCAGGACTGGGCACGCACACACACACGCATTAGTGAACAGCAAATACAAGGGGACAGGGACACAGCTGGCTTTTATCTCCAGCAGGAACCAAGGCAGGTGTCTCCCCACGCAGTTTTGGGGCTGCCCGGGCACTGGTGGCTCCTTCCCTGGGCACACCTGAGGGGATGCAGACCCCCTTGGCACGGGGGGAAGGAGGAAAGCCCTGGCTGCTCCCCGAGTGCGTGCAGCCCGTCTCCAGAGCCCTGGTACAACACGCTTGTAGCGGTGCTTGTCTTCATCAACGTGAAATCAAAGACTCCCTTCTGAGTCTCAGCCTACTTCTTCTCTCTTTGGGGGATAGTGATTTGCTCTTTGGGGACTAAATATATTAAAATGAATCACTTCTTGTATTAGTTTCTGTGCACAATCTTTTAAGAAAAGAGGGAGATTTTCTTCAGCAGGTGAGTGTGTTTGGTCCCTGCTCCTGTGTCACTGTGTGGTGGGAGCAGGTCCCCGTTGGGGGCGAAGGAGGTGGGTGCCTCAGGCTGGTTCCTGCCCCTCAGCATCGCTCTTCCAGTGCAAAGGGAACAGTTAGGAATTGGTACATTTTTTACCATAGCTATTTCTGGGAAACGCTGTGGAAATGTTTTGGTGATTGATCTCTCTAACCCCTTCAACCAGGACATTGGCAGGAATCAAAACTAGCAGGGAGTTCAAAAGGATTAGTTAACAAACCCGAAATGATCGGGTTTGGATGTTTTTTTCCTCAATACTTCCCTCTCTCTGGGGGTGAGCAGATGTTTGAAACCCCTCGGTGATGCACTCAGTCCCTGTACAGATACTTGGAGGTACCGGCACCGCCAGCATCCTCTGTGAGCATTCACCATGAGCATCTTCCTGAGCATCCTCCCTGAGCATCCTTCCCCGGGCAGGGCAGGGTGACACCAGCCTGGCTCCTCCAACACGGATTTAAACCTTCCCTTGGAGTTCTCTCTTTCGTCTCTCCTGGAAGGCACTAGGCAGGGTGTGCTCTGTACCCCCAAATATGTTAATATTTAAAAGCCACTGTCATTGGTAAAGCTACTGATAGCAGCAAATGTACATTCCTTGTATAATATTTTAACGTGAGTGATTGCAGGAACGGATAGATCTGACCAACCCTCCCCTGACATGCCGGGTAGCCGGCCGGTCGCTGTGCTGGGCAGCCCTGTCCTGAGCACGAGTTGGTACTTGGGTGGCCGTGGGACGATATGCCACGTAAAGACACTCTGCGTGGTGGCCGTCAGGCACTGTCATTGTCTCGCTGAGCAATCCGCATGCATGATGCATAAGAAAGTAAAAATAATCAGTAATCTATTGCAAGCCGGGGCAAGTAATCAGCAATATGTAATGTACTCTCTCCTCGGGGCTGCCACTCAAAGTGGTTTTCTAAGCAATCTCAAAAGCCCAGAGGTTATTTAGAGATGAATTCCTGGTCTTGTCCCTGGTGTGCCCAAAATCAGGTCCCCAGTGTCCCCATCGCACACCGGTGCCCGGCGGAAGGAGCGGGCTCATCGGGCCTCTGCTGCTGGCCCTGCTGCGGGGGAAGGAAGGAGCAAACAACCGGGAACTGAGGTTTTGAAGTTGTTCTTCACTGTAGGGGTGATAATGAACTGAGACACCGGCCCCTCCTGCCGGGGCTGCTGAAGGCACTGGGGGCTCTGGAGAGAATCACGGAGTTGCCTGTGCTGGGAGGGACCCTTAAAGTCAGGGATATGATATCGGGCAGGAGGATTTTTTGGGATGCTATGGGGGGGCAGTGGGGTGCAGGGGCAACCCCCCCGAGCCCCGGGGCTCCCCGTGGGCATCCTCTGGGTGGAGGGAACACCACGGCCCCGCCGCGGGGCTGGAAACGCCGCTTCTCCTCCGGCGCCGGGACGCCTTTCCCCGCCTCCCCGCGGGGTCTGGCGGGCGCGGGGCCCCCCCGCACGGCCGGGGCCGGGAGGAGGGTGCGGGGACCGGGCGCTGCGCGGCCGCCGCCGCCGGGGGGAGCGTTTGCCCGCGGGATGGCGCGGGGCAGCGCGAGCTGCCGGCACCCGCCGGGACCCGGGGCTGCGGGACACGCTCCGCACCGCTCCGTCACCGGTCCCGCTCCACCCCGCCCCGCCGCCCGCACCATCACCACCAGCCCCGCACCACCACCACCAGCCCCGCACCGCACCAGCCCCGCACCGCTCCATCGCCCGCCCCGCTCCGCCTCGCCCCCCTCCGTCCCCAACCTGGCACCGCACCGGCCCCGCACCACAAGGGAGTTTCAGGAGCCAGAAGAGCTCGTGGCTCTAAGCCGTGCGGGCCTTGGGAAGCCTCCTCCTGCACGGACAGGTTCCTCAAAGACCTGAAGGTGATTTGGTCCATAAGTGACTTAAAAATCCATTTGGGCAGGCGTTGCCCCTGCTATCTCAGCCCCTGGACCGGTGTGGGCAGGCAGGAGATGCCCCAGGGCTGCCCGTATCACATGTGCCCACCACAGGAATTCTGCTGCTGCTTTCCAACCCCTCTGTCCTCTCCCCAGGCCTGCAGAAAGCTCAGCAACTCACATCAGAGCAGCCACCTGGGGTGAAATGAGGCGTTTCAGCTGGCTGGGACTGGAGGTTTTCCAGAGGACACCTGCTTTTTAGCTTGGTTTTTGAACTGGAAGGAAGGAAGAGCCAGGCTGAGAACATATGGCTTAACCATGTACTCGGAGATGGACATTTGCTCTATTTTCCACCTGAATAAATTTAAAGGCACAGCTTATATTAACATGTCAAATCTTCATTTGAAATGTAATCTACTGTCATGTGGGTGCTATTGGATCTGTTAATAATTAGAACCTGGCACCTCGGCTTAAGCGCAGCCACTAATTCAGAGCGGTGGTGTTTAGCTGGTGGAAGCAGGGGCACTGGAGTGCTGACAGCAGAGCTTTTATATATGTTTAAACAGATTTGTTTTGCTCGTCCTCAATTAAAGCAAATGTGGTCTAAGCACCTCGCTCCCTTTTCTGCCCTTGGAAATGTTTTCCTTTAGACATAGTGTTGGCTCCATAACAGAGACTGACGATATGGCAATTGATTTAATAGAATTGGAATTAAACCAGAGGATTTCAGAGCATTTATCTCTTTTTGTCCTCTCTGGGTTCCCCACTTGTAGCACCCCTGTTTTTCTGGAGCAGCCACTGAAGCTGTGGGATGGAGGACCCAGGCATCATGGAGCTGCCGGTGATTTCCTCTTTTTTTCCAGGAGAAGGCTCCTGGTGGGTGAATAACTCCACGTTCCCGCGGCTCAGCTCGGGGCAGCACAGACCGGAGGGAGCTGTGAACCGCTTCCACCCGGCGGGTGGGAGAAGGGCTGTAAGAGCAGCACACAATTATTCCACGGAAAATCATAATGAGCAGAATTCAGAATAAATTCCAGCTCTGCTCTGAACCCTGAACCCAGTAATTAAATGATCTCTCAATTTTTTAAAAGAAGTCTATACCCATTGGGTTCTTTAAATAGTACTGTAAGTAATGTAAAATAATTATCTTAAAAATGCAGCTGTGCTGCCGTGGGTTTTCTCTCCAGAAGGGTTCCAGCTTGGCCAGGATGGCTGAAAGCATCTCTGGTAGGTTTGCAAAGCCGCCGTCACGCTGGAGGTGGCCTCGGATGGGCAGAAGGAGAGGGAATGTGAAGCTGTAAGTATGAAGTGTGAAAAAACCCAACCCCTAAGTGCTTAATTTCTGGCTGAGCATCAGAAGGCGAGTGGGAGGAGGGTGGGAGCGTGTGGACTGAGTCACGGAACTTAATTTCATGTGTTTGGGTTTTATTTTAATTACCCACTGCCGCGGCTTCCAGGGGATCTCCCACCTTCGTGCTCCTCCCTTCCCGGCTTCCGTGGAGCAAGGTGGCAGGAGGTCCCCTCCCGTCACCCTTCCCCGAGAACCAGCAGGGGAACCAACAGCTCCCTCAGCGGCAACTTCTGACTTCAGAGGGGCTGAGCTGCAGAGGATAAGCGATGCTTTTGGTAAAAAAAAGCATCACTAAAAAGCCAGAAGATTAGTTCTTTAAGGCTGCAAGGCCGGACACTTCAAACTTTGGAAGTATCAGAGTTACTTTGTCTCCTGGTGGGGGCACCACAGAGGCCCCTCATTTCAGGGCCGGGGGAAGGGGAAAAATCCTTAGTGAGGGTCTGGAAGTCTGGGGAGAGACTTGGAATTTTGTACAAATAAGGAGCATGGAGCATTATTAGCTCCAACTTCACCTCATTCAGGGCGCTTAGGAGGTCTGGCGACAAATCCAGACTCGGAGAGGTACACAAATGGTCTAAAACCGCAGAAGGAAAACCAATATCATGGTACCACCTCTAAAATAAAAGTGCTTGATTTCTGAGGAAACCTCATGGGCTGGGGGCAGTGACTGACCCGGAACTTTGGTGCTGACACCAAATTTATCGCTTGTGTCCCCACAGGTCCCTGCTCGGGGGGAGATGTCACCAAGAGCCAGCCAAACCTCTGCTTCGTGGTGGCTCCCGCTGAGGCTTTTGCTGCCGATTCCTTGGGCTGAGCTTAATTTTAGCAACGTTTGCTTAAGCTCGTCTTTGCTCCCTCGCCCTGCTTTCTGCTGGGGAGCGTGTGGGCCCTGATGTGAAGGGGCTGTGACCTTCTTCCCACCTTGCCGTTGGGGTCCCATGCAGACCCCGCAGCGTCCCAAGCACCAGCCACAGGGATGTTCCTGCCGCTTCCCATCTCCCTGAGCCCGGCACATGGCACCCGGAGCCGAGCGGGGCAGGGTGGCAGCGTGGTGCCCCCCCCCCGCCAGAAGGACCTGGGTGGGGAATCGGTGGCACAAAGACAGCTCTGGCTGCCCACCAGCAGCCTCCCAGCGTGGAACCAGCCCGCCAGATGGTGAGTAGGTACCACGGCGTCTGAGCGGGGCGGGGGGCAGCCGGGAGGGACCGTGTACCATCCCGTCATCCCGGGAGCTCGCGAGGGAGGAAGGATTCCAGCCCCGGAATATCAGCGCGAGGCTGCCCTGGGCTTGTGCCCATATGGCAGGGAAGATACGCTACTATGAGTCATTGAGAAATGCAATAAAAATAGGGCTCTGCTACTGTGTGAAGGAAATAGCAGGTACTAATTAGTGAGGGTGCTCTCCCTGGCCCCGGGGAGCAGCGGGGACGGCCCCGAGGCGCAGGGGAGCAGAGCGAGCTGCTCCCAGCAGCGGCGGGGGGAGCGGGTTGGGAGGAAGGCTGGGAAACCCTGCGCGGTTTCAGCCGAAAAGACTCTTCAGAGATACTCTAATACTATTTGTAATCCATATGCAACTGAGCAGGAGTCTTTTTTTATTTATTTTTTTTTTATATATTTCTATTCCACAGGAATTAAATTAATTTTAGAAATGGCACAGTAACTATTTTCCTGCCTCAGGGACCATTTGTTTTAAAATCATTAAAGATTTTTATATGACACGGCACTGACATTTGATGTGAATAAATTAAGGGAATTAGTATAAAAATGCATTCTTTCTTTGTGGGCTTCCCAGCACATATCTGCACACACGTACGCCTGGTCAGGGCAGCTGGTGTAAGGGGAACGCTCTCTCTGCGTCCCCAAAAGGGTGAAAATTCGGCATTGGGACGGTGTCTCCTCAGTGGGGCAAACCCTTCCCTGCCATGCTGCGGGAAGGCGGCTGTGGCAGGGGGATACTCCCAAATGGAGACCCTGTCACCGCATCCCACCTCCTCCCTCCGGCTCCGTGGGGTCTGACCCGGCTCTGGAGCCAGAGCATCCCCTCCAGGATCTCCTCGGGCACAGGCTGCTGGGCTGGCACCCCGGGGACCTGCTGCCTTTGCTTTCTCCTGCTCCGTGTGCCCTGGGCCCTACTGATGGCTCCCATCGCAGCGGGACCAGACATCTCCCCACACTCTGCCGCGAGACCCACAGCTCCAGCTCCAGCACACCTGGCTGGCCTGCTGCAATCCCTCCTCAGTGCCTCCATTGCTGCCTGGGGACTCAAACCAGGCACTTATTTTAATTTAGGAAGGGGACCAGTGAGTGCCTGAAGCCTTCGTGGTGCCGTCAGCCACTAGAAGGTGTGCTTCACGCACGCAAGCGAGGAAATCATTTGTAGAGGAGCTGAACTATGCGCTGCTCCAGCCTGCGCTGCAGCTTGGTCTGCAGAGCTGGGGCTGAATGTAACCCGGAGTCAGGCTCCAGGGAAGAAGTATTAAAACTTTATTTGTTTGACTTTTTAGAGGGACGCTCGGTGCCCGTCGTGTTTAACAATTGGGATGGATCCCTCTGGGTGCAGGCGGTGGGGAGGTCACTGCCGAGCTGCTCTCCAGCTCCAGCTTTGCCTGGGTCTCCTGAAAAGGCTTCATTTCCTACAACCCCGTAATTCCTGCCCACGGTGTAATTGCCTTGTGCACATTAACTGAGACCAGCTGGGGAAATTAAAAGCCTCAGAAGGTATGTTAAAAGACAATATACTTTTCTTTTTTTTTTATTTTATTCTAACCCCGCCACGTGATATTTAAACAAGTTGCAATACCCCCTTGTTATTTTCCCCCAGGGACACGTGTGGCCAGGAAGGTCACAGCCTCGCTTGCCCCACTGCAGAGCTCGGGGGTCCCGGCTGTGGGGCTGGATGTGATGCAGAGCTGTGGAGCCAACCTGGGGGAGAGGAAGGGCTGCAGGGGCTGCAGCTGAGCTTCACACAGCTTCCCTGTCCCTGTTCCTGTCCCCCGCCCCAGTCCAGGCCACTGCACCTCCCTTAACCCTGTGCCATCCTCTGCTCACCCCCTCTGCCCCCAAAAATCCCCCTGTTCCCTTGCATCCCTCCTGGACCAGCTCTGGAAATGTCGAGAAAAGTGGGAAGAGAGACCCCGTGCCTTCATTTTCGCTCCCTAAAGCCGCTGGAAAATGTGTTTCACAGGGAGGGGACCAGGCGGTTCCCACTGAAACCAGCGGCAAATTCTCAGCCCCATCAGCTCCGGTGGGAGCAGATAAAGGGAAGGCGCTTAATGAAATGCCAGCCTATGCAATGCCATTAAGGACAGATTAATGCAATAGACTCAACATGGGGGCTGCGCCTTAAAACCATTCGGGAAATGAGGTGAATGCAGGGGGCAGAGGCTTTTCTGGCAGGAGGAGTGTCCCACAGGGAGGACACCAGACCCGTGTCCCCAGCATCTGCCAGTGGGTACCAGGCAGGGTCTGTGCCCCATCCTTCCCCTGGGCAGCAGGGACGGAGGAGTTTCCCTGAGTTTTCCACATTTCCACCCCTCTCCCAGTATCCCAAACAACCCTGGCTCTGCCTTCACAGTGGGGGAAGGAGACAGGTCTGATTTGTGCAGAAATCCACCTCTGCGGGTACCGGGCCACCCTGCAAAGCCCCCGTGAAGCACCCTTTGTGCCGGTGCCGGCAGCCTTCCCAGGTCATGGGGACACATGAATTTGCTCTGTTCCAGCCTGGAGGTCGCAGCCCCACTGCCCGTGTCTTGTCACAGTCTCGGGATGTCCTTGGGGCCGTAGGGACGTCCCCAGCTCCCTCCCACGACTGACCGCACCGGGAGCCCCAGGGGATGGGGAGGGAAGAAAAGTGGAAGGAAAAAATAAACAGCTAAGCAAGTTAAGAAAGTCTGAGCACTAGGAAGAGCTATGGATGTTTGCTGCCAGGATTATCCCGGGGTTTCTTATTCCCTAGTTGGTTATCCACAGCAAGCAATGCCCTTGTCTCCATGGCCGTTGCTCTCTCAGCGGTGGGAAGCCTCCAGTGACAGCGTCTGAAAATGAAGGCTGGTTTTCTGGAGGTTAGGAATGAAAGTTGATTATTTACTGGCTCCGGTTTTCAGGCTACAACCCCGATCTCCCCAAGGACCAGCAGTACCAGACCTGGGGTGGGATCCAGACCTCACGCAGCCGCTGAAGGGCAGGCTTGAAGGGACCTGGAAAGCTGCTGACCTGAGCCCTTCTGCTCCTACCCTGTACGTTCTTGTCTCCATACAGCAATGTGCCCTTGTGGCCAAGAGGGGGCATTAACAAGAGTGGGGCCAGCAGGTCTGAGAGCCCAGGGGCTGTTCATCTGGAGACAGAGGGGCCAGGCTCTTCTCATTGGTGCCCAGGGACAGGACAAGGGGCAATGGGCACAAACTGGGACACGGGAAATTCCATCTCAACATAAGGAGGAACTGCTTTCCTGTGAGGGTGGCAGAGCCCTGGCAGAGGCTGCCCAGAGAGGTGGTGGAGTCTCCTTCTCTGGAGACATTCAAACCCACCTGGACACGTTCCTGTGGGACCTGCTCTGGGTGACCCTGCTCTGGCAGGGGGTTGGACCAGGTGATCTCCAGAGGTCCCTTCTGACCCTGGCCAATCTGGGGCAGGAGGGGAGGTTTCAGATCCAGGTACTCTCTGCTCTACCAGCGTCCCACATTTTTGGTGGGTGTCAGGCCGTTTTGTCAAAAAAATGCCTGACAAAGGAGGGCTGGCTAAAGTGGATTAGTTTAAATCGAGCATTTATCCTTTCTAAATGTCAAGAAAAGGCAGTTTTGGCTTTCTGAGGCATCGTGTGACCGGGGCTGTGTCCGTGGGGTCCCTGCTCTCCTCTGCTGGCCCACCAGCACCCCTGAGGCCGCGGAGGGACCCCTCTGCTCGGAGCCAGGCTGCACGGGAGCATGTAGCACCCTCAATATGAAAACAATATTTAGCAGGCAGGTGCATTGTCAAACTTAACTGATAAATATTTTAGAGCAGCAGGACCTTCAAATGTAGGACAGTATTTGGCACTAAGGGTTTCAGCAACACGTGAATTGCAATTTCCCTGCTAATTGCTCTGTCTCAGACCAAGAAAAGCGGGACCGGGGCACAGCAAAAGGATGCAGAGGAGCTGCTCAAAGGGAAGAACAGGCAGGACCCAGACTGTGACATCAGACTGACGCTATCCCAACTCGCTGCACTGGTGAGGGATGCAGGAACAGCCAGCTCTGGGGCCGGGGGTGCAGGGTGTGGGGCACAAGGTGCAGGGTGCAAGGTGGTGGATTCGGGATGCAGTGGTGCAGGGTGAGCTGTGTCGGAGGCAGAGTGCAGGGGTGGATGCAGGATGCAGGGGTGTAGGATAAAGGATGCAGGGATGTTGGATGCAGGAGATGCAGGATGCAGGGATACAGGGGTATTGGATGCAGGATGCAGGGGCACAGGATGCAGGATGTGGTGGTGTAAGATACGGGATGCAGGAGTGCAGGATGCAGGGGTGTTGGATGCAGGATGCAGGGGCACAGGACGCAGGATGTAAGATGCAGAATACAGGGATGTAGGATGCAGGATGCAGGGATTCAGGATGTAAGATACAGGGACGCAGGCTGTAGGATGCAGGGGTGCAGGCTGTAGAGTGCAGAGTATGGGCAGCCCCACCAGGCTGTGTCCGGAGCCGGCAAACCCGGGGGTGGCCGTTGGGACGGTGGCTCGCGTCCCGCGGAGGGAAGCTGAGCGGTGCCGGGGCTGCCAGCCCTCCCGTCCCTCTGGCCCAACCGGAGAGGTGGCAGCGCGGTGGAGGGGTGGCCGCGGCTGGGTCCCTTCGTCCCCCCACGCTTTCAGCCCCAGCGAGGCCGTCGGGAGGTGATCTCGGCAGATATCGAAACCCAGATAGGAGGGGAAGGAGAGAAGAGCTCGTCAGCTTCCCTTCTGTCATCTCACACTTGTACAGCAAAGTGCTGTTAATAATAATTTAAATGCTTTGGTTGTCAGTCACTGCTCTTTCTTTGTAAATGTTACTCGTTTCATAAATAAATCAAAACCTGCAGACCCTAGGTTTTCAGAAACTTGAATGCTTTTGTTAAAATTGTATGAAGCAAATTCACAAACACATGATTTATATTATCTCAGCACAGCACAGGAGATGATAGAATATACTATTTAAATTAACTTCTCTCCCAACAAATGAAATCAATTCTGTTCTTGGGTTACTTTTCATCTGCCTTTTGTCTTGTTGCTGAATCTTTTCTATTTCTTTCACTCATTCATCTATTGTGCCCTTTCCTTGATCTGATAGCATTAAACATATAATTAAGTCATAAAGGAGGGAACTGATGAGTATAGCAGATGGTAATTGCTTCCTACATTTGAATGAAATGATATGCATTGCTACAATTTACAGCTCTCGCCTCATATTTTATTCAGGAACCTTTTATCTCTTTTCCTGCAGAATTATTCTGCAATAAATTTAGACATCTTATCAATAGCTTGTGTGATAGTAGCAGAAACAGGCAAAACCTGAACTTTGTGCATCTTAATGTTTAAAATAATTTTCTACAATAATTGAATTATCTACCAGCAAATATCATGTGTAGAACCTGACTGACTTGGCTGTTTTCCCTTTAAAAGCTCGCCCCGTGATTAAAGAGAAAAATTGGCTTGTGTAATTGTAGCTTGTTGAACCGGGAGATGCTGGGAACCTCGCAAAGCCCCATCTCTTTTGGGTGCCTTTAATTTTTCAATGCTCTGAGGCTTTTGCCAAGTCCGAGGTGTCAGGAGCTTGCGGGAAGTCGGTGTGTGGTGTGTGCTCTGGAGACTGAACTGGCAGCCTCACGGGAGTTCGTGGTGCACTCCATATATCTCCATACTTAAAATTAAAAAAAAAAAAAGAAGTTTTTTCTGTTTTCTCTGAAGAGTGAGGCCACAGAGCTAAAATTTCTAACTTTCATTATTTAATTGCTAAAATTTCCAGGCTGAGGCTGAGGCCGGGCAGGAGGATGCAGAAGTGTCTGCGGCTGCGGGGCCCTTCCAGAAAGCCTCGAGAAGAGTGGAAATCAGTTGGTTTATTTCTAGATGGACAGACTGGAAGAAAAAAGAGGCATATTAAAAGTTTAGGACTAGGAGTCCTTGGTTCTATTCTATTGCTTAGTTTTTATTCTATTCCTTAGTTTCTATTCTTAGTTTCTATTCTATTCTATTCTATTCTATTCTATTCTATTCTATTCTATTCTATTCCATTCCATTCCATTCCATTCCATTCCATTCCATTTGTTGCTGCCACTTTGGCTTTGGCAATTAAGAACACAGCTAATTGCCATCCCACGGGGAGAGCAGCATCAGAGGAAGGCTGAGACCTGCTGCAACTCGTGTCACTGTGCTGTGACACCACGCGCCCAGAGGCAGGTCAGGGCTCGGGACCCGTGTGTACCTGAGGTCACCATCACTGGGAGACCCTTCCTCCTTCCCGAAGGGCAAAGGCAGGTCTCACCCCAGGGGCACTTTGGGCCAGTTTATTCTTTTTTCCCTTTTAATTTTGTTTTTTTTATTTTGCTCAGGCCACCTTTATGACTCCAAGGGCTTTGTCACAAAGTGCCCCCCAAACCCAGCCGAGGGGTCCCATCCCCAATACCCACCCCAGACCACGGAGCACTTTCCTTTGCCCTCCGGAGACCTGTGGAAGAGCGGCAGAAGCCACCCCCTGCCAACCCTATACAATTTCACACTTATAAAGTGAATTTTTTTTCAGTCACTTAAATTTGAACCTCAAAATTCAGGTTACTTTGCAAAAAAAAGTGACCTTTTTTTGGTATCAAAGGAGTGCGGAAGCCTGGCCTGGGTTAATACCCAGGTTGAGCGGCCAGTGCTGGTGGTGGGAACCCTCCTCCTGCTGCCCCTGCTGCCCCCCGCTCCCCCCAGTCCTGCCTGAGGGTCCCAGAGAGGGAAAACCCCGCTCTCACCCCGCTTCGGGTCGGGTATTGGCACCCCCTCCATCCCAGGGACTTATGTTCCCATAGCCTGGAGGTTAACCAGAAATAGAGTGAAAAAGTGGAATACCGATGCAAAACTAGGCTAGTGTGGTGGGGCTGATGCTACCCATACTTTGCGGTGGAGCTGGCAGGTTGTTTTCCCGTGCAGGCACATCCCAGTGCCACACAGGGTGGGCATCCTCTTCCTCCTCTCCTTTTTCCTCCTCCCTCTCCTGAATACGCCACTGGAGAATCTCCCAGTCCTTCCCAGCTCACAGGAGCCCTCCCAAAGCTCTGCCCTGGCCATGCGATGGTGGGGACGCCCTCTGGCCTTTCTGAAGGGAATGGGCCAAGGCATGCAAGAAACCCAGAAATTCAGGAGAAGGCTGTGCAGTTTTGTTGTCCGGACAACATTGTCAATATTCTAAAATTTTCTGGGGAAAATACAGCTCCGTCTTTCCCTTTCTGTGGGCAATGAAGGAGAAATCAGATGGAAATCTTTGTGGTAGCCCAGCTGGGAAAGAGCCCAGGAGGAAAATCCCACCACGGGGAAAATAGGGAGGAGCCCTGCAGGTGGCCGGGGCAGGGAGAAGGAGAAGCATGAGAGCGGGAAGAAGGATGAGAGCAGGGAGAAGGATGAGAGAGGGGAGAAGGAGGGAGCGGGGAGAAGGATGGCTCCCCGCGGTGGGGCAAATCCCGGGGTGAAATAAGGCAGCATTCCCGCCCACATTTCTCACAAAAGAAATGGATGTGGCCACACACGATCGTGTTCTTTTTTTTTTTTTTTCACAGAAGATTGGTATAATAGCATGAAATGCAACAATATTGGCAAGAAACTGGTCTTTATGTCATTCCCCCTGTCATCTTTTTTATTAGGTTAAAAGTGTGATTGATAAAAGCAACTTCACAGTGGCCTGCGGGGCGGGCAGAGGTTGTGGCTGTTATTAGACCCGCTCCCGGGGCTGCACAGCGCGCCAGGCTTTGGCCACATGGGCTCTTCTCCCCATCTCAAACAGAACAGCAAACTTTGGGCTAAATATTGCCCAAAACGGTTCCTGCCTGAGGATCTCAGCGAGGGCATGCCCGGTGGGATGGGGCAGGGGGGAGATAGGAGATTACTCCAGATTGGTCCAGGTTGGTCCAGGCTTGTGTGGGCAATGAACCATTAGGAGAACCCATCTGGGGATAGGGTTGGTTCTGCGCTAGGTCAAGGCAAGTTTGGTTTTTCTTAAGAGAGATTTGTGAGATCAGGAGATGCAATCTTGATACGGGTGGGTGAAGTTTTTGCAAAAAATGTTCTGGTTCTGTTATATCCTGGTCCCTTAAAATCCACGAGGGTGGGGGTTGGAGATGGATGGAGCCCTGCTGAGGGCTCATGGCTGGAGATGTCGGTAGCTCTCCTCTGCCGGTCCCTGCTCCCCGGGGCAGAGGGATGGACCAGGAGGGATTTGCCCCGGTAATCCAGGCAGAGGGGCTGGCTCTGCTTCGTTCTGCTTTGACCCTGTCTCTTGCCTGGGAAGAAGACGGGCTCTGTGGAGCCTCCGGTGATGTGGCCACGAGTGATGCCCGTGCTTGGCTCTTCTGTCTTCACAGGGTCAGCTCTGCCTTTCACTGCTTTTTCTCAGGATTTGAATTTTCAACACCTAAGCAGGTGCTAAAAGCACCCCAAATGTTTCGCGGTTAGCTATGTCCTTAAAATGTACTTTCTGCCGTATTTAGCCAAAATTAGACCCCTGTAACAACTGACACCAGAAGTTTCTGTTGCTCCCGGTGAAGCTTCAGGGCTGTTTTACCTTCAGTGTGGGCCACTGCTGCATTACACAGCCTGTATGTATGTCCTGAGCCTGTGTGACAGCAAAACCCCGAGCTGACACCAGGCGAGGTGTCTGAACCTCTCCTCGCCTTCCCTCCATGGGGTGAGGCCAGAGAGAGTTGTCAGCAATCATTTCCTGAGTGATTTTTAAACACCCGTGACTCCCTCCCTTATTAGTTTTAATAAAGAGTCACCGCTCCCTGAGCTTGCTCAGGAAATTATTACCTATCAGCAAGACAGAAGAAAAACATATGAGCTATTGACAGCAGCGGAGAGTAAGCCCCTCCTGATGGCTATTAAGAGAAGAGCGTTATGTTCTTTTTCCACAGCCTACCTGAAATTAAGTTCTTTTTGAAGCTTGGTTCCCACCAGAGACCCTTGACGTGCCCATACGCCATGGTGAGACACATCCATATCCACCCAGTGATATGGTTTAGTGATGATTTTTGTCTTTCTTAGGTTGATGATTGGACTTGATGATCGCAGAATCATAGAATTGTTTGGGTTGGAAGGGACCTTAAAGCCCATCCAGTGACACCCTCTACCCTGGGCAGGGACACCTCCCACCACACCAGGTTGCTCCAAGCCCCCTCCAACCTGCCTTTCAACCCCTCCAGGGATGGGGCAGCCACAGCTTCTCGGGGCAACCTGGGCCAGGCTCTCACCACCCTCACACCAAAGAATTTCTTCCTCCAGATGATCTGAAGGGTCCCTTCCAACCCAGGCAATTCTATGATTCTCTGATCCATATATAAAAAGCCCGATAGAAAAGAGTGTGTGAGCCTTCCCCTCTTCCCTAGGTCTTGCTAGTTTGTGAAGATGAAGAGTACCACCAATAGGATCAGTAACATGATGGACCCTTCAAGCCCTGTGTACACTCCACGCTGTGTTGTCTTCGCAACACACTGGGTTTGCCCTGGCACTTTCTGCAAATGCGTCTCTCCAAGACAGAGGTGCAAGAAAAGGGATGGCCAGACCCTGTATGGGGGCTGAGGCTGTGCCAAAGTGGGGCATCTCATGGGAATCCCAGAATCCCAGTGTGGCCAGGGTTTGCAGGAACCTCTGGAGATCATCTAGGCCAACCCCCTGCCAGAGCAGGGTCACCTAAAGCAGGTCCCACAGGAATGTGTCCGGGGGATTTGAATGTCTCCAGAGAAGGAGACTCCACCACCTCCCTGGGCAGCCTCTCCCAGGGCTCTGCCACCCTCACAGGAAAGAAGTTCCTCCTCGTGTTGAGATGGAACTTCCCGTGTTCCAGTTTGTGCCCGTTGCCCCTTGTCCTGTTCCCGGGCACCAATGAGAAGAGTGACCAATTCAGGGTCCCTGCATGGAGGGATGCCATGCTCGGGCTGGTGGCTTGGTGGCATTGGGTTGGTTCTGGAGTGGGGAGGATGCAAGACATCTTATACCCAGCAGTATTCATTATAAATATTAGGTTTGTCAAAAATGAAATACAAGGAAATACTAAAATCAACTGGTTTGCTCCAGTGGATGCGGCCAGCTGGGAAGGCACAGCCTGGTGTGCAGGCGCATCCCCAGGACCCCACCAGAGAGCCTGGGTGGGCACCAGTGACATCCCTGCACTCTCACACAGCCGTTACCACCCAGACAGAGTTTAACACGATACAAACGATTCCCAGCATTTTATGAAATGTAACTTTTCCTAACCTTCAGCTCAGGAAAAATACAGTTGTAACGCAGACATCCCGCTGTTTGCAGAGAAAGGAGGGGGAGAGCAGTAATTCAGATTTTGGGAGCTGATAGGCTAAATTTCCAGTTGTGTGGTCAAGCTGCTATTGATGCTCAAGAGTTTCCAATTGCTGGTAATAGACTGGGGAAAAAAGATAATGTGTTTGATCGATCAGCATGGACAAATTTCATTTAGGGGATCAATAACAGTTTATACTTGACAGAGCGGAGGGACCACATTTATTTTTCCCTTTGATTGAATAAATGTTTTCAATGAGACTGCAAATGTAAAGCAATCCTAACCATTTCTTAACTTGAGGCACAGCTTCCCGCTCCCCTGTTATTGCAAGCAATGTGTATTTAAAACTAATATGCAGCACAGCGGATAGCCAGAGGCTGGAGCTGCTGAACGAAACTAATGTGCAGTTTATTAAAACAGAAGACATGGAAAGTGCACGGGCACAGTTTTCCTGACTCCCAGCGATGTGAAATACCAGAAAGAGACATCACTTGGGCATATTTTTCAAGGGTGGGTAGAAAAGGGAAGGGGTTTTTTTCTGAGTTTTTTTTTCTTTTTTTTTTTTCTTTTCTGTATCAAGCATAATTCCTTCGAGCCTCTGAGAGGATACGTAGGAGGGTAAACACGCAAGTGAAAACAGCTATGTCTCCGCTAACATATGTCGCCTCTTCTCCCAAGCAGCCATCATGTCTCCACGTTCTCCTGTGGCAGCGTGAGGGACCGAGGGTCCGGGCTTGGCTGCGACACCCCAGCATCACCATGGGGCTCGGGTGGCACCAGCTTCTCCCCTTGGTAGGGTCTTTGTTGCCCATGTGAACCTGTTTGGGTGCCCAGCCAGCTGGGGACATGTCCAGTTCTGGGCCCCCCAGTTCCAAAAGGACAGGGAACTTCTGGAGAGAGCCAGTGGAGGCTACAGAGATGATCAAGGGAACGCTGGTACCCACAGCCCTCACACGGGCTGCTGCCATCAACGGTGGTGAGATCCCACCTCGTCAGACCTACCCACCACCAACTGGATGCCGTCTCAAAACCCATCTGCCTTTTCTGCCCACTTGGCAGAGAGTGCTCCAGGATCTTCAAAATCCTCAGAAATTCCCCCTTGGAGCAGACCTGTCTCCAGAGAGCGGGTAGAGTCAGTGCGTGGCCCTTCCCAGTCCCTTGGCTGGGCCTTTCCTTGGGCATCCATCCCTGCCCACCGGTCTGTGTCCCCTGGCCGGGGGGCACAGACACCAACTCAGGAGGACCACAAGGGTGTTACCAGTGACAACTGTCTTGTCGGGGACCCAGAGGTTCACCATTCCCCAGAGATGGCCATGGGTCCTGGGGGGGTCAACGTCTGCAAAGGAAGCCTTTAATTAGCTGGAAGGAGCGTGACGAGCACAGGGAGAGGTGAGCAGGCTCTTCTCCTGCCCCGCGTGCCCGCTCAAGGTGAGAGCATACGCTCTGCAGAGCCCGCCCATGGCTATACATCAGGAATTGCTCACTTGGCAGCATCTGGTGGTCTTGCGGAAGCGTTCTGAAGCAGGGGATCGTTAAATAACCTGCTTCGTGATCGCAATAGTCAACGCTGGCTTGGGCTTTCCTGCCCAAGGCAGTTCTCATCTCCCTCCTCGTACGTTTGGGTTTGCTCTACTGAAGGAGTACGTGCAGTAATTGGCTTTTTGGGACTGTTTTAAGAGCGGGAGCGGGGCATTGGCAGACCCTGCTGACCCAGCACCAAAGCCACACAGGGCTCCCAAGTGTGGCTGCTCTTGCAGAGGAACTCGGTTTCGTGTGGGTTTCTTCTTTAGTGCAGAATTTCCTTCCCTTTTTTGTTGTTGTGTTTTATGAACACCCTCTAAGAGAGGCTTAAAATCAAATTTGGCTGGTGGCAGATAGTAATTAAGTTCCAGATGACGCAGATGATAACTTTCCCTTGCAATATGGAGCAAATGCCAATAATAAATGCAGCAAGTTTCTAGCTCCAGATGCATCGGGTTGTTTCGTTAGCTGACTTGCTCATCAAGGCGAGAGAGCTGAAATAGCGAGAAGCCTGTTTCAGACAGGGATCCGTGGCCCGACGACTATTTTAAGGCACGCAGCTCAGAATTGTTTAAAATGCATATTGTCTGTGTACATTTCAATAAGGCAAATGCCAAGTACGGGCGCCGCAGGGGCTCCTTGTATGTCAGATGATTAAGTCTTCAAGACTTGCAGCCATAGGGTCATTATCGATGGTACTTCCAGGTCATTGTGTGCACAGCGAAGTTAGAGGCAATGGTTGACCTTTTGACAGCACTGCGGGGTAACAGAGCTTCGTGAGACATAAATAACCATTTCTAATTTGTTTTTGCGAGGGGTATTTATTTAAAAATGCAAATATATTATAACATATGTGACTTAAGGATATTCAGATGGGAAAGCAGAGTGCATTTCCTCCCGTTCTTTTTCCCCAGTGAATTTCCAAATGAAATGCTTAATGGGGGAAAAGGGAAGGGATGGAATAAATAATAATAATAATGATGAAGATCACTTACCTTGTTCTCCTTACGACTGTGTAGTACCGTTTTGTCAATGACATGCTCTATGCAAAGAGTCTTCTCACGGCTGAATTAAGTTTGTGATACTAACAAAAACCGTGCAGTAAACCGCTTGTCAGCTCGGTTTCATTTCATGCCTAACATCTAGCAGAAAGATAAAGCATATATGACCTTATTTTATACATAACGTACTGTAGCACACGCAGAATGGGGAAGCTTTCAAGGCTCTTCTTTCTTTCGTCTCCAATAAATTGTAAAACCAGACCTTTTAAAATCCTGCCCATTGCACTTTGTGGTGACCTGCCTTAAACGCAGAAGCCATTGCTTGACTTTATTTTTATCCTCGCAGGAAGAATAGTTGTTTATAAAACTCAACAAGCATAAAACAATATGCTTCAGGATTATAAATAGCATTTGAAAAGGTTTTGAGATTACACACTGTCGCCTGAAACACTACAGGGCAAAATTCTTTATCTTTACTCAGGTAAATGAGGAGTTTTGATCAAGGGAGGACAGTCAGAGCTTCAGGATGTGGCCAATAATAACTCAATAAATCAGCCGTGATGCGATCGGATGGTGTTCAGCTTCCTTTCAACACATAATCAGCAAGCACTTAATTGTTAGGAGTTGTATAATTACAGCACTGCCACGCAGGGGCCTCGCACTCCCCCAACACCATCCTCTCCTGCATTTGCAGTGGTGGGGGCATCCATCAGGAGATGGCCCTCACACCAGCCACGGCGTTACTGCACGTGTCGTAGGGGTCTGACGAGTCGTTTAAAGCGATGTCTGGGGCTCTGGAAGCACCAAGCAGGCAAAATAGGAAGTATAGCTATTTATGCATGCATTTATATCCATACTTAGAAAACTCGTCCTGAAGTTGCGGGAACTAAATGCACAAACAAGCGCAAAGGGATCAGACGAGTTGATGTCGCAGAACGAGGGGGTGATCGCAGGGAAAACAGACCCATCAGCAGGGCAGAAGCTGTGTGGAGCTGTCAACCCTCAGTCTTAGGTACTGCCCTCCAACCCAGCCAGGGAATTCGCATCCTCGTAGCCACGGAAATGGGACTTTTTGCTGAGATTTGCACGGGGCCAGGGCTTCACCTCCACCGAGCCTGTGGTCTGTGCGTCGGTGCTGTGGTGGGGTGGCAGCGGGGACCTGTGGGATGCGCAACAGGGCTCAGCTGAAAAAAGATGACATGTGCGGCAGGACCCTCTGCTGGGTCCCCTGCTCTCGCAGAAGATGTGGTTTCCCTCCCGATTTGTAAAGAATAGGCTGCTGGAGAAGTTTGGGAAGGGGAGATCTGTCTCCACGCACCACCTACCAATGGGTTGGCTGTGGTTGCGTAAGATTTTTTTTTATGCAGCAGATGGTGTGCTATTTCAGAATATGTATTCTTATTTCTGGTCCATTTTCCTCTGTGGCTCTTGGTGATATTTTTACATATTCATCAGAGCAGCCAGAGCTCACTGTTTCTGACACTTGTCTTACGTTGTGAGCATGTGTCACTGTTGTGTTGTGTTGCATACGCGCACACTGGCGATGAGCAGGAGAGAAGGGAGAAGGTGTGCCTACTGCAACGTCTTCTCAGCCGCGTGAGGTCATGTCCAAGAAAGCCTGACGCCAGGAGGGAGCGGGCTGTGCCTCTGCCAACCTCTTCAGAAACGTTCCAGCCCCGACTTTGGCGGTATGTGTTGTTCTGGGAGTGCTAGGCACAGCAAGACACCACGCATGCAGCAGAGCGACGAAGACAAAGCCACCTTGCCAGCATGCCACCATGGCCACGTTGGTTAGAGGATGCCTTCCACACTCTTAGTGTTCATCTTCCGCTCCTTTGAAGCAAGCGCAATACCAGCAGTGTGTATCGTATGAATATGACCAGGCATAGCAGAAGGTGAAACCAAGCTGGAGCCCGGCTCCAGGTCACCGTAGAATCATAGAATGGCTTGGGTTGGAAGGGACCTTAAAGATCATCTCATTGCATCCCCCCTGCCATGGGCAGGGGAACCTCCCACTAGACCAGGCTGCTCTACTAGACCATCTACTGCTGCTGTGGACAACCTGCTAGTCGGGAGCATCAGCACCAGGAAGAGCTTCCCCACCATCAGGAACCAAGCCCAGGCGATAACAGGGTGCGCTCAGCTGCCTTCGCTGGAAGCCAGTCCTGCAGGAATCAGAAGTGCAAAAACATCACCCATATCCAAAGAATGGGGTGGGGGCTTTCTCACAGGCCTCGGGAGGGTTTGGGAACAGGATAGGCTGGAGACAACTTCTCCTCTTCTCCACTTGGTATAGCCTAAACACCCTCAGGTGTCCACAGAAAGCAGTGTGCAGTGGTTCTGCAGGTACTGCAAATAGCAGCTTGGTCCTTAAACATGAACAGACTCTGGAAGCCTCCAGGAAGGACTTCAGGTGGCTCCAGAAGTGAGGCAGATGGGGAGCAACCATCCTAGGGGAAGCACGTAAGGCACTTGGGATGGCCCAGAGTAATTTTATCATGACAGAGTTTAATCCAATCTGATGGTAAATGGGTTAGGAGCTAAGAGGTTCACAGCCATGAGCATACGTGGGTGGTGGGAGTGTGAGGGATCCCCAACCCCAAGCAGGCACCAGTGGGCACTTGTTTACCACTGGTTTTGGAGTGCTACCCCTCAGCTCTGCCCTTCTAAGTGAAAAGAAGCATAGATTAGATTTGTTTCTTTGCCCAGCTCTTGGTGAATGGTGTCCCTACCCTGGAAAGTGCTTGACCTCCTTCTGGCCACCAAGTTGACACAAAGCCAGGCTGGAAAAGGTGAAGGCTATGATGAACATGCCTGTTTGGTGACCAGGAACGGTCTCTTCTCTGAATATGATGGTATCTCTGCTTCCAGCGTGATGGCAGCTGTGTCCCTCAGCACCCCACGCTCACACTGGGTGATGACAAGGGGGACAGCAGAGAGGAGGAAGGTGTTGCTGTACTGAGAAGAAGCTGTTGGAAAAGGAGTCTGCCATTTTGTGGACACTTGGGAAATTGCTGTGACATTTGGGTGACATTTTACTGTGTGCTCTGACCAATTGCCTCTTACCTGATAGCATCGAACAGCCAGGCGGCTGCCAGGTCGTTAGGAGGGAAGCTGGAGAAGAGGTGGTTTCCACCCTGGGGGGGCTGGGACATGGGGTGGTATGTGCCTGGTCCCCAGGGGGTCCAGAGGGAGCAGGTCCCAGCTTTGCTCCCAATGCCTCCGAGCTGGGTCCGAGGCTGATCTGGGCTGAGCAGATGGCCTGGGGAAGAGGCACTAATTAAGAGCAGGGCTCTAGCTGCTATTTGTGCTCCGGAGGAGGATTTGCAGAATGGCAGAAGCTGGAGGGGCCTTCCTCGCCTGCCAAATAGCAGCGAGAGCAGACTCGGAGGCGGGCAGCCTGGATCCCGGCTGTTTCCAAATACGAGTCATTCTCCACGAGAAAAAAATGTCACTGTGGCTGAGCAGCAGTTTTCCCTGAGCCCAACTGCTTGTCGTGTCCGCAGGCAGCCCTGACGGAGCCAGGGGCAGAGAGCAGAGGTGCCCAGGGAAGTGATGGAGGAGGCACCAGGAGACACGGGGAGGTGTCTGTGGAAGAGATGGAGGAGGCATCAGGAGACGTGGGGTGAGGTTAAGGGCTCCCAAAACCAAGGAGAACTGCTGGGACAAGTCCCTGGGCTGGGGCTGGCACGATCACATCCTGCACCCCAACGTGTTAGACCCCCCCCCAGGACCCATGGGAGGCACCCATGGAGGTACTTCAACAGGCAGCAGAACCATGGCACCAGCCAGGGCAAAAAAGGAAAGGAGAAATCCCTGTTTTCTCTGGGGAACAGATGCCACTTGGGGAGGGGACCATCTCCCTACATCCTGAGCTGGGATTGTCCCCCTAGACCCTGCTCCTGCCAGCATCACTCAGTAACCTCAACCAGACCTCAGGGAAACCTCAAACAGCTGTGGATCTTATTTTTGGTCTGAAATCAGAACGAATCTGAAACCTTTCATGAGCTAGAAAGGAGGTTTAATCGCTTGCTTTATTGCATGAGAAAAAAATCCTGCATTCTGTTAACGTTATGAATTAGCAGAAATTAAAAAATAGGGTTGTCTACACATTGCTTGAAAATTGTTTACAGCAAATAATGAACAAAGCAGAGCACATTGCCAGAGGCCTGGTTGTTGAGACACTGTATCGCATTATTAATTAAAATACAAGTCAGCTTTTTCCAGTCCCTGTAGCCCGTGGGTATCCAATGTACTCCACTTGATTGAATCAGGTAGTGGCAGCACAGGCATTTTTTATTTTGTGCTGGAAGGGATAACAAAAATGTAAAGCTGTTTTCTGCTACTTCATTTGAAAAAATATTATTTTGGAAATGAAGACATAGCAGCTGTGGCAGGCGGGCAGGAGTAATGCGAGGTGCACGTGTCCACCTCTGCACTGGGAGGCGATTTCAGCTCGGGGTCTGCATCCTCAGCATCCCTCCTGCCAGGGCAGCGGGCCCTATTTTGGGGGCAGGAATTAATCCCAGCAGGAAAGATGTTTGTCCTTTTAAGGGGATTTTCCCCCTTTTTTCCTTGCAAGGAGGAGTCAGTGAATGGCCAGAAACAAACTCGATTCTGCCTTTGGTTGGTCAAAGGAGCCTATAAAAAGTCACTATAGATGCCAAGGAGCCCTGTAGTTTGTATGCACACTCTGGTAGGGACTGTGGCTGGTAATTGAATGCAATTAAAGAAAACCTGAAAGCCTCACCCAGGGCTGCTACAGCCAGAGTCCCTCAGCTCTTTCTGCAGAAAGCACCGGAGCATCAGTGGCGCTGGCAGGGGGACACTGCCTGAAACAGGGGGACAAGGTACTGTGTACCTGACAGCCAAGCAGATTTGAGACAAAACCAAACTTGTAAACAAAGAAATGGTCAAAACATGGTAACAAAACCATTGTGTGAGGCAATCAGGTTACTTGCAAACCCGTGGATGACACCAGCAGACGGTGCCGGTGGCCACCCCAAGCTGCTGCTTCCCAATGTGTGTTCCTGTAGACAGGCTCCCAGCAGCCCCCCAAAGGGTCTGTGTGGCACGGGAGCCTCCCTGGGATGTACAAAATGACTTTCTGCCTTTGGTGTTATGGTTTGAATTGCTCCAGGTCTGGGTGCCCGGCTAAGCCACGGGGACCACGGAGGGGCTGTGCAGTCCCAGCCCCCAGCGGAGGGGCTGAGGAGCCTGTCTGCAGGAAATCCTCCCCTCCTAGGTCAAAGGGTTTCATTTTTGGCCTGTTCCCAAAGGCCACATATCCTTTTGCTCCTGTCCTTTCCAAAAAGGGAACTGATTTTTTTTTTCCTTTCGTATATTTCCAAGATAAAGGCTGAGGGACCTGGGGCTGTTCAGCTGGAGAAGAGCAGACTGAGAGGGGATCTCATCGATGCTGAGCGAGAACTAAAGGGCAGGGGGCAAGAGGATGGGGCCAGGCTCTTCTCAGGGGTGCCGGGGACAGGACAAGGGGCAATGGACACAAACTGGAGCATAAGAAGTTCCATCTCACACGAGGAGGAACTTCTTTCCTTTGAGGGTAGCAGAGCCCTGGAAGAGGTTGCCCAGAGAAAAGTTCGGTTTTGGGTTTTTTTTGTGTGTGTGTTAAAAGGAGGAAACAGAATTGTTATATTTGGAAATACCTCTGGAGCTGGTAGCTCAACCCAGGGCCACAAGGCGCCCCGGGTGCAGGAAGGGCAGCCATGGTCCAGCATCCCCCTGAAGCTCTGGGTCCGAGCACTTTTCCTGCCATAAAAAAAAAAGCTAAATTAGCAGGGTGAACAGACACCTCTCAGCCCCAAACACACCCCTTTGTCAAAACTCCATTTACCTTTTCAAAACCTTTTTGTCAAACTGTGATCTGCACAGCTAAGGACATCTAGAAGGGTCTCCTAGTAGACACAGGGTATTTTTTACTAGACTTCCCTCTATTTCAGTATTGCTGAGGTAATAGCAATATTTTAACACTGCTTATTTAAATATTAATCAATAATTAATAAATTATCATTAAAGCATGCAAGAAAACATATAGGATGGGCAATGTATCAGCTCGGCATCACTGGAGAAACCTCAAGTTATGGAATTTCCTGACTTGAAAATGCTTGATCTTGCAACATTAACATTGCATTAACACTGAGGGGTTTTTGCATTTAATTTTATAAAGGCCAGGGGGGAAATAAGCTATTTCCCTGCTGCCCATATTTGAAATCCATGCTTAAGTGCACATTGGGTCAACCCCTAACCAGATGTAAGTACACAACCAAGTTATTGGATTTCTTGATGATGAATAGAGATCAGGAAATGCACCTGGCTGGTTGCAGAGAGATTTGCATAAAAATGAAGATTATGTACACCTGCATATGTAAAATATTGATGAACAGGACCCAGGGTGTGTGTGTACGTGAACCCCACAACACTGGCTTTCAGATGAAGCACTGCAGAGCCGTTTCAGACCCAAGTGTCCCCTCTGTGGGAGAAGAGCAAGAGGAGAAGCCGGCAGCCAGGTCCTCATTAACTGATTTGATTTCCTGGCACAGAAACCCGCTGGAAATTTGCACCCACTCTCATTTGTCAGTCGGCTCAAGATGAGGCTGGTAAGTGCACTAATTGCTGCTTATCTTCTGCTCCGTATCCAAAAGGCTCCAGTTACAGGAGAGCTTTGGAGCAGGGAACACAGCAGGGCAGCACGGGAAACCCTGGAGCATCCCAGGGCATGTGCATGGCGGCATCCCGGGATGCTGCATCCTGCCCCCACTCCTCAAAGCCATCTGTCCAGGGGCCGGGTGGCCACTACGGGTCACAAAGCAATGGCCCAAGCAGAGAGAGTCCCTCACAACCCAGGCTGCAGTGGTGCCATGATGTTAAAACCAGACTCCACACACCCCCTTGGCCCTGTCCACACTCACCAGTGCCTCCAGCTGCTGGTCCCAGTGTGTGGCTGTAAAGAAGAAGTTGGGTCTGAGCCCCGCAGATCCCAAAAGCTGGACAAGGAACATCATAGGAGAACACAGAGACCAGCCCTGCAGCCAGAAGAGCATGCCCTTTCGCCATCCTTATCTGCGTGGCTCTAATTACAGGTGCTAATCAGCTGGTGCCAATCAGAGACCCTTGTGCCACCTGGTGCCCTTAGGGCACACTGCAGCAGCAGGCACTTTGCTTTCCATGGCAGTGTCCTGTGTCCCTGGAGTCTCCCAACCACTGGCCGGGCATGGGATGGCTCCCTCTGGTCCCTGTGCAGCAGCACTGGGTACCCGGACATGCACCCATCTCCGCAGCTGGACACAGCTTGGGGGGGCACGGAGGGACCACTGCAGCCCCACCATGTCCCCACCATGGCCCCTCCATCAGAGGAACCACAGCAGAGCCTCTGCCTTGCAGCAGGCTGTGCTGTCTGCTGCAGGGATGGGAATGAAACACTTCCCGATGGAGTCTTGGTGAGAAGGGTTATGGAGCTGGTGAGGGGTCTGGAGCACAAGTCTCGTGAGGAGCAGCTGAGGGAGCTGGGGGTGTTCAGCCTGGAGAAAAGGAGGCTGAGGGGAGACCTTCTCGCTCTCTCCAACTCCCTGAAAGGAGGGGTAGCCCGGGGGGGGGTCGGTCTCTTCTCCCAAGGAACAGGTGATGGGACAAGAGGAAACGGCCTCAAGTTGCCCCAGGGGAGGTTTAGGATGGAGATTGGGAAAAGTTTCTTCATGGAAAGGGCTGTGAAGCTTTGGCAGAGGCTGCCCAGGGCAGTGGTGGAGTCCCCATCCCTGGAGGGATTCAAAAGCCAGGCAGACGTGGTGCTGAGGGACATGGGTCAGTGGTGGTTTGGTCAGTGTTGGGTTGATGGTTGGACTCGATGATCTGAACGGTCCCTTCCAGCCCACACAATTCTATGATTCTACTGCCAGGGATGTTGATCCAGTTGCTAATTATCTCCACAGAAGAAATCCGTGCATTGGCAATCTGTCTGGCCCAGCTGTAGCTGCCAGTCCGGATGCCTTAGCCTGATGGAGGACAGAAAATTTTACTTCTAGAGATGCTGCAGTCACCTCCCAACTGTCCCCAAGTTTCACAAACCCTGCAGCCCCCCGGGGGGCGATTTCCAGCCCAGCCATGCATCACCTCCCCTCTCCCCCCAGTCTCCCTGCTGAGCACGGGCAGACCCAGCACAGCTTCCCAGGATGCTCCCACGCCCGGGGGGCTGCGGTGAA
The DNA here is from genome assembly GCA_003697955.1 of Calidris pygmaea. NCBI lineage: Eukaryota > Metazoa > Chordata > Aves > Charadriiformes > Scolopacidae > Calidris > Calidris pygmaea. The sequence goes on along the minus strand of QJSC01011232.1, from coordinate 831,654 downwards.
CCCCGTGTTCCAGGACCCCCTGGTGCCAGGGCAGCCCCCACACTGCCCGGGGCACCCAGGGTCTCTGAGTACTGACCCCTCCCTCTGTTCCTCTACTGTCATGATGGGTGACCAGGGGTGTGAAGCTGCTCCTTGGTGGGTTCTCCTTCCCTTGCTAATGTCGCTCGGCTTGAAATTTTGCTCTACCCAAAAGGGGAATGTTTCCAAGTTGATTTCTCACCGGTTTTATGTTCCCTTTAATTTAGAAAAACACGTATAAATAGCAGAAGGTATCTCTCGTGTGTACACAACCACTTTTTCAATGGTTTCATTATTGTGTGTGAAATTAAAACAACATATTGGGGATAATTTTAGCCCGCTTTGTTGTTAGCGAACAAGGGGGCCACCGGCAGAGTGGTGGATGCTCAGCCCTGCCCCAAGGGGATGGTGACAGGGGCCGGGCTCCCCCGGCATCACTGGGGATGGAGGGGGAGACCCGGTGGCTCCCTCCAGATTCAGGCATGGGGTCGTGGGGCTGGGGGAAGAGGGGGTGCACACGTTGGGGTCATTACTGCTCTGAGAGGCCCTCAGAGCCTTTGCCTTAACGGCACGATTGAGCCCATAAAAGAATTACAATTAATTAACCGCTATTTTTAAATTAAGAAGAATCCCTCCCGCGCCAGGGCAGCCTCATGCCATGGCAACCAAGCCTCTGGCACGGCTCAGCCCTGCAATATTGCTTCCCGGGGACGGGAATATTGTCCCCCCACGCTGGAAGGGGTCGGTGCCTCTGCCGGGGTCCAGGCGCCCCGGCTGCCACGGGAGGATGAGGATGGTAGGGATTCATGGCTTGTAGGGGAGAGAAGGTGCATATTGTAGAGGGACCTCGCAAAACAGTCGGCCAGCAAATACCAGTGATAACTATTTTAATTCATCTCCTCTGACATGAATAGGAACTTTCTCTTACAACTGAATATAAATAGGAGTTGGACATAGCATTACTATATGAATAAATGAATTAATCAATCAATGACAAAAACACACTATGTAATCAAAAGATTTTTCATGTTAAGATTAATTTAGTGTAATACGCGCCTAAATATTACATAAGCCCCCGTGACATTGAGTTATAGGGCTGGGGGACGGGGAGGGGGCGGGCGGCGCGGGGCGGGAAGGTGGGACGGAGCCGGGGGAGTGGGGGGCACCCAATGGCACGGGAAGTGCCGGCAGCCCCTGCCCTCTGGGCCGTGGTGGTCCCTGAGGGGTGGGTGGCACCGGGAGTTGTAGGGCACAGCCGGCGAGCTGGCCAGGGGGCGATTTCCCACGGCTGGGTCCTTTTCTTCTATTCCTTAAGGGTATTTGCTATTCCTGTTCCTATACATGTTCCGGAAAAAGCTATGTATTCATTCATGCTGCAAACAGGGGCCACAGATTTCGGACTTTGCCCTTGCAAAGCCGGCGAGAAGCTGAATATTCCTGGAGCATCGGGCGCTCCCCCTCCCCGGGAAGCGCTGGCAGCCGAGGGCTCTCGCTCCTTCCAGAGCTGGCTTCGCCTGCACAAGTTAATTAATCTAATGAGGCAACTTCTCCTGATATGTTATGTGTTCTGTATGCTTTCTCCCAGCAAATGATCACACATCCTAAAAATACAATCTTCATTCTTCACTTAAAGTTATGCTTGGAAGTTGAGGTTAGACAAATTCAGCCTTGAAAGAAAATGTAATTTCCTCACAGCGAGCATAATTAAACATATGGAGCAGTTACCAGGGGAGGTAGCACACCCCCGTGGCTTAGTCATTAAAACCAGATTAGATATCTATCCAGCGGTCCTGCTTTAACTCAGCTTGGTGCTGGAGGGGGGCACTGGTCAGTGTCTGTCTGTCCGCCCACTCTCCCCTGCCCGGGCGGTGCTCGTGGATACAGGAGCAGGGGATGGTCCTCCGGGATGCTCCAGGGGATGGGGTCCCGTGGGGAGGCTCAGCCCCCCACGCCTAGAGCTGCCTACAGAAAATAGGGCAGATAAAGCACTTGGCTTTTCAGGCCCTTGGGATGACACCATGGCCCAGACGAGAATTACAGGAATACCTGTCCTGTAAGACTGGGAAAGCCACTAGTCCTTGAGAAAGATGCACGTGGCCACGCGTGGCTGTGCAGGGATGCCCGGGCTAGGGGGATTGTGCTCCTCCATGTGCCAGGGCCACCCAGTGTGGCCACCGAGGGCTTGGGGTGGCCCGAGCACATCTGCCAGAGCCCAGCCAGGGACGGGCCACCAGCCTCTCCCCACGGCGAGCCACCCGTCCTCCGCGCTGGCCCCCGACGTGCCTGTCTGGGACCACCTGGGCAACGCCAGCGAGGCTGAGGGCCCGGGGAGCGGTAGCAATGTGGTGTTTATTTGTTCGGTGCTGCTCAGATGATACCATCAGGGGAAGAACCTTTTGATTTTGCATTTATGTTGTATATTGATTTCCTTTAGAGCAGTGACATGGGCTATTGCTAATACCTGTCTAGTTAATACTTAATGGCAACTCTGCTCTTGCAGCCAATGAAGCGACTTTATAATACGTGTAAGGAAAAACACTTCTGTGCATCTAACACTTTGTTTTCTTTTTCTTTATTTCTAATCCAAATTTGCTTAGATTTTGATTGAAAAAAATAGAATGATGAAGATCAAATACGCTATCCCAGAGGCTCTTACTGAGCTTACCCCTAACCAAGGCCAGGCTTATTCTGCGGGGGCTGCAGGAGACAGGGCCGGCTCGTTTTGCAGCATCTTAGAGGGACAGCCACGGCTAAAACTTTTTTCCCAACACATTTCTCCACAGAATTATCTGCAGCAAAACGCTCCCTCTAAAACTGAAAGGGAAGCCCAGACTGCTGGTTCCAGCTGAAACAGAACCTTTGCTTTCCTTTTTCTTGCTGGTGAATTTGCCAACACCCATTTTAATTAAGGTGAAATTCCCTTTTCCATTTGCAACTTGTTTCTGCCAAATTTTTTCGAACTTTTTATGAAGTGGGGTGTTTCGGGTGGAGCCAGGTGGAGATGATGAGAGTGGAGAGGGGACTGAAATGAAGAGATTTGGACACGGGCAAGCGCAGATAGGTGGTTAATACCATGGAAGGATGAGAGCAGAGCAGCCAGGAGGGGGAGGAAGTGTTCTTTGCTTGGGGATGGAGACGGAGGAGGACTTCGAAGCTGAGCCCTGGGTGGCAGCACATGAGCCTGCGGCGGCTGCAGCCAGTGGTCCTGGGGGTCTGGGGAAGGTGACCCCCTACCTGCTGCTGGACAGGACATGGGGATGTCACCAGTGCTGACTGCCCACGGAAAACGGACCTCCCTCTGACCCCACATTTACCCTCTGATGTCTGCTTTCAGCCGCCAGAGGTTTGTCGCTGCCGCAGCCCTTGTTCCGTAGCACAAGGGACTGCTGGAGGCTTCGGGGGTGTCTCGGGAGATGGTCCCCACTGCAACAGCCCAAATCCTGCTGTGCGATCCTGGGAGTTCAGAGAGGCCCCAGGAGACCCAGGCAGTTTGGTGCCAAGGGCAAAACCAACCTTTTCCCATGCCCAAACGTGGACAGTCAAACCCTGAGAGGGTGAGGTCCCTAAACCAATAACCGTGGTGGGAAGAGACAGGTCAGGACCTGTCCAGGACCCACCAGGCCATGGCATGCGGGGTCTGGGGTCTATGGGCCATGCCCAGATAGTGCAATAAGCAGGGGGAGTGCTGAGGGCTCTCCGTGCCTCCTGAGCAGGAGAGCTGGGCAAAGCTGGATGCCGTGCACAGGTGGATATGAGCAACATGTCCAAGGAGGATGGTGCCTGGGTCCAGGGGGTCTGGTGGGTGCCACCAGCGGCCGGACAAAGGGGGATGCTGAAGCCAAGGTGGGTTTTGACCTGGGAGATTTAGAAAAGAGCTTTGGGGCAAAACTCCTCACACTGAAATACCCGTGAAGTGATGCCTCCTCCTTGGGCTGGGCCAGGGAGGGTTTGGCTCAGGGGGAGAGCTGGGAGAGAGTCCCTGTCCCTGTCCTTGTGGAGACAGCTGTGTCATGCAGGCAGGGACCTGCTGAGTGGGCACATGCAAGCTCTGGGCGAGCACAGAAACTTCCATCTCCCGTTAACCCTGGTGTTTCCACCTCAGCGTTCCCATGCAACATCTCCATCACCTAACAAACCATGGTCACTCACTACCGCCGGTCCCACCAGCTGCCCACTGGACAGATGTCTCCTTGTCCTATGCAAAGGACATGGCCACGGGCAGGAGTTGCTCCTCCAGCTGCAGTGAATCACAGAATCAGAGAATCATTATGGTTGAAAGGGACCTTTCAGATCATGGAGTCCAACCATCAACCCAAAACTGCCAAACCCACCACTGATCCATGTCCCTCAGCACCACGTCTACCTGGCTTCTAAATACCTCCAGGGGTGGCAACTCCACCACTGCCCTGGGCAGCCTCTGCCAAGGCTTCACAACCCTTTCAGTGTAGAAATTATTCCCAATCTCCATCCTAAACCTCCCCTGGTGCAACTTGAAGCCGTTTCCTCTTGTGCCGTGGCCTGTTCCTTGGGAGAAGAGACCGACCCCCCCCCGGGCTACCCCTCCTTTCAGGGAGTTGGAGAGAGCGAGAAGGTCTCCCCTCAGCCTTGCAAGGTCTCCCGTTGCAATGATGAGTCTCAGCCCCTGTGTCTCCAAAGGCTGGGCTGCAGGTGCAAAGCCGGGGACACACAGCCTGACTTCCCACCTGCGGGAGAAACGAGCCTTATTCTTTAGCAAATTTACCCCATAACGAGAAACATATGTTATAGAACATGGTTTCCCACAAACCAAGCATTTGCTGCATAGTTTATGGTTAAGTCTGAATGTAGTCACAGCTGTCATGGGAATTATGGGTTCCTTGATTTTCATAATTAAAACGAGAGAGAGGAGGAGAGAGGGGGAAAGGAAGCAGGAGCCCGGAGCCTGGTGCTGTGGGCACTGCCCACCACGCACAGCGGGCGGCTTCGCCGTGGGAGGGAGACATTCTCCGGCTGGAAATTCACTGAGATATTTCCTACACCGGTAGGTTGTGCAGGGAACACCACCGTCTGCCTGATTCGGTGCTTAATTAAATAAAAGATATTCCAAATAATAAAAAAAAATGGATTCTGGTTTTGGGCTCTTGGGAAATCATTACTGACTGGTGACCTCTCTTAACCTGGATAAGGTTCATGCAGGAGATGTCAAAGCGTGAAGCATAGCAAATATCCGTGAGCATGTACAATTACAGGTTTATTAAAGGGAAACAAGGACCATGAGACAAATGGAAAAAAAACCTGTTTTATGGACACAGTGAGCGGGCATTCTGGAAAGAGCCAAGTGGGTTTCAGCAGGGGCTGTGTCCCCAAGCTCCAACCAAGCTGTCCCACTGGGGATGAAGGTGTGGGACATATTTGCTGCCTTGTGGTCCCACTGGCACAGAAGATGGTGTACCTGGGCACCACAGAGGATGGAACCATGGGCCAGGAAGGCATTAAAAGCCTGGGAAGCACCTGGGGAACTGGAACGGCTTATGTGGACGAGCTCAGAGCAGGGGCTTCTCCACCAAGGTTATCATCCCTGTGCAGTGACCAGGGCTGGAGGACTGTGGGGGCTCCCGAACAGCGTTCCTCTCCCATTGATGCTGGGCATGATCCTACTCCTGGCATCCCTCTGGTCCCTCTGCTTCCTTGGCCATCATGGCTGGCAAGTGCGGGTGGGCAGTGGTAGCCCGGCCCAGGACACCATCACAGCATCCCTCTGCCCAAGCAGTGCTTCCACCCCTGCCTCTCCTCCAGCCCTCCCCACAATTACAGCTCCCTGTAATTAATAATGTTTTCATGAAGGGCACTTCCCTTGCATTGGGAAACAACCGCAATCACGTTGACTGTATATCAACCAAAATACAAGTCACTTGGGGAATAAAGCAAAGATGTAATTGAGGATCCGCTATTTATCACTCTTTCCAGAATTATCGAGCGTGCGGCACTAGCACTTCTGACACACACGCTCCTCCCGAGCACTTGTCTCATTGTCACCAGATAATTTTTTCAGAAGGAAATAAAACATCTAACTACTTTGGAAAGTCTCTTTGACTTTCAGTGATGAGCGTGTTGCTTATTAGTGAGATGAATTTATAGGTAAGGTGCTAATCTTTTATAATCATCCTTTTATAGGCAGATGCCATCAGGTTTGCATAAGTAGTGACATTAACCGTTATAGCTTTAAGTAGAAATCAGAGTGCAGAAATGTAAATAACTACTGGATTTTAATACGCAATTAGTGATGCGAAACCTTAGTTACAATATTTAATTACCAAAAAAGGGTCTGTTTCACCGCCCTCGTTCCGAACGGCAGCACTCGGCACAGCAGAGGCGCGGGGGGCCGGCTCCGAGCCCCCGCCCGGCATCCTGCCACCTCCTCCCGGGGCTCGGGGGGGCTCCGGGTCCCACACAGCTTTGTGCAATTGGATAAGAACCCGCGAATCCGATCCTAAATCCTATCTGTTGGTGGGGATTAGCCCGCTCGGCTAATTCGCCGAGGTAGGATTTTTGAGTTGTTCCACTAGTCTTCCCGCCTGTATCCCGGGGGGAATCTGGTGGCATCCCTCGGGGGGGTGAGCTGTGCTGCGGCCGCACCAGGAGCCAGGATGCTCTGGCAAACAGTGGCCATGCCCCTCACGAGCCAGGAGAGAGGGAGGCTTTCACCCTTTGATGCCCCATAGCCCAATTACAGGGAGATTAGCAAGTTTATTTTATTTTTTTCCTGCCTTTATTTTTTTCCTGCCTTGAAGCAGCAGCCCACCTCCCCCCCCCAACCCTTGTCCAGCCAAAGGCCCGAATATTTCATGAAATCTCCGCTGTCACTTTGGCAGGGCTGCTGGTCGGCAGAGGGAGCGAGGAGGGGGTGAAGGAAAAGAAGTAGACAAATAAAGGACAAAGGGCAAAAAGCTTCTTGATTTGTGCAGAGCATCCTCAGGAGGACTCCGTGCTGTCGGAGTGGGACCACCGCAGGTCCCCTGCATCCTCCACAGCCCCGGTGGGGACCCAGCCTGGCCGTGTGGCTCCCAACGGGGCTGGGAGCTGGGCACCAGCTGGCCAACATGTCCTAGCTCTGGTCTGAAATGACTTTTTCTGGCAGCGGCAACAGCCCCAGTGGAGCACCAGCTCCATTTACCGCCCAGGACTTCTATTTTTTTGGCTGGATGAATGGAAAGGGTGTTTATTATGAACAAGTTCTGGAAAGTGGGGGATGAGAAATGTAGCAGGCGCAAAATAATTCAGATTCAGGAAGTGGGCAATGAGAAGAGTAGGAGGCACAAAATAACTCAGACCAGGAGGCGTTTTTCCTCCGGCCTGTGTGGCTCTGGAGCCCTCAGTGAGAGGGGAAGGGAGGAGAAATTTGGCAGCAAGAGGAAAAAGCAGTGATTTCAGAGCAGCCGGGCAGGAGGGGCACCGGCACCCTGTCCCTCTAATGATAATTAGGATTTTGTTGCGTCTGCAACACCGCCATCCCCGTTCCTGAGACTTCAGAAGTAGTTGCCGGGAGTTGACCCGTTCTCCGGCACTCGTTAATGCTGCTAGTGCCCCATCAGAGGCCAGATATTAGCTGTGCAAACACAGGCAAAAACTCTTTGGCAGAAGAAACATCTTTTAAAAGTTGCAAACCTCCCCAGAACCAGCGGTTGGGAGGCATTCATTGTGTCACACGCATTAATTCAGTTGGCACATTACAATGTTAAACTAAATGACATTATTACAAAGCTGTGCTAAGAAGTGTTGACAGGTCCATATGGTAATTTTACAATGTATAATGAACACACAGACTCCTTTCTTGCAGAAATTTATAGTTCAAATCTATACCCAGGATATCCAGTTTTATTTCCAGAAACTTAAATTGACTTATTACGATGTAGTGAATGTATAAATTAGTTCCAGTAGTTAAACTGAAGCATTTCCCTACAGACTCAATTAGATTCATTAATCTACTGTGTAGACCTGTAAACGGTCCATTGTTCTTTTCCCCCCCAAAATGTCAAAAACTATTTCTCTAACTATAAAATATTTCCTACAAAAACTGTTTTAAATGGTAAGAATTATTTAATATTAGGAACCCAGATCCACAAATTATTTCAGCGCCCTTGTTCGTCTTCAAAAGAAAAATAGGGTTCAGCCCTCGCCGGATAATTTAGTGGGACGGAGGCGGAATTCACTCTTCTATTAAGCTGAAGACCTACCCACACCGAGCAGATCGCTCTCCACCCTCAGCCGGGAGAATAAGTGGCTGGAGAGGGGATCCCTGGGTGCTTTTGTAACCCACAGCACGTGTTGCTCTAATCGTTTGTACACAACCAGATGCTGCCAAGGGGTGGCCACCGACGCCAGGAACATCCCACCTCCCCCAGGGTCAGGGTCTGCAGGACCCGGACCGTAACCTCTGTCCGCGGGTCAAAGCGATGGTCTTAAAAATATCCCTCCCTCAGAAAAAAATCCACTTTGTTCGCATCCGTCGGCGACGGCTCCACCCTCATCTGAAGCTTCTTCCCTTTTAGTTCCAGGGCATAATGGGGTCGATTATACGCTGCTCAGCGGGAGGGACGCGGGAACAAGACCCAACAAGGCGGCCTTTTGTTGATGGGGCCTCATCGAGCCAGTTCCACTCTGCAGTGACAATCTCAGGGCACAGTTCCCAAATCAGAGGGGTCAGAAGAAGCTCATGGTCATGGCCAAGAGAGCGGGTCCGCTCTGAGGGCTGGACCTGGGGAGATGCTGTGAGCACAGGAACCTCCACGCCAGCTTCACTCACGGGCCGGAGGGAGAATCCACCACTGTAGAACTGGGTTCCACCACCGCAGGACTGGGTTCCACCACTGCAGAACTGGTTGGGCTCCACTACTGCAGAATTGGGGTCCACCATTGCAGAACTGGGTTCCACAATTGCAGAACTGGGTTCCACCACTGCAAAACTGGGTTCCACCACCACAGAACTGGGTTAAAACTGGTTTCAAGGTGATCTGTTGAAAAAAACGGCTGTGTTGGGATCCTGGGTTTGGACGGAAGGGAGGAAGGAAGAGGGAAGGAACCCCCTAGCTTTTTGAATCTTCAGATTTCTTATTTGGCAACTGCATTCCATGTTGCCATTGTCAGGGACACTTGGTGTAGGTGTCTCCTTCCACATGGCAGAGGTTTCTGCAGTGAGACCCCCTTCCTGCTGAAGGAGTGTGGGGGAGTGCGGGGCTGGGGACTCGCTGGCAGCCAGTGTGGCACAGGGACGGTGCCCGTGTGTGCTCAGTATTTGCTAAAGCCCCTGAAACACAGAAGTCTAGACTATTGCTATTTTCATATTTCACTGAGAATTTTCAAAGATTAAAAAGTTGATCCAAAATATCACCTCTAGCAAAAAATTCAACCCTCTCATCATGAAAATTAACTGTTCTGAAAAAAGCCGTATTTTGAAGGCAAAACTTTCACAACTTGTCTCCATACAAGAAAACTGGACAATTCAACTTTAGGAAAAAGGAAATTTTGACGTCACAAGAATCTTATGCAGCATTTGCAGCAAACTGCAATGCCTGCCATATGGGGTCGGAGCTGAACTGTGCCTGCTGGGAGACATCCTGGTGGTGACCATGGATGTGCCTCTGCTGCAGAGGGGAGGGATGGCCTTGGCATGGACAGGGACCCACTCAGGTATCTTTGGCTCCGCACCAGAGGGAACCACCTGCAGGAATAGGAGGGAGGGGAAGGCGCACCCCGGGGTGCTGGGATGTAGCCAAGAAATGCTGCACCTTCTGCCAGGACCTCATAGAGCCATAAAATCACAGAATGGCTCCAGTTAGAAGGGACTTTAAAGATCATCGAGTCCCAACGCCCTACCCTGGGCAGGGACACCTCTCACAAGATCAGGTTGCTCCAAGCCCCATCCAGCCTGGCCTTGAACCCCTCCAGGGATGGGGCAGCCACAGCTTCTCTGCGACTTCCATCAAATGTGATAGAAAAAATAAAAACACACAGTATTTTCACAGATACTGGTCACTCACAGCGCTAGAAGTCTTTCCTCTTGTGGTGCAAGTGTGACCTGGGTCTGGGAAAACTCACACGTTGGACACTCATTTCCCAGAGAATTGTCATTTTGGGACATTCAGAAGGATGTCCCCAGGTGTCCCGAGTCCGTTGGTCCTACCCTGCTCTCTGCGTCCAGCTTCAGCGCTGAAAAAAAAATGAAAATGTGTCAGGAGCTTCTCTGGGAAAATCTGAACCTGGAAATCAAACCCCCAAGGCAGAAACTAGTGCGAGATGTCTAACACACAGTGGTGTCCTGTTAAATCGAGGAATATTTGAAAAACGGACTCAAAGAAGTAGTTCCTGGCAGCCGGTGCCAATCCTGCTTTGGATCCCAGGAGGTTTCTCGTTGAGGTGAGATGCTCCGCATCCACTCCCACCCCCTTCCCCCCAGCTGGGAGCAGGGACCAGGCGGCAGAAGGTGCCGTGACATTCCCTAGGTGCCGACTTCAGGGGGGAACGAGCCCTCCCTGGCGGAGCGGGGCCCGAGGCAGGCTCTGGCTGCGGCGGAGGAGAGCAAATTGCGTTCCCTGCCCTCTCATGAATTAGCAATGGCACCGCCCGCTCCCGGGCCTCAGATCTTTACTGCTGGCAGCCTGCAAAGCAGAAGGGCCACCGCACGATTCCTCGGGTCCGAGGTCACGTTTGCAGCGTTCGTAGCCGTAAAACTTTGGCTCTGGCTTTTCCTCTGAGCAAATTTTATGTAGAGTCACTGGGAGAGAATGAATACAAAGCGGCGTCCCCGCAACAGGCAGAGCTGGGGGTGTTCCTGCAGACAGGCTGCAGGTCTGAGGGATGGCTGCTGCCCTGCTTCTAAAAACGGGCAGCAGACACCTCGTCTTTACTGTTTTGGTTTTTTTTAATATCTTAACAGTTCCCCTCCCAGTCCATTTGGTGACACTAGAAATAACCGCCATCACAGGATCACAGAATCACAGAATGATATGGGGTTGGCAGGGACCTCTGGAGATCATCTCCTCCAACCCCCTGCCAGAGCAGGGTCACCAAGAGCAGGTTGCACAGGAACGTGTCCAGGCGGGTTTGAACATCTCCAGAGAAGGAGACTCCACCACCTCTCTGGGCAGCCTCTGCCAGGGCTCTGCCACCCTCACAGGAGACAATCATCGAAGTTCCATAGAAGTTCCTCCTCATGTTGAGATGGAATTTCCCGTGTCCCAGTTTGTGCCTGCTGCCCCTTGTCCTGTCCCTGGGCACCACTGAGAAGAGTTTGGCCCCATCCTCCCGACACCCACCCTTTAGCTCTTGCTCGGCATCGATGAGATCCCCTCTCAGTCTGCTCTTCTCCAGCTGAACAGCCCCAGGTCCCTCAGCCTTTCCTTGCTGCTGTCCCTTGATCTTCTCTCCCCTCCAGCTGATGCTACAAATGAAGGAGTTTACCACTTTTTGTGGCAAAGCTGAGAATGGACTCAATTGCAGACACGAGGTGCCGGAGGGCAGGCAGCAGCCCTGCAGTAGTGATGGGGAGGGTTGGATTTGACACTGAGGAAACTTGGGAAAATCCATGCATGGAGCTGTTGGGAAAAGGCGGGGTGTTACCTGGGGATGCAGCTGGGGCCAGAATGTGCTTGGAGGAGCCGAGAGGAGCTGCCTGTGGGGGGGTGATGGGTGGCCCCACACCAGCATCCTGGCAGGGGGCTCCGTGGGCACCCACAGGGCTTCAGCACAACGTCAGCTCTGTCAAGCTGCAGGAGCCTGTTTCCATATCTTCCCATCAGACTAGATTGTTAATTAGTCTGTATTTCATTACCTCTGGGCTCATGGGTCCCAGTGAGCCACAGCTGGGGTTCACCAGGAGGTCCACGGAGCAGCAGGACCCCTGTTCCTGCCCAGTCATGGTGCTCAGCACCACAATGGTGATGCTTTGGTGATGCCACCAAAGGGGACATCCATGCCTGGCACTGATGGGAGGTCTCACCCACTCTCCCTCTGACCCACAGACCTGGGTGAGTTTCGGGGTGTTCTGTTGCCCCTCCCCAAGTCCTCAGTGTAGCTGGTCCCCATGGGGAACCATGCCAGACAGGACACACAACACATCAGCATTTGTTCTTCCCGAACTCCAACTGTTTCTGGGATGGAAAGAACTTGGGCACAGTCACGGCAGCTCTGAGTCACCCTCCCCGTATTTCTGGGGGTGAAAGAAAGCGAACATTCATGTAGCGGGGCCTTGCTGCCTGGGGACTCCGCTGAAACACCACAATAGGACGACTGTCGAGTAAGAATTTGAAGAAAATAATCAGGAAAATATTTAAGATAAATGTGAGCAGATTGGTGGGGGTTTGGGTTTGTTTGTTTTTTTTCCTGGGGAGAAGGCAGAGGGAAGGAAGAGCAGCTACTGAGTGGGTGGAAGGGCCATGGCTGCCCGGGGAGCCGGGGGTCTCCAGGGTGGAGGAGAGGAGGTGTACCTGCTGGAAAGGTGGTATTTAGCTGTATTGAGCATCCCTGAGAGCACATGGCTGGGCAGTGACCCTGTGGCCATCCCCACAGGATGCCCCCTCATGTTGAGCTTCTCATCCACCAACACCACAAGTCCTTCTCCTCAGGGCCATTCTCTGCCCAACCTGTATCTGTGCTTGGGATTGACCTGACCCAGGTGCAGGACCCTGGTTGAACTTCGTGTGGTTCACCTCTCCAGACTGTGCAGGTCCCTCTGGACTCCCATTCCATCCAAGGGAATGGGAGATGATTTCCTAAACAACAGAGGTAATCGGCTCACTTTTTGACACGTGGGTTCTGAGCAAATGTAGGGATTCCTGTGAAAGCTGGGGAGAGCATCCCCAGCCCAGCGAGCAGTTAATGAATCCTGTGAATATGCTCCTGGTGGGTCTGCTTAGTTTGGGTGGTCTCCAGCTTTCCTGTGGGGTGGCAGGGATCAGGGGCAGCAGTGTCCTGGCAGGAGACATGGTGGCACACGCCAGTCCTGGGTCTGTGGCGATGCCCAGGGCTGAGTTTTGTGCCGGGATGGAGAGGGCTGCGGCAGCTCCTGGGGGTCCCAGCCATCCCACCCTGGCCCTGGGGGCTCCCACAGTCCTCGGCCCCCTTTGCTGTTGAGAAGTTGCTCCTTTGTTAATTAGAGACCAAAGAATGGAGAGCTGAGGAGCGAATCGTCGATCACGGAGTGTGCTGTTGGGCGCTGGCACGAGCTCATTTAACAATTCAAGGGTCACTACCTGCAAAAGTGAGGACACAGCTTACAAGCGCGGGGACCCAGCCAGCCACAATGTGCGCGGCGGGATAATGAACTTAAAACAATCGCAATTAGCAGCCTGAGACAAAGGATTAAAATTAAAAAAAGAAAAAAAAAAGAAAAAAAAAGAAAAAAAAAGAAAAATCCTGGTGCGGCGCGGTGCGTGCGGCTGCCTTGTACAGCAGCGCTCGGGCCCTTCTCATCCATTTGAATTCGGGTGGTGGGAGCCGGGGGGGGGGGGGGGGGGGGGTCGGGCCGGGCGGCTGGGGAGCCACGATACCCCCCTCGCCGTCCCCTCCCCTCGCCATAAGGGTCCTCAGGACGGGGAGGGGGGGAGCCGGGGGGTGTCAGCCGCGTCCATCAGATGGCGGGGCGGCGGCGGGGGGGGGGGGACAGAGGGTGCTCCCCGCTATTGTGGCGCCGTTGTCATTGACTGATCAGGCCCTTTGAGCGGGCTTTCAGAGTCAATGAAACCACCTGAATAGATGAAAGGCAGACAGCTCCTGACAAACAAGGGGCTGCGGAATATTCATTGTGCATCTGCGAGGGAAAGATTAATGTATTAGAAATTAAAATGGGCCCGGGACGTATGATCTTGCTCTAACACTTGGCCAGACCCGTGTCACCCACCGCGAGCGCCTGAAGTCGGCAGACAATCCTGCCAAGGTGGCGGGGAAATCATTAAGCGCCCGGCTATTGTGCGCGGGGAATAATAAAACTTTCCCCCCTATTCTTTGCCCGGAGCTGACAATGAATAATTCCGGAGCTATTTGCAATGTTAACAGCACCTATCTTGCCCATCCATTCCTTTACGATAAGGATGGAAATATGCATTTCAACAGTCTGCGCAGATAGTGATTCACAGGCGCTCCAAAGGACACCTGCCACTCAAGCGAAGGGCTGTCACTCTCCCGCCGCCGCCGCTGCCAGGAAAACGGCGAAAAAGATTATCTGCACTTTATTTCTTCCTTTCCACCCCCCCACCCCCCCCCCGCTCCGATTATAACACTGTTACATTTGCCATCAACTGACAAGTGATTTACACTCGCAACTGTAATGTGTTTAAAGCTAGAAAAAGCTATTCTCTTAGGCAGCCCTTATTCTTTCAAGGTTTACAACTGTATCAAATATACTATCGCAAATGTGATCTCGGCCATACAGAACGCCATTATGGGAGATATTAGAGGCGTTTAATCTGTTTGCTAACATAAAGGTGACATTGATAAAGCCCTATCTTTGACGTCAGGACCCAGCCAGCTCAGCCGACTTTGACAGACCGGCAGGTCGGCCGCCGCTCTTAGGGGTGAGCCCGGAGGGTCTCCAAACTTGCCCCCACCGGGCGCTGGGAATGGATTCGGCTCGTCGGGAGAAGTTTTTCTGGGAGGAGGGCTCTGGAGGAGCCACCACGGTTCCCTGCAAGCAGCAGGTGGAAGATGACCTAAGACGTGGTGGGCTCCGAGTGCCCATGTCACACTGGAAGATGGGTCCTGGCGCAATGAACCCAGGACAAGGCTGAAAGCCCCTCTGGTGGGCGAGCTCCCTGAGGTGGGCACTTCTCATGGACAAGCATCCAGACACCAAATGGCCCATAGTTTTCCTAGAAGCAAGGTGCCCCGTGGCTGTGCCCTGCTGTGAAATGGGACGGGAAGGTCTGGAACCCCCCCAAAGGCTGCACAACCTGGGAAAGTCCTGCTCCTGGGTTGGTATCCATGCAGGCAGGGGATGGAGAGCAACCTTGCTGAGAAAGTCTTAGGGGTGTTGGTGGATGAGAAGCTCCACACACCCTGGCAATGTGCTCTGACAGCCCAGAACCCTCCCTCACCCTGGGCTGCACCCCCAGCAGTGTGGCCAGCAGGGCGAGGGGGGGGATTCTGCCCCTCTGCTCCACTCTGGGGAGACCCCACCTGGGGTTGGGGTTGTTCAGCCTGGAGAAGAGAAGGCTCCAGGGGAGACCTTCGAGCTCTTTCCAGTCCCTCAAGGGGCTCCAGGAAAGCTGGGGAGGGACTCTGGATCAGGGAGGGGAGCCCTAGGAGGAGGGGGAAGGGTTTGACCCTGAAAGAGGGGAGATGGAGCTGAGATGTGGGGAAGAAGTTCTTTGGTGTGAGGGTGGTGAGAGCCTGGCCCAGGTTGCCCCGAGAAGGTGTGGCTGCCCCATCCCTGGAGGGGTTGAAGGGCAGGTTGGAGGGGGCTTGGAGCCACCTGGTGTGGTGGGAGGTGTCCCTGCCCAGGGCAGAGGGTGACAGTGGGTAGGTCCCTTCCAACCCAAACCATTGACTACCTTCCAACCCATCCTATGGTTACCCCTGTGGATGGATGTCATCGGAGAATCTGCCCCCTGGCCCTGCTGGGCACCCTGCTGGGGATGCAGCCCAGGAGGTGGGGGTTTCTGGGCTGCTAGCACACATTTCTGGCCCATGTTGAGCTTCTCATCCACCAACACCCCAGGGTGAAAACACCCCCAGCTCCTATGTGAGTCCCAGCCATCCCGTTGCGGGGGGAGAGCTGCAGAACTAGGCCCAGGCAGGTTTGCAGGTGGATTCACCCCACTTTTGGAGAGGTTCCTCCCTCTGGGGTGCTGGGGAGCCCCGACGCAGACCCAAGAGGGATGCTCCCATGCCGTGTCCCACAGTGGCTGCAATCCGGACCCGGGCTGTGCTCCCACGCTGGGCTGGGGGGGCCAGAGGGGACACGAGTTCTGGTTCTTTCCAGCTGCTCATATTTTGCTGAATTTAAATGTATTTTTCTCCCTCCCATGAGCACAGCAGGGAGTGGGGCTGCTCCGGTTCCTGTGGAGCTCTGTGGATGCTCCCCTCTGCCCTGGCCCAGCAGCCCCCTTCGCCCCAGGGGCCAGGGACCCCCATCCCCGCTCCCCACACCCCACATCACCCGAGGTACCTCATCCAGGGTGCATTTGATAACTCTTCTCTGGCCGTTTCCCTGGCAGAGTTGTGCTGTGATTAACCAGGCACAGGCAGACAGGGTTTGAAAAAACCCCTCTGTTGAACATTGCACCGAGGCTGGCCTGTGCTCTCAATAAAAGCTCATTAAGAAAAGATTATGAACATATAACAATACATTTTAAGTGCGCTGCAATGATCCATAAAATTGGTGTGGCTAATTAGCAGATCAAATCTCTATGAGAACTGGATCACTTTAATATCCTTGGGTAGTTTAATTCTGTAGGTATTTTACTATCCACACATGTTTAGTAAAATTAAATAACAGTATAAATGTTCAGTGGGATTAAAACAACAGTAAAATGAAACCAAACAAAATGAGTTTATTTTGTTAATAGAATAACAGAGAATCCCAATGTTGATATAACATTACACAAAATCTAGAGCAAACATAGTCTGAATCCCAGTCTCATTTCACATGTAATTAACCTTTCTCAATCAAGCTAAGCATCCCTTATACCTCCTCCACAACGGCTGTGCACCCACGTCTCTTCCTGCACGGGGATGTGAGGATGCTGTCAGTTTGCAGGGCTGCTTCTAACCCGGTGCCGGAGCCGATTCCGATGCCGGAGACGGTGCCAGCCCCGTCCCATCCTGGCACCGGCCCGTCCCTGCCCAGGGGTCCACCCTGGGGACCCCCAGCTCCCTGGAAAACTCCTCTGTGGCAGAGAATCCTGGGAGGGTCAGGAAAGTGCTGGGAACGGTCCGGATGCCTGGGAAGGTCTCGAAGAGTTTAGTTCCCCCAGTAGATATATTTCTCTCTGGGGAATATAACTTTCCCTCTTTTTTTTACTGTCCTTCAGATGAGCATCCAGACAGAGATGTTCCTGTGGGTGGGTTTGAATCTGTGCTCTTTGTGCAATTCATTATTAAAAATAAATCTGTCTGGAGTGAGACATCAAAAAGAAACAGGGCGGATTTTTTTCCTTTTTTTAATTTCACTCTGTTTGCTTAAACAAAAAAAAACCTGAAAAATATTTTAGAATCAATCAAAAATCTGAAAACACCTCAGCTTTCCTACCATACAAAAGTCAAATTACAAAAAATCTTGTTAAATCTTACAAAAAGATTTTCTTTTATTTTGTTTTCAAGGGTTTCTACCTCTCGACTTACCAATTAAATTGGATTTTGGCAACTCTCAAAAAGACAATGAATCTTGAGAGGGACAATCGTGTTATTTTTGATACCGATGGCTGTTGCTTCTGGGTAAGGATTCCCTATTTCAGAGCCCAACTACAATTCCAGTGAACAAAGGAAATAAAACCAGGGATAAGAGCACACAACAGAGGGAGACCTGAGGCACGGGGAAGGTGATGGATCTCTCCGTGAGTCTGGACACTGGGATGGGAGCAGTGGCAGTGTCTGTCCGTCCGTCCTGTGCCTGGGCCAACAGCCTCTGCTGCACTTTGGTGAGAAAACACGTCTTTTGTGCCCATCTCGGCAGCTCCTGGGTCCCAGGTGGTGCTCGTCTGGTTTTCAAAACTCTGCCCACCTTTTCTTGGCGCAGCCGGCGGCTTTTGTGACACTACCATGAAAAGTCATGCCAATAAACACTTGGATTTATTTAAGTATTTCTTATCCCTGTCTCCTCACCACCAGCAGCCCTCTGTTTGTGCTGCTGTTTATCAAGAAACACCATGTGAAAGTTAATAATAACATAATTTAGAGCAATAATTACATTTTTATTCAATAGCTATGGGAAAACACTGAGTTGAATAATGAGATAAAAATGAGTGTCTCAGTCCTAACAGGACATTAATCAACATATTAACTGTGTAGGCAAACTGATTTGAGGCTGTTATGGCTTAATTTGTCTCAAAATCATTATTTTTTATGTATTGCATAATGTACTTTAAAATATGTGTTGGGGTGATGATATGTAAGCATCGCGGTTGCACAGAGGAGATGCCACGCTCTGCTCTACTGGCAATTACGACTTTTTTTTATTGTCCCCAGCGCAGAGCCCGTGCTGGAGACACGCTGGCATTTGGGACTTGGGCTGGGACCAGGCTGGAATCTTCTACTTTATATCTTACCCTCTGCAGAGTGGGGTTTGTGGGTTTTTTTTTTCTTTTCCTTAGCGTTCTCGTTTCTGAAGCATTTTGAATTAGCATTTTTTATTTCTCCAGGTGGCATCCCATTGGCTGCGGAGTCTTTCCCTCCCCCCCCCATCCCTTGGCTTTCCCTGTCAGTGTTTTTTGGCTGCTGGTGGGGCTGAGGGATGTAGGGGGCACGAGGTGGGCACCGGGGAGCCCGCGGAGATGCTAATGTCAGACGCCAGACGGACTGGATGTCGGACAAAGAGCATTGTGTGGGGCCAAGAGCTGGCTCTGCATCCGCATTTCGGGAGACAGCAACCCGGGGGATGCTGAAAGGCTGGTGGGACACGGGGTGGGAGAAGGGGGGTAGTTTGGTGGGATTTTTGTAAAGGAAATAGAAGGGGAGTTAAGTGTGTTCCCTCTGGGTGGCTGTTTTCTCCACCAAGAGCCCAGAGTCTTATTAGAAGTGCTGCAGAACATATCTGAGATGCTCAGCCATGAGGATTTCCACCACCCCCTCACTCACCCCCCCACCCCCAGCATTTTATTTCTCCATTCCGGGTGGATGTTTGTGTCCATGTAGCCCGGCAATCAGCACTTGGGAGTGCGGGTCCTGCCCGGATGCCACCCACTAGCAGTGGACCACCATGAGGTGACATTGGCCTGGTGTGGTGGGAGGTGTTCCTGCCCAGGGCAGCGGGTGGTACCGGATGGGCTTTGAGGTCCCTTCCAACCCCAACCATCCTGTGATTCTATGAACTCCAAGCCAGGATTCCTCTGCGACATCCAGGCAGGAAAAACACACACCCTGGCACCCAACACCGCCTGTTGGTTTTGGCTGAACAGAGTGTTTCAGGTTGATGCAAACAGCATTTAGGGACAGGGACAGAACTGGCTTCACCTCTGCTTTGCCAAACCCCCCCTCGTGTCATGATTCCCATTTCTGTTGGAGCAGAC
>QJSC01011232.1:747086-811989 GCA_003697955.1 Calidris pygmaea | reverse complement strand
GGAGCAGGAGCCCACCTGAAAAGGCTCACCTCCCCCAAAACCTCCATGCTGCCAGAACCCCTCTGGGATGTGCTGGAGCCGGCACCCTGCCTGCCACCCTCCCGGCTGCAGGGAGCTGGGTGCTCAGCCCCAGGAGCAGAGCGCTGTGGGGGGCTGACAGTGGGGTGACCAACTGCCACCCAGGAGATACCCAAGGAGTGACAGAAGGGTGTCCCAAAGGGACATTTTCTCCAGCTTTGGATTAATTTCATACGTTTCCTGACCCGCCCTGTGTTTGGAGGCACATCGGGGTGCTGCTGGCTGGGCAGAGGGAAGTGGAGCAAGAGCCCACGGGGGGGTGTCTGGGAACCCTCTGTGCTCTGGGGGGCTGGCACTGGCACAGACATCTCTCCCCGAGCCCTGAGCCTGCCTGAGGGGATGGAGGACTGCCCACAGCTTGTTGTCCTTTCCAGTTGTTGTTGGACCCTGTCCATCCCTCCCTCCCTCCCTTTCTCCCTCCCTCTCTCCTTCCATCCACCCCTCTATCCCTCCCTCCATCTGTCCATCCACCCATCCTTTCATCCTCCACCCACTCATTCATCCATCCCTCCACCCCTCCATCCCTCCACCCACCCATCCCTCCATCCCTCCATCCATCCATCCCTCCATCCCTCCATCCCTCCATCCATCCACCCATCCCTCCATCCATCCATCCACCCCTCCATCCATCCACCCATCCCTCCCTCTATTCATCCACCCACCCATCCCTCCACCCATGCCTCCATCCATCCATCCATCCATCCATCCATCCATCCATCCATCCCTCCATCCCTCCATCCCTCCCTCCATCCATCCATCCATCCCCGTGTCAGCCCACCAGCAGGGGAAGCCCACCCGGCGAGAGGCTTCCCCCTGGCCAGAGCACCCCCCGGGCTGCCCCCTCCCCTTCCCCAGGGCCAGCTCCCCGGGCCGGGGCGTGAGGCCACCGGGGTGTGATGTGTGACAAATCCGGGCGATGACAGAAACATGTAAATCTCTGGCATTATCGCCCCCCATCTGAATGTCTGTACAAGGTACACAAGTTGAAGGATTAAGTGCTGGGAGAGGTCTCGGCGCGGGAAGGTGCTGCGGGCTGGCGTGACGCTCTGATTAAGACACTGACAGAGTGCACAAAACCCCATTTGTTGGCGTGACATGTCAGATGGATGAAGAATCAGTCTTTGTCTGCGCCAGTTCAGTTTTCTTTCAAAAAAGCCTTTTAGATCAGCTGCAGGAAAAACAAGGAGGTAAGTAGCCCATTGATTTAATACAAGCAACATGCAAAGTACATAATAATGAAAATCAAAATCCTTTCACCGCATCAGTGAGGGCAGCGAACAATGTGCATTAATGCAAGGCGCATTTCCCTCAACTTTTACCTCCAAAAGTAGTTCGCTTTATATGGCTAATTCTCCTTCCACCCATGACTAAATTGTGTACTGAGCTTTACTTTTGTTTGACATCAAAAGTAAATGATAGAAAATTGTATCCAACAATATGTTCTGATTATTCCTGCGCTATAGAATATTCTCTCAATGTGACAAACTGTGTTTATCCCACTAGGGAGAAAGGGGGAGGGATCCCCCGGGATTTATCGGCATGTGCGGTGCCATTAAGTTAAATAGCCGTGTTAGTATTTAACACTGTCAACGATATTTTATTTCTCTTTTTCATGATTATTAAGATTTTCATTTGTAAATTCTTAACTAAATATAGTTTTGGTATTGGAGAAACAAAAGTTATTTTGGGAATGGCTGCTTTAGGAGCAAAAGTTACTCCATCCGTCAGTCCCTCCTGCCTCCGTGTCGCTATTTACCTCCCTGGGGTGTAAGTTCTCCGCGGTTCCCCTCCCTGGCCATTCTGCTTATTGAGGTCCATAAACCACTGCACGGGGATTGTTACCAACTTCTGCCGTAATTTGGTCAACTCTTCCTTGTGCAGCAGAAACACCACCATGCAATGCCATGGCACCATTAAGGAGGTTTCTAACATATTCAGCTTTAATTACTTTTCAGCGTGGCCACGGACGCCGGACCCCTGGCTGCCTTTTCCTGGCTCACACCAAGCCCACCTCTGGCCAAGGGAGCACCGGGCCCTGCCCTGTCCCAGAGGGAGGATAGAACAAGTGTTTTTCCCCGTTTTCCTGCCTGGCAAAGCTCCAGGAACTCTCCTGTCGGCTGGGGACACCCACCGCCCACCCCAGACCAGCTGCTCAGGCAGGGCCACCCCCCGGTGCCACCTTCAAGTGCTGGTCATCCTTTGGAGGAAAGGGTCAATGATATGAATTCTGAACCCGGGCTTTTGCAGCTTCCCACGGGTTTGTGTGGCTGTGGTGAGGCGTGTGCCCACACCAGGGTCCTGGGCAGGTATCCGTAAGCAAATTCCTTTGGATCTGGGGAGAATCCAGCGAAAATATTTCGGGGAGAAAATTGTCAGGAAGGTCCCTTAACGGCTGAGTGCGTGCCGGTGCAGGGCATGGGGCAATGGCTGGGGCAGCCCAGCAAAATACCCGATGCTGGTTTCTGTAGCTCAGACTGGAGTCAGCGGCAGAGATTTAATAGGGTGGGAAAGCTGCACGTGTCAGAGGAGGGACCCGAGGACGAGCAGAGAAGCAACCCTTTGGTCCTGCTAATGCCTGAACACGCTTCCACACAAGCAGCAGCAGCATCTTCTAAAATATATCCCATCACATATCTATATTCATATCTTTTAAAAAATAGCACCTAATGCTGTGTGCCCGGGGCCCTGCCTCAGGCCCCCGCTTTGCTGGGCGCTGCACCCTGCACAAGTGAAGGGCCTTAAAAGAAAATCAACGTATAGCTGTTGTGCTTAGCTCTGTACTGATGTGTTCCCTTCCTCACCCACATACACTGGCTGGGGATTTTACTTGGCTTGCTTTACCTTTTCTGGGAAGGCTTCTGACTGGAAGTCTGATGCGCACAAAGGGAAGAAAAAAGCCTGCTCCGTATCAATAGATGTGCAAAGCGATGCTGGGGACCCTTCTCCGCTCCTTTTGAAGGCTGGAGCCTGGATCTCACTTCAGCCCCAGCTGGAGAGAGCTCTGTGGCGGCCCGAGTAACTGATATGGGAGAAGAGATGGTATTTTGACAAACCTAAACCTGAAAGGGCCGGTGGTAATTGTCACTGAATTCAGCGTAGCAGGTGGGCACTGAAAGAGCACAGGGGGCATCCCACAAAACACTTCTGGTGTTTGAAAAGGATAGACCGAGTTAAATCAGAGCAGGTGTCCTATTGCAAAATGTTTAACCTCAGATATTAACGTCAGTAAATATCTTATTATGTGGTAATTTTACCTTGCTTACCTCTTTCTACACCTTTAGCAAAAAACCCCCAGAGACTAGCGCTGAGGGACTGTTGATTTCTGGCCGTGTTCAGCTGTAGCAAGCACAACAGAAAAGTGTAGAGAGAAAACGCTGTTGATGAATACTTGTGCAAAATGCTTCGACTCCTCAGTTAAGGGATCTCTTCTGCTTCCCTTTAGAATCAATGTTTTCCTTAACATTTGGAGTTCCTTTGAATTTTCTTGTGCATGAAATGGAATCCTCCGGAGCTGAGTTTGACCCCACAGTAAATGGCACGAGGAGTTAACTGTTTTCCAGAAACGCTTGCCCAAATTCAGTCTTTACAGCAACCTGTAGCCGCGTGAATCTCTACCGACAGACACGGAGCCCGGACGTGCATCGCCTCCCCGCTCTGCGGGACGTGTCGTGGGGACGGAGGGTGCGGGTTCGCCCCTGCAGGAAAGCCCCCCGGCTGCTGGAGCCCCCGGCTCGGCTGAGGGGCCGTGGGGACACGGCCGTGGGGACACGGCCCTTCAAGTGGGCAGCGCTGCCCGTGCCGCCCTGCGGGGCCACCCGGCGGCAAGCGGCCGGGAGAGGAAACGTCACCCGCGCCACCGAAACGCCGCTTCCTCGGGGTCATCGTCGCGGAGGCTGCGGTACCCGGGGCCGGGCCGTCGGGTGCCGGGAGAAGGGGGAGCTGGGCACCGAGAGGGCACCGACGGGGGAGCCGGGGTGCCGGGAGGGGCCGCTGCCCGCCCGCCCGGTGCCCGCTTCCCCATCGCCCGGTGCCGCCGTCCGCTGCCCGGTGCCCGCCGCCCGGAGCCCCGTGCCCGGTGCCCGCCGCCCGGAGCCCCGCTGCCGAAAGAGGGCAATGTTGCCGTGCAGAAGCGGCGAACGGCCGCGCCGGTTCCCCCGCAGCCCCCCGCGGAGCCGAGCGGGCGGCGGCCGCCCCGTCCCCCCGCTCCCCGCATCCCTCCGCTCCCCGGCTCCCGCCGCCCCGTCCCGGGTCCCACCTCCCCGTCCCGGCTTCCGCCGTCCCCGGTCCCACCTCCCCGGTCCCCCCGCTCCCCGGACCCGCCGCCCCCCGGTCCCGGGCAGCTCCTGCGCCTCCGCCGTCGGTTTTGCTCCGAGCATCCCCCGGCGCCGGGCGCGGAGCGGGGCCGGGGGGAACGGGACCCCCGGGCCGGCAGCGGCCCCTTCCCCTCGGCTGCCGCCGGGAGAGCCCGAGGGACGCGGAGCAAAGACCCTCAGAAGCGGGGACAGGCACGGGAGCCCCCCTCGTGTCCGACAGACGCCCCCGTCCCCGCAGAGGATGGCACAGCCCCGGCCCGAGGGCGCCGGGCACGGGGCGTGGGAACACCGGGAGTTTGTAAAGGGACAAACCAAGGTTTTACTTGTCCGAGCAGCGAGGCCAAGGGTCCCTCCGGCACCGCCGGTGGCCCCCAGGCAGAGCGGGGCCGGTGGGGCTGGGGGCGGGCGGCGCTGCGGGGTCCTCCGTCCGTCCCCGTGTCCCTGCATTCAACTGGGCATGAAGGGCTTAAGGCCGGAGCGCGGCCCCGGGGACATCAATAAGAGGCGCGGGGGAAGCTGCGGCTGCTGTAGCCGCTCCCGGGAAAGTCTTATTGAACAAGGACTTGGTTTACCCTGGGCTCTGCTTTTCATTTCCCCAGTCAAAGCTCTTACACCAGCCATCTCATTTCTGCTGCCTCTCCAGCGCCTGCCAGTAGCTGCACCTGAGAAAGTCTGTTATTAAAAGAATAATAACTGTATTGCAGGTTTCTGAATCCAAGATCGTATTTTCTTTCTCAAATATTCATTAAAAATATAGATTGTATTTTATTGAAAGTGGCCTTTAATGAATAGTATTCTTGTTTGCGTACAAGAAGTAGCTTCCAGTGCAATTCTCTGACAGTAATTGTGCTCTGAATTGAGACCGCATGGTAACTGAGTGCAGCTAATGGCTATCCTGTGGATTGAGTGCTCCACTTTTGTCATTATCGGGCTACTTTTTAAAATGCAGAAATTAGTTAGGCCAGCAAAGAGTTAATTACATTTCTGTGACAGGAAACCCTCAAAGCGCATTAATTGTGAAGAATTCTTTGTCTTTAATGCAAAGCAGGAATTCGAAGGACCTGGGCAGCTGATATCACAGAAGCAGTTACTCAGAGCATCCTTTAAAAAGCCAGGAGCAATGAGGACAGGAGGAAACCCTCCAGTAAGCGAGCTCGTGCCACTGGGGCGAGCTGGAGTCGTTTTGGAGGCACCTACTTGTTTCTGTGTGGCTGAAGGAAAAAATAAGGCACGCAGGTATGGCCTTTTGGGTTCTGCTCATTTTCCAGCCTCACTCTTCCTGGGATTTTTCAGTTTCTAGCTCTGATGCCTGGGCAAAGGCACGTAAAGAGAAAAAAACACCTTCCAAATGTCCAGCCCAGGGTGCTGGGGCCGTGCTTGCAGTGAGATCTGGGGTGGTGCAGAGTGTTGCAGGTGGAGAATTCCAGCCTCCAGCCTGGATAAGTGCATGTCCCAGGGCTGAGCTGCCACTGAGGGTGCCACACACCCACCCTGCCAACTTCTGAGCTCGTGGCAGCCCTGGGAATGCTCCAGCAGCTCCATCCTGGGAGGATGCTGGCCATGCAGGAGCAGCATCACCTCTGTGGCCACCAACAGCCTGGCAGGGGCTCGGCCACCTCTCAGCCCTCAACGCCGGGTATCTTGAGGGGCATGGGGCAAGCAGGAGCGCTGCACCCCGGTGTTGGGGAAGGGAATCGAGGAGACAAACCCCCAAAGAAGCTGCCTGACTTGGTTCCCAGCCAGAACAAATCAAGTCACCATGTCCTGCCTGTTGGCCTTGCTGCTGATTACCAGGCTGAGGAGGAGCAAAGATCATCAGCACAATCAGAGGCAGTGTAATTAACTGCAGTATGTAAAAAATAAATTAAATAACACCCCTGTAGTGATCAAATGCCACGCTGAGCTGGGTGGGTTAATACGGCAGGTCACGTCGGTCCCTGCGCGGGGAAGCGGTGGCTGCTGCTGTGGCTCGGCTGGTGGCCAGGATGGCCAGCGCGGGGTCAGGAGGCACGGGGACACCAGGGCAGGGGACAGTGACAACCTCCACGGGGACAGGCAGGGTGCTGGCTTGGGACACCACTCAGCCTGGGTTTTGGGATGCTGGGAGGAAAACTGGGGCAGTCACTCGCTGGCTGCAATGGCTTGTCTGTGGCTCTCTGCCCCCTTCAGTGGGGTAGGAAAAGTCTGTGTGTCATGCTCTCCTGCTTTTTTAAATACTCTATAAAGTATTTATTGGTTACATTGGACCATGGAAGACCATGTGAAACCCAGTAGCTAAATGGCAAGAGCCCCTGTTAAGCATGGGGTGAAGGCAAGAATCTGGTCGTAGAAGAGAATTTTTTGTGAATGAAGCAGTGCCCAGGAATGGAGTCAATTAAACAAGATCAAATCCACAAACAGCCCCAATAACTCCTACAAAAGAATTCAGCCCTAAAGGCAGCCTGAAAAAAAAAAAAACTAGAGAATTTTTCTTTATTGGAACCTACCTGATATGTAGAAAAACTCATCAGGTAGGTTGCAACAAAGAAAAAAAATAAAGAACTGGCTGTATTGAGGCAGAGCTGCTGTGTGGAGGGGGCAGAAGCAGAGCTGTCCACAGCATGAGTCTGGGGAGGCTGATGCCAACGTGAGGAGGAAGAGGAGGGCAGACCCTGAGCCTCGATGGCCACCATCCCACCGGAGCCCCACACAGACCCCCAGGCAGGGCATCCCTGTAGGGTGGTGGGACAGGGGTGTCCCAGCACGGGGAGGGGGACAGGCCAGCCTCATGCCACCACATCTCTCTGCCAAACTGCCTCAATGGCAGCAGGAAGGCAGAGGGCTTGCCCCCTTTTGCTCATGGCTTTCTCGGCTTCCACCCTGACCGTCAGTGGAGCCCTCACCCTCCCAGGCTGGGAAGGCGCCGGGGACCGGGGCTGGATTCTCAGCTGGCTGAAAAAGGGAGCTGGGCTCTGGTGGATGCAGCCCATTCCTCACTGCCAGGGGCGTTTAAGTGATGGGAAGGGCGCTGAAAACTCGGATAATGGTGTAAGACAGTATGAGACTGTTACTTGCAATTAGGGGCTAACACAACTTTTATTTCCATTAAAACAGCCGGCAGCCAGTTTCCACTCGTTTCCACTCAACGCTATTTTTTTTTTTCCCAGTTGTGCGAAGTTTCTCCCAGCTTATTTGCTCATTTAGCATAACAATTGAACTACTCCGAATGAGCTAAATAACGGCTCTTGCCAAACAGCCCAGGCTTCTCCCGCTGCAAATTATGAATAAACCTCCTTCCATTCAAAGCAGGAAAGTTGGTGGCAACCGCGCTCACAAACAGAAAGGCTGGGGAAGGGGACAGATTGAGCACTGCTGTGCTTGGGGTTTGTGGGGAAAAAACAGACTTTGAATGAATATTTTTTCTTTTTTTTTTTTTTTTTTTTTTTCATAAATGCTTTCCATTTGAATTTAATTAGTCCATGTTAATGCAAAGTATTAGCACTGGAAGCCAGCATCAAGTCACTGCTGTGTGTGTCTCTAACAGGAGGCGTGTCCCTAAAAAAAACACATTATCCTGAAGAGTCCACAAGTCTCTGGGTGCTGCCAGGAGGTGGCCAAGAGGTGACTCGGGTCCCTGCCCCAGCCCCACTGCTCCGGGGGTGACACCGGGGTGTCACCACCTCGTGCTGGTTTGGTCTCTGGGCCTCCCTCGGGTGGGAAGAGCAGGAGATCCCACCCATCAGGCCTGTTGTCTGTTAGAAGATAAGACACTGTTCCAGGGGAGGATGCCCATCATCTCGCATGTCAGCTTTTGGGCTGCTTTGAAGGTAAATTTATGCGCTGCCAATTGATCTCTGATGTTATTGAACCTGACAGTGAGTCAAAGAGATGTTGTGAGAGTTCAACGCGGATAGTTCCTGTATGTTAAAATACACGACGTACATAAACACAGGGAGGATTTGATAAGATCGGTGGCTGTCATTCACTCAAGGCCAATTCCTCAGCCACTGAGACGAAGCCAGAAGTGGTGTGGGAGCTCCAGCTTTGCTGACATCCAGCCTTCTGCAGCAAAGCAATGATATGTGTCATTAATTTTAAGTGTTTGAGCCCCACGCCAGTCTGTGTAGAACCCAAAATTCATCTTGGCTTCATAGAAAGCTTCACAGAGCCTTCAAACAAGCAATGCTTGCCTTGTCTGATGCGCCGGGACAATTTTTGTCCTGACCTGTTGGTCCAGTTGGAAACCAGGCAGCGTCTGGAGCTCGGAGCCTGTGACGGCTAACGAGCTGTGGAAAATTGTTGTGGTTCTGTGAGTGAATTAGAAGTTTCACAAGGGCATTTGGAGCAGACCTAAGGCAGCGCTTCCTTCACGTCTGGGCAGAGGCTCCTTGGACCTGGTTGGGCAACAGCCACCCAGAGCAGGTCTCCAAACCTCCGGGTGAAGGCAGGGGATGAGCAGGCAGAAACTGGGTGGTTTCCATGGTGTACAGGCTGGCCACAAGAAGAAACTGTTGGTACAAGACCACCCGGTAATGGAGGACCCACCAGCACAAGAGAGATGGGCACCACCTGCTCTGTGGGGGGCTTCCCTGCGTGGGATATAGGGTGTGCAGGAACCTAAATAATTTGGGAAGAAACTCTCCGAAGTGGAGAGTACATATGGAAATGTACATACGCTTCCCGCCAGCTAAAATCTTAGCTCTCCCCACTTACGGAGCTGAGAGAAGATAAATGGTTTGAAGACGTTATCTGAGTTCATCTCTCACCATCTCTCTTCACTGGAGGAGCCTCCAGTGGTCCTTTTTATCTACATCAGATGCTGCTCCGCCTGGTGAATGAAAGGGGGGGAGGTCTCATCATGAATTACGCTAGTAATTCTTCTCCAGAACTAATTAACTTAAAAGATACTGTACTGATTGCAGAAAAGGTGCTAACAGAAGCTTAAGAAGTTGAAAAACAACATTAATCTGCATTGGAGAAAGGCGCCCTCTTTAATCTCCAGTTTGTGATGTACGAAATGCTCTAAATGGAGCATATTGAGGCAAATTATGAATTTCATTATTTTGTGTTTGAAAAGCCGCTCTGTCGGGGAGAGGAATGAGAAGGGCTAGCGGCAACTTTTGCTTCCACCTCCACTTGCCACCTTGTTCTTTTCTGCTAATGAAGGACACGAGCGTCACCCCCAGAGCGTGGGGCCACGCTGGGTGTTAGTTTGCCCTCTCCCTCCATCCTGGGGGTCCAAGCCCAGAGCCCACCCCTCTTCCATCCAGAGGGATGGAAACAAAGCTGCCCCCCCTCACTGGGACACACAACACCGCACCCGGGGGTACAAGTGCTTTGTGCCATTTTTTATACTTTGTTCATGTAATGAAAGCACTGAATTGACAGGTTTTGCATCTTCTAGGTCATCAATGTCCTTAAACCACCCTTCGCTGCAACCACACACCGGACAGGAGTCAGTCCACGGCCTGCGATCACCAGAAATGTTTCAAAAACTGTGAAATTTTTAATTAATCCCACTGCAAATGGTATCATTTTGCTGGGAAAGGGCCCCTCCACAGGCGAGGGGAGGTTGCTGTGTGTGCACACACCGGGGACGGGGGTTTTCACACAGGCTGGGGGCCACAGCGTCGCATGGGGTGGCCACTGCCCCCCCGCCTGCCGCAGCCCCCCGAGCTCAGCTCTGCCCCGGGGAGCTGGGCTAGTGTTTGCCAGGGCTCTCTCTACCCAGCCAACAGCTTGGGAGTTTGAAAAAAAACCCAGCATGCCAGTCTCTGAGTATTATATTCACCTAAATTCCTGAGAAAATCATAAAAAGAAACTTTTAAACCCCATTCCTTTAAATTTGATGGTAGCGCCCTATATTTCAAGGCATTTTGGACGCTGTCGGTAACATTTCTCTCTTTTCATCCTGTTTCTCTGCCCGTTCTCCTTTTCCATCCATCCTGCTTCACCCTCTGACTGCGGCAGCGGCTCTAAAGCTTTGCATTGACACCTGTGTTGGGCCAGTGCTGCTCTCATTCACACCCGGGGTGGGAAGAAAACCAAGCCTTTGAGCCAAATCAGGCATTTTCTGCTGGGAAATGCTGGGTAGCCCATGGTTTGAGGCGGGCATGAGGAGCCAGGCAGGGTCCCCCCATCCCGGGGTGCTGTGGGGTCCCAAGCCCAGCTCTCCCCACTGCGTCCCCTCACCCCAGTCACAGCTGTGGAGGAAGAAGATGGATTAGATTTTAATATCTATCTAGAGGTTAAAATTAGTTTATATTTTAGCAAGTTAGCACTCCTTAGCAGATGGTTGGCTCTCAGAGCTGCAAAATCTGTGATCTCACAATTAATCGGGTGTCGGTGGCCCCCCCTCTGAACTGGGCAGTTGGGCTCCCTGGGTCATAACAGGGAAAAACTGTGATTTTTGGGTGGCCAGAAATTACAGCCCGAGTTCAGCTCCATCATAACATGGCTCATTGCCTGCTCATTGCTCTTACTGTGGTAAAAGAGTGCTTTTTCTCATTTATTTGTGGAATTAAATTTATCATGGATTTATTTAGGAAAGTTGGGAAAGTTTTATTTGCTGGGAAGCAAAGTGTTTGCCAAGGTGTGTGTGGGAAGAACAAGTTTTTGGCCATTTCTGTGGCTGCAGGAGCAGAGCACAGGCGGCAGCTTCCATCCTACTGCTGTCTGCTTTGGGGCAAAACCTCCTGGTTCTGCTGCAAATGCCCAGGAAAAGTTCCTAATGAGACATTAATGGGTGGCAAAGGCGGCCGCACATAGACAGGAGTTTGTTTCAACATCGCGGACCATATACTTAGGAGGAATTGTTTACTAATAAATCAAAAGTAAATTATTGTTTTCTGCTGACATTAAGTAACCTCTGCCAAAAAATTAACCTGTAAACTGTTTGACATCATGGAGTAATATATCAAAATGCTGCCAGCATACTGATCCCTCCCCACGCTGCTGCAACAAATCAATTAGGCTACCAATTCTGTTCATTAGAATTCATTTAAATCTCAATTAAAAAGTTAATTAAAAGTAAGAGTGAGAAGGAAATCATGTCTAACATTCTTATTAAACTCAAATCACCAAATTAATTTTAAATCCAAATCAACAATCAGAAGTGGAGATATAAAGAAAAAGGGAAAAAAACCCCAGTGCAGCCTGGTCTCCCTTGGGAAGAGGGAAGGAGGTTGCGCTTTAGTACTCCCAAAGAGAACGATTTTCTGGACCATAACGCTGATCGGAGCCTCGCGCCTTGCACTTCCATCCTATTTTATTTTAAAATATAGTATGTCTGACTTCTCGGATGAATTTGTCTTTGTCAGCCCCAGCCTTCATCAGCCCCGCCAGTTCAAATAAATCCTGCTCCCACTCTTATTAACTCGCTCCAAACTTCACCGGGGTTTTATTCCCCTTCACTCCCGTGTTACAGCAGACTTTTTTCTAAGATGAGGAAGGGGGCTACCAGTTTTGGGACTGAGTTGCCCCCCAGCCCCTGCCACCCCTCTCAGGCACAGAGGGGCACGAGGCCAAACCGCATCTCGCTCCAACCCGGGTGCGATGATGACCCACGACTTTTAAGAGCTTGCTTTTAATGAGGGCGCCGAGCTTTCCTTCATCAGCTGGAAGCAATGCGGCGATTTCTTTTGTTTTCTTAAGGCCCAAAAATAGAGTTTGTCCCCTTCCCGCCCCCCACCACCGGCCCCGGGTTGTGAGCATCCTCCTGACAAGCCACAAAAGGCTCAGCCTAATTTCCTATGCGGTTCTTGGCAGCGGGGTCTGGGTGGAGGTGGGCAGGGTCCACCCAGCCTTTCAGTCTCATTAATCATTTGGCTTTCCCCGGCTGCTCGCAGCATCTTCTGGAGGAACCCTTCTCTTTATTCATTCAGACAACCCTTTGGATTAAACAGAGCCAGCTAAATGTCAAACCAAATCTGAGTCTTGATGCAGATAATCATTTCAATAATATTTCTCCATTTGTGCCCAAACACCAAGGGAATAAAGCTTTTCTGCTGTCAGGTAGTGTAAGACTGCAGTTGGTGTAAATGCTTGACATTGAGCCAGATGGCTTAGCCGTGCCGCAAACATATGTTCAACAAGCAGGCTTGCACACATTGGAATTTTATTATTTTGAACTGGTGAGGCATGCATATTTATTTACTTGACCCCCCCTTTGGTGTCACTTTGGTATTAAAACAATCGGTTGTGGAGCGTCTCCCAGCAGCGGGGCAGCCCTGCTCCACCGGCTCCTTCTCGGGCTCCACCGGACCTGCACCTCGGGGCCGAGGGCTCCCGGAGCACCCCGCGGCACCCAGGGGCTCCCCTTCCCCAGCCAGAGTCTTCACTCCCCAGTTACACCTGTGATTTCGTGACTTTTTAAAAGCCGGGCTCTCTCGGTGGGTGATATATTGTGCTGCTTCAGGTGCATCCCAAACATCTTGCCGAGATCACCAAATTAGAAAAAAATACTGGTGCAAAGGAAGGGGAAAAAATATGGACAAGACAAAAAAAAATTAAAATCTTTGGGTGGAAGAGCATCTGGCAAACACAGAGCTGAGAAAACTGAGAAAATAGGTTTTCGGTTTTTGTTTTTTGTTTTTTTTTCTTTTCTTTTTGTAGTGGATATTGAATGACCAGACATAAATCTAAGTAATTTCACCAAACAGCACCAGAACAGCCTGGAACTTGATCCAGAACTAGGAAGTTTTCTTCTGCCTTACCTGTGCTCCGGATCAGGCGTGTATCGTATTTTGGGGAACCCTCGCCAAGGGCAGTGAGTGACATCCAGTGGATCTAAGGGGCTCTGGGTCCCTTCTTGCCACCACGAGCGGTGCCTGGTTCACCTCTAATGGGCTGGATTTAAACCTGCTGTGTGACATTAATATTCAACACCGTTTTTGTAGTGCAAAGACTAAACCACTGCTAAAATAATTCCAGTATATACAGGAATGCAAACAATGAGCCTATTGTAAAGAGGGGCAGGTATGGTCAGTAACATCCTAGCTGGGGAGGTGATGTCCTTGCACAACAGTGATCTCAAAATTCACGAGCCATTAATTAGTCATTGGGAATATGTCACGGGTCCCACAGAAAGCTGCTAAACTTGCCAACAGGGCGGTTGGGCCAATGTTTGGGGCAGGGGTTGCCAGCTGTGCGAGTAGCGGGGGGGCACCAGCATCCTTGCCCTGCCTGGTCCCATCCCACCCCGGGAGGCTTTTTGATGTTCATCACAGTGATGTCCCCTGCCCGGGTACCACCTTCAGCATCAGAGCGATAGGGATAAGAGGTTTTAAGCCGTTCTCCCATCCTTGCCACCAGTGAAAACCAGGGAAGGGGACTCTGGGCGGCTGCATTCGGCGCGGGTCGGAGGCTGGTGCAGATGCAATAATGGGTGCAGCCCTTGCTCTTTCCCGAGTGCCGCCGCGCTCATTGTTGTCTGGGGCTGGGTTTGTGCTATTTCAGCTTCAGGGGGCAAGGACCGCCAATTATTTTTTGTCCGCAAAGTGCCATGCGCATCTGGGATGCTCTTTAAATAGTAATAATAATAATAATACTGCTGCAGCTCCTGACAAAGCTTTAGCCCGTGCTGCGGTCCTCGCGTGCGCTGCAGCAAATTGCTAAGCAACACCCATTTCCCCACTTGTTTGCAATTGTGTGGCCATTACCGGGGGCTGGGGGCGGCCCCCTGGGGCAGCCCCCGGGGTGGGCTCCTGCCCGATGCGCTCGTCTGGAGGGTGCGTGGATCCAGGTTCTCTGGCATCCAGACACTGCTGCTCCAGGTGCTGCCAAATGCTGGGTTGTGGGGTAATAGCGACCGGGGGCCTGACGCCCCAAAACCCAGGAGGTGCATGGCAGCACTGTGTTTTTCCCTCAAAATGATGTTTTGAAAGCAAAGAGCTCCCTGGATTTGCTCCCTGACTCCAGGATTGGTGCTTTCCTTGTTTTCAGTGCCATGGTACCACCAGTTCAGTTATGTGTTTACTTTTGGGAGGGATGGAGAGGGGTGCTGGGGCTCTTGTGGTAAAACCACCGAGGCTGGGGATGCCCCAGACCCACCGTGGCACACTCCGGTGCCTTGGGTATTGCAGTGATGCATTGCCCGCATCCGCAGGAACGCATGGTGCCAGTGACGCTGCCTCAGTGCATAAGCAATAGGATTATCCTTAACAGCAGATAAAATTCTTTTCTTCCCAGTTTCTAAATGTTCTGAGGGACCAAAGGGCAGGTAGACATGGGCACAGTGACTAAATGAGATAGAATCAGAGAATCATAGAATGGTTAGAGTTGGAAGGGACCTTAAAGATCATCAGGTTCCACCCCCCTGCCCTGGGCAGGGACACCTCCCACCAGACCAGGTTGCTCCAAACCCCCTCCAACCTGGCCTTGAACCCCTCCAGGGATGGGGCAGCCACAGCTTCTCTGGGCAACCTGTTCCAGTGCCTCACCACCCTCACAGCAAAGGATTCCTTTCTGGTATCCAATCTAAGTCTCCCATCCGCCGTCCCGCGATAGCGCAGACAGATGTGTCATGTTTCTATGCAGTTCTGTTTCCAGAAGTCCTCATTTTGAGCTAATCAGTGCTGCTGAACAGGCATTTTGATTTATATCTGGGGATAAATCATTCTTCTTCAGCAATGTCCGGCTGGGATTCCACAGGGAAAGCTGCCAGGGTGCGTGGAGGACATCAGCAGCCCCCCCTTGGACATTGCCAGGGCTCCTCCAAAACCGTCCCCTATGCTATGTCCAGCAGGAACAAGGAGAACCTCCACCAGCATTTTAGCATCACTGCTGTTATCAGTCTTTTTCCTGGGTTTTGAATTATTTCCCTCCAGTGGATGAACTCACCCATCCTCATTTGGACAGCAGGAGCCAATGGCTGAAATATCCAGAATGAGCAGCCTGAACAGCCCTGCCACAGTCCCAGGGATTCTGATCAATGTACGAGAACAAAGTGTTGCTCCTTGTCCCCGTTTTTTCAAGTGAAGGGTTTCCAGATCCATTTAAACCCAACAGCTATTTGACCAAGAATTTGTGTCGCATTAAATCCTAAATATATTTATTTTCCATTTCCCTGAATTCCCATGCTTCCAGTGGAAAGCGAGTGGGTGTTTGCCTTTGATATTTATACACCGTCATCACAGAGTATCTGAGCGTAACTTTGGGAAAATAGCTCTGCCACAGAAATCTCAGTGGCAGTTACAGACACAGCTCTTGGAGAGTCTCTT
Organism: Calidris pygmaea; assembly: GCA_003697955.1. Lineage (NCBI taxonomy): Eukaryota > Metazoa > Chordata > Aves > Charadriiformes > Scolopacidae > Calidris > Calidris pygmaea. The sequence goes on along the minus strand of QJSC01011232.1, from coordinate 796,400 downwards.
GGAAACCCTTGGAGGAGAAGAGCGAGGCAGGAGGGGGAAAAGGGATGGTTAAGATGCAAGGAGCATGGGCTGGGCATGGCACCGCAGTGGTGGGCTCTGCTGGGACCTGAGAGTCCTGGTTTACAGCATGTTGACCATGGGCCAGTGATGTGCCCTTGTGGCCAAGAAGGCCAATGGTCTCCTGGGAGGCATCAAGAAGAACGTGGCCAGCAGGTTGAGGGAGGTCATCCTCCTGCTGTTATCTGCCCTGGGGAGGCCCCATCTGGAGCACTGGGTCCAGTTCTGGGCCCCCCACAGTTCAAGAAGGTCGGGAACTGCTGGAGTCTGTCAGAGGCTATGGAGATGCTGAGGGACTGGAGCATCTCTGTGCTGAGGAAACGCTGAGGGACCTGGGGCTGTTCAGCTGGAGAAGAGCAGACTGAGAGGGGATCTCATCGATGCTGAGCAAGAGCTAAAGGGCGGGGGGCAAGAGGATGGGGCCAGACTCTTCTCAGTGGTGCCCAGGGACAGGACAAGGGGCAACAGGCACAAACTGGGACATAGGAAATTCCACCTCAACATGAGGAGGAACTTCTATGATTGTCTCCTGTGAGGGTGGCAGAGCCCTGGAAGAGGCTGCCCAGAGAGGTGGTGGAGTCTCCCTCTCTGGAGACATTCAACCCCCCTGGACACATTCCTGTCCCACTGCTCTGGGTGGCCCTGCTCTGGCAGGGGGTTGGAGTAGATGATCTCCAAAGGTCCGTGCCAGCCCCAGCCACTCTGGGACTCTGTGACCCCACACCCAGCAGCGTGGGCACCTCGGATACTTTTGGGGAACTGAGGAGCTGCCCCCCTTCTCCGTGGAGCCCTGCTGGAAACCAAGCATAAATCGCGCCTGCCAGTGCTTTTCCTTCAAAAAAAAAAATGAAATGGAACTGGAGTTGACTTAGGATATAGATCTCTATCCTCTCAGTCATTTTTGTGCTATTTTTTCATAAACTTGGCTGCTTCTCGTTTGCCCTCTAATAATTCTCTGAAGGCTCATTTCCCCTGTATAACTCTGTGTAAACACAAAGTTGAGGAAAGGGCATTCAGACTCATCCTTCAGGAATGCTGTTTTTGAGAAAATGCTTGTTTACCTATGTCAGTAATTTTCAAAAGTATAATGTGCATTTGAAGATCAAAGACAGTCACGTGTGAAAACTCCAGCATTTCCATCAGGTGGAAGCTCCTGCGGAATTGCCTTCTCAGGGCGGCTCGGCGCAGGCTCCCCTCGTGGCGTGGAAACAATGGGAAGGCGAGCCATCCGCCGGCTGGAACAATGGGAGGATTAATCCCCACCACCTCTGATGGCTGATGGCGTGGGTCCTTTATGGCATTATTCTTCATGAGTGAGGAGGGACCTGATAATTCATGTTATTAGGTCTTCCCTCATGAGTAAAGATAAATGTCATCAAAGGTAGGAGCCATTATGTATTCCATACAATGCGAGTTACCTCCCCACAATTTTTGCTCAGTGTATTTTCCTGTTGGTTTATGTCTGCAAGGGGGAAAATATTTGTAAAAGCTCATAACAATTATTTTTAATGTGTCTTTTTTTTTTGTTGGTTTTTTTTTTAAGATGACAAAAGAATAAGGCACTGATTACAAGCTTGGCGTACATCACGTTCTCCTCTCTTTTCTGCCCAGTTTGCAGAAATGGACAACCTTGGAAAGAAAATCACAGCTCTGCTTCCTGAGTACCAAAAATGCATCATCTTAGAGATATATGGCCAGTAGCAGGGCAGAAGGTGACACCCCAACCCTGACATTCCTGGGATGCCATGGGGCTGGTGGCTGGGCTGTGTTGGGGGCTCCCGCTGCTCCTCCCCGGGCACCCTCCCAGGAGTACGGAGCTGCCCAGCACCCAGATTTTGGGGTTTTTTAAGGAATCTCTCCCAGCTGTGTGCTCAGTAAGGGTACTGATGTACTGATAATTGCATCCAGCTCCAGCTGCGACAGGCACGTCATCAGGTGAGAATTAGACTTCCCATTAAAAAAGGCAACAGCAGCAACAAACCCCTTTTTAAAAATTTAAGTAAAACAAAGAGACTAAAAACCTGACTTATAAAGGGTCTACACAGCCCAAGAAGATCTCTAAAACGGACCATTTGAAAAACATTATGAAATTTTAACACTTCACATATGGCCGATTCATGGGGGCTGGTACCAACCAACCAGCCAGCCCTGGGCTGGGCTCAGCGCGGCCACTCTTGGTTTTTCTGTGCGGATGTGCGTCGTAGAAAATTGTGTGTTTCATGACATAGCACCTGGGAAGATGCTGAGGTGACATGGGCATCAGTAATGTGAGCGTTTTGCAGACAATTCATGGGGCATGGGTGCCAGCTGCCCACCCGGCATGACTGCAAGCACTTGGGCTCCTGTTGGCACTGCATGGCATGGCATGGCATGGCACAGCATGGTATGGCATGGCACAGCATGGCACAGCATGGCATGGCACAGCATAGCATGACATGGCATGGCATGGGATGGCATGGCATGGCTCAGGACAACATGGCACAGCATGGCATGGCACAGCAAGGCATGGCTCAGGACAACATGGCATGGCATGACATGGCATGGCACCATCTCAAACAGGACAGCAAGAGAGACAGGAGACCACGGTGTGTTGTTCCCATGTTTGAGGGGAAGGAAGAAGGAGGGGACGGTGCTGATGTTCCCAGGGCAGGGTTCCTGCTGGGGGCTGAGGCTGCCTCGGCTCTTTGTCCGTAGGGTGAGGAGATGGGGGAAACCCCTTCAGCTCCTGGGGAGGAACAGAGTGCACACCTCCAGCTATTCCCTCTGCCTTATTGGTGGGAATTGGGTTTTTCTGGACTCAGACCTGCCGGCACCACGGGGGGTGGGAGCGCCAGGGTCCCCCATGCTGGAATCCATCCAGCTGCTGTGGCCCGGCTGCGGGTACGTCAGCAAAGGGGATATGCCCGCGCGCACAAGGGCAATTACTGCCTGCCAGTGCCACAGGGGAAAAGGGAATGTAAAGTCTGCTGTAAACAGCCCATAAATCTTGCTTTCCGTGCCTGGCTGAGGAGGAGCCCAGGTGTCTGCAGGTCCCCGTGTACCGAGTGGGAATGTGGCTATGTAGGTGGTGAAAGGGGATGGAGCGGGGACGGGGGTGCGTGCGGATGCATCACCCACTGCCCTGTGGGGTGCCAGCCTCGCAGCACCCACTGCTTGTGGTACCCTTGGCAGAGGGGAAACCTCTGGGATTGCTCCCAGTACCACCCCTCGGCTCCCAGTCCACTTAGACCATGCCTGGATGGCTCTGCAGGATCCCAGCGTGCTCCCCAAAGCCTTTGTGGGGGGACAAGGGGGATGCCCACGGGGGCAGCGGTGGTGCTCGTGCACCAGTATGTGCCCACCCTCACCCAGGGGTGCTGGGTTTCCCCGGGAGCACAGCCCCATCACACACCATGGACCATCCTGGCTCTGTTAGTGCCATTTCACCCCTGAATTTTTGCCCCCAACCCCTGGCTGGGCCAGTGCCCCCTCTCACGTCATCTGCCCTTGTCCCTCAGGGATGCAGAGGCCACCTATGGACCCCATAGGTGCCTTCAGGGTTACCTTTGTGTGCCCCCGGCCCCATGGACTCACCGTCCCCAGGGGTGCAGAGAGGGGATGCTCCCCAAGGAGCTGGGCTGGGGGACCTGGGGGTCTCACAAGCAGCATGTGTCCCCCTGATGCGCCCCCCGGGTGCTTGCTCCCAGGACAGGGTGGGAGCAGGGACAGGGCTGGATGGAGCGGGACCCGGCACTGGGGAGGAAAGTTTGTAAAGAAAGTACTGAACACAGACTTCCCCGGGTATCAGAAGGAAAATTTATGCATCGCCTTTGAGTTCAACTTCTCCATTAAAGCTTTTTCCCTATAATCTAGGGAGTTCTTATCTTGGTGACTTATGATGTTATGGAGGGGCTCATGCATGGAAAATGTCAATAGAAATAGTAACTCTAGAAGGGAAGGGCCTCCTAATTAGTCCCCATTTAGATTTTATGATGGCTTTGAGATCTGCTCATCCTGACAGTGCGCACTCTGGTTACATATTGTTCTAGCCTGAGGGAACCATAGGAAAATCCAGATTTATTGTACCTATCATACCAGCATATTTCATTTGCCATTATGAGCAGCCATCTCGCAATGATGCAGGAGTATTTATTACAGATTAAATTGTAGGACCTGGATGGTTTAGTGAGGTTCTTGAGGTATCATTTATGTCATTAACTGGCTCATTATCAGATCTGCAAATCTCAATTCCCTTTTTTTTTTTTTTGGTGCCTTCTGTTGAAGAGCGGGGACCTGGGCTGGGGCAGGCTGCGGGTCGCGGGGCGTGCATGCCTGCCCACACGCGTGTGCGTGTACATGCCTGTACATGTGTGTGCACACCCGTGTGCGTGGTGCCAGAGCAGCTCCCGCTCCCTGGGGACCCTCAGTGACAACACTTCACCTGCCTTGAGTGAGGGGGTGTCTCCCCCCGGCCTCTCCCCCCTGTTTCTGCACCGATTCCTCCCCATTAAACCGCAACTTCCAAAGGAAAAGCCGGGAAAGGCGGTGGTAGGAGAGGAGGTAATTTAACTCTAATTATTTAACAAGTCTATTCCAGGCGTAAGCTTATTACCAGTGGCGAAAGAACCCGCTGGATTTTTTCCCTCTCTCTCTCTCTCTTTTATGCTTTATCTCTACTTGGAGAATTATTTGAAGAGGTTTAATCCAGCCTTGATTGTTGTTGTTAATGGGAAAGGAGAATAGGTTATTCTTGCATGTGCTCGGCTGCTCGGCTCTCCAGAAAAGTCACGGAGAGAAAGGAGCTTTCAGACACTGCCTCTGCTCTTCGATTTAGTGATATTATTTGAATTTATTGTTCGATTCGGCTCGCGTGTCCTTCCTTGTTGGTATTTGCCCTATTTACTCTCCTATATTGCTTTTTCATAAAACCAGGGAATGGCATTTAAGTTGTTGTGTTCCTTGGTATTAAAAGGCACTCGGTACAAGCCCGGGAGCACATCCCGGATTGCGGGGTTCAGGGCACTGGCTGCGGCAGGAGGAGCCCCGCTGTTTGGCTGCTGAGATTAATTAATTCCTGTGCTGGCTAATATTTGCGGGGAGACTGAAGCTTGGGGAGCGGGCAATAACGCAGAGAAAATACAATCTCTCCTCTCCCCTCTCTTTGCAAGCCCAAGGCAGTGGGAAGCCCTCTGGAGGTGTTTGTGTTGGCTGATTGCACCCAAGGGGTATTTTTTGGTAAAAGTAACAATTTTGGGGCTCTAAACTGATGGCACGAAGACGATAAACCCAGGGAACCACCTCCTCAAGACTGCTCACTGGGGAATCTCTGGTGGGCTTGGTGGATGCCCGTGTGGCACCATCACAGAGGGACCAACCTTGGTCTGAGGCTGGGGCACAGGGAGGGGACGGCTCCTGGGAGGGGCTGAGATCCAAACCCAATAAACCTGTGCCTCGGATGTCTCCAAACCAGATGATTGGCACCCAAATATTTTCTGACAGAGTGAAAACAAAGCTCACCCCCAGGCAGACACCTGGCATGGGCTTGTTGATGACATCCAGAGCTAAGGAAGGGTGCTGGGTCCCATGTCCTCCCTCCAGCGGGGCATGGAGAGGGTCTCCACGGCTCAGCCGGGGGCTGCTGGCCCAAGGGGTCTTCCCCAGGAATGCTTTAAACAACCCCTACAAAAGTCTATACGCTTTTTAACCTCCGAAGTCCATAATACATTTTCGGAGATCTGTAAAACTTAATCCGTCAGAGTTTTTAGTGCTGCCCTGGTAATTTTGCCTAACACTTTGCACTCATCTTTTAACAAAGCTCTCTGCTCCAGAGTTAAATTGTGCCAACTGGGTTGAAAATAGAGTATTTAGACTGTACTTTTTACATGAAAAGGATCAAAATCCCTAAGCATTAAAAAATGCTTAAATGAGATGCTTCTTTCTGTAACTTACAAATGGCCCTTTCCTCTTTATTTAATTTATTTTGCTTTTTCCTTTATAAAGCTAAAAAACCCAGACACCTATAAACTAAAAGGAGAAGAATTGTTGGATATTTGTCCCAAATCAGTCTTTAAACACCTGCCTTCAGTGTTCATACTGGGTAAGGAGATCTTAAACAAGAATGTAAATAGAGGTGGCAACGTGCACACCTTCTCTTAAAGGGTATTTTCTGTTCCGAGCAGCTGCACTGCCACCAGGTAATTGAGAGATTTTGTGTGCTTTAAAACTCCAACTGCACCAGCAAGGAGAGCATCTGCAAATAGAAATGGTTTGGACATCGTTTAGCTATTCCCTTGGTAGGTATTTTTAAAATGAGAATGGGTTGCAATTATTAAAAAAATAAAAATAAAAATAAAAATATAAAAAATGCCTTTACCTGAGTTGATAGCCAATTACCCAGAACTTAGTGCTGCAGGAGTCGTCTCTCCCAGCCTGTACACACGCTGTAGGTACCCTTGAATAAATACAAATCTGCAATGCTATAAATAGGCTCCTTGAAATAAGAGTCTTATCTGAGCCTGCTTTGTAATGCTGCTCTCGCCAAGCTCAGCCTTTGTGGCGCAGTCTTAATATTGAGCTTGCTCGTTAATCTCCATCCCTCTCCTAGGTTAGTCTAGACTGCTCCTGGAGCGGGGCTGCTGGCTGGGTTGCCGTAGGAACAAGGAATTCAAGTAAATATGCTCACGGAGAAGAAATGTCTACTAATTAAATGTGAATAGCATTGATAAGGTGCCAGGTCTGGTAGAATGTAGACCGTAACGTCCTTCCATGCAATTCGTTAGAAAATACTTCTATATATATATACATATGTATAAAATATATATATATGAGAGGTTTACAAGACTTATATATGATACATATACTTCTTTGTGGGGAAGGTTACATACGCTGAAGATGGAAGCAATGTTTTTATGTAGAAGTGACACTTTATAGGGAGGTTTGTTCCTTTTGAGGCTATAAATTCTGCAATCTTAGGTGCATGTCCTTTTATTGCCTTGTCAGGGCAGATAAAGACATTTGGTTCCCTGCTGCCAGGGCTGGGAGCCCCGATTAATCCCTCCCCAACACCCAGCTCCGTCTGCATGGCTGGGAGAGGATTTTTCTGGGTGCTCAATGAAAAAGATCCCCTCTGTGCCAGGGGTGCACACCCCATCCCATCGCCCTTTTGGGGTGTCCCTGTGAGCGATGCCAGTGCCCTCACTGGGATGGGGACGTGGCCAGGACGTGGCTTTGGGATCACTTTGATGCCTCAGCTGAAATGGGGTACAAACGGGATAATAAAACTTCCAATTTCCCCACTTCCTCTTTTTTTCCTACTCAGTCAATTCCTTTTTTTATGTTTTTATTTTTTTTTTAATTATTTTTTTTTTATTTTTTTTTCCAGGTGAGGACTATTTGGTACCGCCTACATAAATCAAACCCAGCCGTGGCCATGGTAGTGGGTACCAGCTGGCTCATCTGAAATGCTCCCAAAATCCGAAATGCTCCCAAAATCCAAAATGCTCAACTGTGCGATTCTGAAAACAAACTCTTAAAAGGTAAATTGAAATGTTCTTAATTGAACGCAACCGAACGTGTGTCTAAATAAGCCCATAAATGGACAGGTTATGAAAATATCAAGGTATTTTTGTCTCTTTAGTGAGTTACCAGTGATTATCTCATCCAGATCCTTAAGAACTGCAAACATTGATAAATGCACTAATGTTACAGATGGGGAAACTGAGGCACAGAAAGAAGACACAGAGCTCATCTCAAATCCTCTAACATTGGAAATTCAGCTTTGCTAGCTTCCCCTTGCCAGAATTCCAGGGAAATCCCTGGGTTTGCTGAGCACAAGGGGAAAAATTGGGGTCTGCTTCTTGCATGTACCCCCCACCCAAGGGCTCGGGGCTGGGACACCAGGAGGACATTCCAAAAACACGAGTGGACCATCAAAACTCCTACAGCAGCACCTGGGAACGTCCCTGTTCTCTGAAAACGGCACGTGGAGAGGTTTCCCGTAAATAACAACGTTTTTACCCAATTTCTGCTGGTTTCTGGAGGTTATTGTACCCGCCGGGCAGCAGCTTCTCAGCAGAGCAGAGGGAAGGCACCTTCTTCATCTGCACAGACACGCAGGCTCTGTGAGCGCACTAATTTCATTCTCACTTTTAATTACAGTTTGAGGACTAGATTCCTCTCTGTCATGCTCGTGCTTGTGGGGGGGGAAACCCAAGGAGGGTCCCACGGATTTACACCAGTGCAGGAAGAGCAGGATTTTGCCTCATTTCCTGGTGCCCCTTGGCTTTCTGGAGGCTTTTATGCTTAGTCTGGGGATTTTTTTTTAACCCTTTCCTTGGCTTTTTCAGTTTGCCATCTCCCTGAGGGGGATGGGGGGCACGGGGAGCCGCATCATCCCAGCCATCGGGGGTCCCTCTGCCCACTGCTGGTGGATCCCCGCTCCCATGGAAAAGCACCCAGCAGAAAGAGGAGCTGATCTCAGTGCCCCCGACCATTTACAATTTATATGTCCTTGTCAGATCGGGAGTTTGATGGCTCTAATGTCATGTTTGTCCTTCACCCGCAGAAAATCTCCTTTTAAAGATCACCGGCCCATCTCTATTGACAGTAACTCTGCAGGTCATGGTATTAACATGTGTTGGGTTTTTCCAAAATGCTCATCTTTTTTTAATGGTGAAAAAGGAGCAAAAAAATAACAAACCTGCGATTCTGAAGCCGGATGGGACTCAGGCCAAGGGGGTTCTCGGAGGGGCTGGGTGTGAGTGAAGCAGCAGCCTGGGTGGTGGGGCACCCTGGTGGGACTGGCATTTGGCGTGCAGAGTTTTTTCCCATTTCTGAGAAAGGCTGTGTGAAATGTGAACATTTTCATGACCTGTTGTGAGACCCCTGCTCAGCCCAGGTATGTTTGTTTCCCAGGAATCCTGCACTCCCAGCTCCCGGAGAGCTGCACACAAGGGGAGAGGAATGAGTCTACCAGGCAGGGTCTATGGGACCTCAGAGCCCTGCCTATGGCGTGGTGGCCTGGTGACACGGCGGCCTGATGACACAGGTGAGGGCTGCAGGAGCTCCACAAAGGCTGGGTGTGGGGGTCCTGCCCTCCCCTTGCAAAGGGGGGTCCAGGCTGGGTCTGGAGGGACACTCCTGAGGGACATGTCCAGCCATCCCTCCATCTCCGTTGCATGATGGTGGGCAAAGGCTGTGCCTCTGCTGAGAGCGTGGGGGTTCCCGGTGGCCCCGAGCTGGGGACACACGGAGCCGGGTCCTCTTTCTGAGCCAGGGAAGCTCCCACCACCAGGAATTACACCTGGTTGTCCTGGTTTGAGCCAGACGGGATTAATTTCTCTTCCAGTTTTTTCACTTTTCAGCAAGGTCTCTTCTAACGCCTGGCCATGTCCCCCTCGCCCCAACCCCCGTGTCCCACAGAGGTTCCTGTCCCATGGATCCACCTTCCAGCCAGAAGCTTCCCAGCTGGGGTCTGTCCCCGTTGGGGGGCACATGTCATTTCCAGCACGGCTGCTCACCGTCCCCTCCCCATTCAGTGCCCTGGCTCCTGCCAGCTCCCAGGGGCTGCCCCGCTTGGGGGGTCATTCCCTGGATCCCAAAATCAGCCATTTTGGGCCAAAACTTGGGAGGGGGGGGGGGTCAATGGAGAGACACTGGTTGGTACCTCAGGATGTGACCCCCTGCCCTCTGCTACGGGGGTCTCCTGTGGTTGAGGATGTGGCAGAGGATGGTTCTGTGGGAATTCAGACGTTGGACCCACCGGGGATTCACCTCTGGGGCTTACCCTACCAAACGGGGGCTCATCGGGTTCCTGCAGCCCGGCCCAGTTCAATTAAACTCTGACAATAAAGGAAGATAACAGCCCTGGCAGGGCCCGATCCCGCAGGTCTCGGCGTGCTTTGCTGGGTATTTGGCTCAGCGCCTCCTCCAGGGCTCCGCCTGCACCCGGGGCACACGTGGGGCTCCCCTTAATTTAAGGGGAATTATGTGAATTGTAGAGCAAGAGCTGACTGCACTCCTGAGTGTTGCTGTTATTATGTTTACCAACAATATTCATGAAGTGATCTTAAAAAAAAAACCACTAAAAAACAACAGCAAAAAAAAAAAACGGAGCGGTGGGGGACTTTTGCTCCAAAATTGAGAGACCTGCAGCATCTTCTGGGAGCGCTGGTGGAAGCAGCAGCTTTTGCAATGTCTTTGCACTGTGTGTTTCTCAGGGTGTTGTCCTCAGTTAGAAGGACAGTTTTGTAAAACAGCAAAGTGTCGTGACACTGCACATCACCAGCCTTGGTCTGCTGGGGCCTCTCCAGGAAATCAATGGTCTTGATTAATAATTCGCTTTGGAGTTTTCCAACCCAGACAGCCCCCGCGTACAAGTGAGCGTGTCCCTGCAGAGCACAGGCTGGCACAAGCCCCCGCTCCTCCTTTGTGCGGTGTCTGAGTTGGGGGGGATGCACCCAAACAGTTTGTATCGAGTGCCAAAAGACTAAATTTTGTGATTCTCCCCCCCCCCACCCCGTTCTTGTTGTGAAAGTACATTGTCATTATACGTCTCGCAGCGTCAGCCCCTGCCCCCTGCACGGGCAGCACCTGGGTGCAGCTAACGAGGGTAAATGGTTTATAGAGCTGGGGGGGAGGGATGGGTACCAGGGGCTGCAGGTGAGGAGGAGGAGGATCTCCAACCCTGGCACTGAGAGGCTGTGCCAGGGTTGTACTGGGCTGTGCTGGGCTGTACTGGGCTGTGCCAGGCTGTGCTGAGCTGTGCTGGGCTGTGGCAGGGCTGTGTCAGGCTGTGCCAGGCTGTGGCATACTGTGTCAGCCTGTACTGGGGTATACCAGCCTGTACTGGGCTGTGCTGGGCTGTGCCAAGCCTGTGCCAGGACATACCAGGCTGTGCCAAGGACATGCCAGTTTTTGCCAGGACTGTGCTGGGCTGTACCGGGACTGTGCCATGCTGTGCTAGGCTATGCTGGGCTGTGCCATGCTGTGCCAAGCTGTGCCAGGGTTATGCCAGGATGTGTTAGGGCTGTGCCAGGGTCATGCCAGGCTGTGCCAAGCTATGCCAGGATTATGCCAGGAAGTGCCAGGGCTGTTCCAGGCTGTGCCAAGCTGTGCCAGGGTTATGCCAGGTTGTGCCAGGGCTGTGCCAGGGTCATGCCAGGCTGTGCCAAGCTATGCCAGGATTATGCCAGGATGTGCCAGGGCTGTTCCAGGCTGTGCCAAGCTATGCCAGGGTTATGCCAGGATGTGCCAGGGCTGTGCCAGGGTTATGCCAGCATGTGCCAAGCTATGCCAGGGTTGTGCCAGGCTGTGCCATGCTGTGCCATGCTGTACTGGGGCTGTGCCATTCTGTGCTAGGCTGTGCCATGCTGTGCTGGAGCTGTACCGGGGCTGTGCCATGCTATGCCAGGCTGTGCCAGGGCTGTGCCAGGCTATGCCAGGCCATGCCGGGGCTGTGCTGGTGTTGGGGCAGAGGCTGCTGTGCCCTGGGACTCAGGCCAGCGGCGCAGCGCAGGCAGAGGATGGCCCGTGCCGTCTGTCGCTGCCTCCAGCCCCAGCCCCGCAGCCGCCTGCCAACGGGGCACCGCTCTGCCAGTTGTAAATTTTAATTGGCCATCTGGGGAAAGCACAAACCACTGACTAGAGATTAATCAGTAAATTAACCCAGGCATAATACACATTTCCCAGTGGGGCCGGGGCTGCTGGAGGCTGGGGCGGAGCAGGCGGGATGCGGGCGGGCTGGTGCGGGGATGCTGTTATTGCTTACCGCCGGCGCCGCCGAACATCTTCCCCGTGTCCCCAAATTCCCTTCAGCGCGACCTTGGCGGTGCCCCTGATTTGTATGGCAGCTGCGGAGAGGTTTCCCCTCTCCGCGCTCGACACAGATGGCACAGGTAGCGCTGCCGCCGGAGGAAGAGCTGATGAATCAGGGAACGTGACAACTCTCCGCTGGCGAGCGGCTGGCTCAGCTGCCGGGTGCCGCGGGGCAGAGCCAGCCCATACCTGCTGCTGTGCCCCACGGGGATGGCAGGGGGACGGGTCGTGTGGCCAGTGACCAGCCTTGAGACAGGGTTGAGGGCCAACAAGCACCACCAATGCAGTGGAGGACAAGCTTTCCCTTTCCAAACATCCATTTCTAAATTTTTCTTCATTTGGAAGAAGGATTTCAGGCGTCCCTCACACAGCAGGGAAGCCACCTCCAGCTTGAGCATCCCTGCCTGTGTTCCTCCCCAGCTGCACAACCCCAACGGAGGCCACCACAGGCAGCGGAGGCTCAAGCTGGGACAAAACCCACTTTCACAGAATCACAGAATGGTTTGGGTTGGAAAGGGACATTCAAGACCATCCAGTCCCTGGGCAGGGACACCTCCCACCACACCAGGTGGCTCCAAGCCCCCTCCAACCTGCCCTTCAACCCCTCCAGGGATGGGGCAGCCACAGCTTCTCGGGGCAACCTGGGCCAGGCTCTCACCACCCTCACAGCAAAGAAGTTCTTCCCCACATCTCAGCTCCATCTCCCCTCTTTCAGGGTCAAACCCTTCCCCCTCCTCCTAGGGCTCCAGGTGGGGTGGCTGGGGGAGAAATCCTCCTCTACTTCCCATTTGCACAGCTCCTGCCAGCCCCGGGGACCTCTGAGGGCTGCAGCTGAGTGGGGAGAAAAGGAAGAAGGAAGAAAGGAAAACAAAACAGCCAAAGAAAATTGAGAAAAGTCAAAACTCAGCAGAATTCAGGCACGTGGCAGGTACTGGCGTGTCCCCCAACTTGCTCTCGGCAGTGTAAGTACATCTTCTCCATGGGACCGGTGGTTTGGGGGTGAAGTTCTGCAGCACAGCTCAGTTTCTGAGCCCCTCGGATGGACTCTGTCAGTCTCTGCTGCCGCAGGGAAGGAACCCTGCACTCCTGAGCTCACACATCCCCCCTCACCAGCGGTTCCTGGGCTGTGAGTCTGTGGATGCGCTGTTGTATCGTGTCTGTGATTTTTGCATTTTCCCCACTGACTCTTCTGCCTGACATGATAATAAGCTATGTGTTAAGTCAGAAAAAAAGCAATTTTCTCCTGAGGTTAATTTCTTTGGATTGCCCACCTGAAGTGGGGAGTTGCATATAAATTCTAATTTGTACTGAAGTGGAGAAGATTGAGTTAGGTTTTTTGGCATAGATGATACAGTGCAAATCCTTATTGACACACCGTCTGTTTTGTTCTGTCTTCCTAGAGATTGCCTTTGGGTGAAAATGATGGTAAAACCAGTCCTTGGCTTCCCGGCTGCCAGCTGAGTGCCCATTCCAGCAGGGAGGAGCCCCTCTGACTCTGCAGTAGATCTGAGCCACGTTGGTCACCTTCTCCCAGCTGTTGGCCACCACTCTGGAGAGATCCAAGCAGCCTCTGAGTGGGTGAAGTGGGGTGATCTGTGGTGTGGGATGTGACCAGCACCCAGCAAAATGGGGCATTGCTGCAGAGCATGGCACCAAATGGCATGGTTTGGCCAGGAAAGGCTGTGGGATTTGGTGACCCCCTGTTGGAGTTGGTGACCCCTCTTGCCCTAACCACGGGGACTGTTCTCCTGCTGCCAAGGAGCAAGCCCTGCTTGGGGATAGAACCTTGGTGCTGGAGAATACACATGTTCTTGACGGGACCAGTCACTCGCTCGTCCATGAGATCATTGCATCATCCTCAGATGATTCTCCATGTCCCTCCCTCCAGAGGGAGACTCCTCTTCTGCTGCCATGGTCTCACATCATGGGATGTGGGGAAGATGTGCCTTTTCCCACCTCACCCACCTCCCCTCTGCTGGGATGGGGATACCAGTGTCCCCACAGGCCCTGGCTGCCATCCCACCGCTCAGGAGGTCCAGGGTCCCCCCTCCAACGCTGCTGTTCCCCATCCTCCCCCCGTACCCAGCACCGGGGAGCCCAGCCTTGCCAAGGGCTGGAGGAGCCCCAAAGGTACCCATAGAGGTACCTCCTCAGGGCGGCCACAGGCTTTATCTGCCCAGGTATTTCCTCAGCTCAGTCCATTTTCTTGCAAATGAGCCAAACCCCCAGCATTTTCCCACCCGTTATTTGTGTGGCTGCACACCCCCAGCATCGCTCAGCGTTTCACCAAGAGAGAAAGACTCTGGGTTGTTGTTTTTTTGTTTTTTTGTTTTTTTGTTTTTTCTCTCTGTGTTGCGATTAATATGTAAAACTCCTAATTAATGATGGGTCTCATAGCAGAATGCATAAGTAATTCTTTTGTATTTGATAACAGGTTGTATTTGAGGGGCTCTACACCTAATTATTACACACCAATTTCCTTAAAGGGTGGGCAGCCCCGCTTTCCTGGCAGCGCCCGACAGAGGCACTTAACTACACGGGAAAAAACCTCTTAAGGGCTGAGGGGGAGGGATTCAGGATGATGAGAATTCTTTACTCTTACCAAGAAAATAGAAATTGTAGTTGTTAGCAGGGCTGGGAAAGAGCCTGCCCTTCCTCGGCAGCAACTTCAGCGAGGCCTATCTATACAGGCAGAGGGTTTTGATGGAATGTCATCGATGCTTTAATAATTGTAATTGTTAAAGTCTGATCAGAGACTGGTATCTGGCATCTCCACGCTCCCTCAGCACGAGAGCCAAGCTGCCTTATAAAGTTGCAAAAACGTCCCAATTCAGTGTCCAGTTCAACCAACACAACTGAAAAAAGGGCAGAAAAAAGGCAGCTGGTGGCCTCAGGATCTGGATGGTGTGGTGGCTTGGACCCTCCTGGACCTCCTGGGCCAGGGTCTTGCTGTGTAAAGGCTGGTCCTGGCGGGAGAGGAGGGGGTCAGGAGGGATCTTGTGGGGGAGAAAAAGTTTGTGTGTTGGGGAGGGCCAGGCAGAGTGACGTGTTCCTGCTCAAAGAGACTGTGAAGAACATATGGTTTAATTTAATGCAAGAGACTTTGTAGATTATAATTGAGTAGATAATTGGGAAAGGATGATAATTGTTTATGAGAGGGAGGGATTTAGTAATTATTCAAAGCTGTTTTAAAAGACTTATAAATACTCCTTGACAAAGGCCCAGGAGAGGCCAAAACATCGGCTCGAGCATTTCCCTACCTCTCCAGAATTAATGTTTGAGAGTGTATGAGAAATCAGCAACGAGGTGCGGAACCCCCTGAGCACTCCTGGTGCTGGGGGGGAGTGATGGGGAGATGCCCTGGGCCGTGGTACCCCTGCCCAGCCCAGCATCCCCATCCTCTTCTCCAGGGAACCTGGTGGGAATGCATGGAAACCTGCACGGGGATGTGCAAAAACATGTACAAAAGCTGCTAAAAAGGGGTTCAGAAGACGATTTAACCCAAATCACCTTGGAAGGTGGGTGGGCACTGCGGAGTGGCACCCACCAGCACATCAGCAGCCGTCCCTTTGCAATTCCATTGGTTTCCTTTACTCTGAAGAGTGAACTATATATCAGCTATTTACAATACGGGACTGTCAAAATATATGCGAATAAACAGATCTGAGCGGGCAAACAACACTCACGGGTACCAAATATTTCTTCTCTTCAGCATGCCTCTCCAGAAAAGCCTGAACGTGTATCTAAAATAATTAGATTTTGTTCAGTAATCAAACTCAATCAGATGGATTCTCTGTGAACTACTTTTATACCCACAATGAGGAATGTGTGTCGTTCTCTGGGCATTTGCATATTTTTCCATAAACCTAAAACCAATCAATTTTGAAGAGTTATGATAATATAAAGAATCTGAGGCAATTACATGTCTTTTAAACAGGGATTCAAAATGCATTCCGCTGACAGTATTCATGTAGTAAAACAGTCAAAACTTGTTTAACCCTTTCAGGGATGTGGCTGGGGGAGCCAATGGCCAGAGGCGCAGCCGGGGGCTGTTAATTCCCCTGGGGTCGTTAATTCCCCTGGCATGACCCAGGGCTGGTGCCGTTATTGCCCTGGCCTGGCTCAGCACAGGGCTCGTGTGGTACAGCCTGGGGACCCGTCCCGGGGGCCCGTTGGCAAATTAGCGGTGCCAGATTTTCCGCAGCGCTTATGCCAAATATCACATCAGCCACCATATGGGCTCCAACGCAGACTTCTCGGGGATTTCATTTTCATAAACAGGGAGGAATTATGCAAAGTGCTATAGGTAGGGCTTAGAAATGTTTTTTTAAAACATCCATTTGGTGGAAATGACTTTTTAATGATTTTTCTCTGTGGTTATGCCTGGCCACGGCAGCCTTTTCCATGTTTATTAAGTAGCTCAGACATCTCCTTTTGTGCTGTTAACACCCAGATCCAGAGAAGTCAGAGCATCTCTGGGATCTGGAGAAGTCAGAGCATCTCTGGGATGTGGAGAAGAGAAGGCAGAACATCCCTGGGGTGCAGAGAAGAGAAGGCAGAGCATCCCTGGGGTCTGGAGAAGAGAAGGTAGAACATCCCTGGGATGTGGAGAAGAGAAGGCAGAGCATCCCTGGGATGCGGAAAGGGCAGAGCATCTCTGGGATCCTGAAACTCTTTTGTGAAAATGAAACATTCCATGGAACCAAACCACCTGTGCCATTGCAGGGACAGCTCACAACTCGTGGGTTTGGGTTTCTGTTTTTGATAAGAAGTTACATCATCGCATTTGGGGAACTTCTCACTAAAAAAACAAGAATTCCACTTTCTAAAAACAGCTAAAAAGAGTTTAGTTTTAATGAGACAAGTGCAGGATTTGGGGCTGGTGTCAGAACAAAAGAAGCATTAAATCAGCCAACACATTGAATAGTCCAACCTGCTGTCAGTCCCTGAGGTGGAAGGATGGAGAAGGTGGGACCCATCCTGTCCCAGCCAAGGTGAGAAGTCCTAGAACGGGTTCAAACCTGACCCACAGGCTCTTGAAACCAACCTCGAATCAGTACATTTTGAACTGGTTTAACTTCTCAACCCCATTTTCCCACCAGTTCTGAAGACAAAACTGCTCCCTTTCTCTCAGAGGGAGCTAATTCTTCATTCTTGCATTTTGGTGTCATTTTAATACCTTTCAGCAGTCTCTATGGACAGCTGTGGCAGACCCTCTCAACACGATGCGCTGTGGCTTTGGCTTAAACAAACTTACAGATTTGTCGATTTAAAGAAAACGGTAAAAGTATTCCTATATATTTCTTGTATGGTGGCAGGCGGCACCTGAGTTTAATGTTGCCCCATACACAATATCTCTTTTTTGCCTGGGAAACACCCTTTGGCAGCACAGTGCTCACTAATATTATTATTTTAAGATCAGGAGCACAAAAGTGTACTTTTTACTGGCTACAGACTGCAATGCAACTTTTACAAACAGTCTGTATTTTTAAAAGGGATTTCACTGAACGACCCAACCAATGCTCTTTCAAAGTGGTGGACGGGGCTGGTGCCCACTAATAACTTCGGCGTTATGTTTGCTTTTACAGTTTCTGAGTGTTTTGGCAGAAAGTCGTGGGGAATGAATTAATACTGCATGAGTCTCTGTGGTTTTTACTTTATGCCACAGACAACACTTCTGGGATCTTTAGAATATACCAGAAAATTATTTAGTGAAAATGAAGAGCTCTTGGGTAATTTTTTGGGGGAGAAAAAAGAAAAATCACATTTAAGTGATTTTTAAAGACCTGATCTAATTTCATACTTTTCCCTGTTAGTGCCAGTTGTGCCAGCAGTGGCTGGAGCAGCCCCCAGGGGTACCCACAGACCCAAACCACCCACCCTCTGCTGGGCTGGAGGCAGAGACCCTGTTTGGGTCTGTGCTTTTCCACACCCTACGTCTTTGCTGTAGCAAACTCCTTATTTATTGCAAAGCGTTAGAGAAGTAATTCAGCACCTTCATAAACCAGCTCAGAGGACACCGGGTTGGTTTGTTCAGGTAGAGAAGACACTGAACTCATCCTTTCGCCCAAGAGGGACCTCCCTCCCAGCGATGGCCTCACCAGCTTCTTTCCCAACAAAGAAACAGGAGGAAACGCAAAAAAGCCTCGTTAACAAGGAGTTGCTCTGTCTTAATGTTAAATTACATCTACTCTGAGATTAGCGCCAGCATTTATGAAGAAACTACATCCACCGTAGTGGCAACAATTAAAATACAGCTGTCAGTTCCCTGTCCCTATCATGTGTGTGTAACGCGCATCGGCTGAGAGACCTTCATACACCCGAGGAACAGGCTCATTCAGGAAAAACCAGGTGGAGAAAGAAGATATCTGCAGTGTGCCTGACAGGGAGGAGAGCATGTTTGCTCAGAATATATTGGAGACCCAGATTTGGAGGAGGTCATGCTTGTGAAAATATTACCACTGTAATATTGCCAAGGTCACGTCTGAAGGCGGGTTTGGGCTGCTCAGGAGCTGGCGTGTTAAATATGTGCAGGAGCAGCACACCTGGAGCACCCTCCCCTTCCACTGCCTGCCCTCCCTTTTCACCCCAAACGCTGTTGATACGTTCCCCTCAATGTGTCTTTGCCTCCATCCCCTGACCTGCCTGCAGCTTGTGAACCCCCTGATCCTCTCCAGACGCTTGTGAACCTCTTTGTGGACCCCTAGTCCTCTCCAGAATTTTCTGGATGCCTAGTCCCTTCCAGACCCTTGTGGAGCTCCTTGTGGAGCTCCTTAGTCCTCTCCAGAGCCTTGTGGACCTCTGATCCTCTCCAGATTCTTGTGGACCTCCTTGTGGACCCCTAATCCTCTCCAGACAGTTGGGGATCCCTAGTCCTCTCTAGAATTTTGTGGACCCCCTGATCCTCTCCAGATCCTTGTGGACCTTCTTGTGGACCCCCCTGACCCTCTTCTCACCCTAAACAGCGCATTTCCCCAGTTGCAAATCTGCTGTGGTTCACTGCTGGCACAACGGTGGCTGAATTGTTCTGTTTTCAGGAAACTTTTAATCAAATGCAATTTCAGAGAAGTGACTGTTTAATCTTGGCCTTAGCTGTTGGTCTGCACGTTGGTGGATCGGTCGCTGCAGGTGGGAAGAGATGGGGCTGCCCCCAGCCTTCCCTGTGAACTTCAAGCAGAGGAGAAAGGAGGAGCGGGTCCTTTGCAAGGTCATTATCTGGAAAACAGGGGGGCAGGAGGAGGGAACAGCCACCAATAAATGTGGGTTTTGGCTCATAACACGGAGATAAAGATTGCACTGGCAAAAACTTTGTAGACCAACCCAGAAAGCAACACCCCAGTGATTCTGCCTTACTGGGTCGCAGTGATGTGCTGGTTCAGAACAGAGGAAGAACAGGAATTAGCTATATTTTATCAGCACTAATTTACGCAGGTACAACCTGTGCTCCTGGGGTGGGAAGGGGCAGGGGGCGGCGAGGGAGGAGGGGGGATCAGCAACGAGCAGCCGCTGGGGTGGTCTGAGAGACCCAGGGTTGCCGGCCACGCTCGCCACAGACCCTCAGTTTATGTAAATTCATATTTATCCGCCTCGTCGTTCTTCTAAAGAGGTGGAGAAATTCATTCTGAGCTTCTGTCATTTGTTTCCCTACCGGAATATCTTCCACAAACATTTCCAGCGTCCTCTCCCCTTGCAAATGAGTAATGGGGGAAAGTAACTTTGGAAATGACATTGCAATGTAATCATCCATATTGTGTATTGTGGTTAAAATTGATTAAAATAATATTGAAACTCCCCCAAGGGATTATGCAATTATAAGTCAAGTCCCAAATGGAAAAGGTTTTTGAGAACTTGGCAGATGTCTTAATGAAAATGAAGCATTATAGTAATATATTAGTGCTATTTGTATATTATTGACAGCAAGATCACTAAACTGTATAAATTACTGTCCAGAAGAATGGCTGAATTATTTTTCTTGCAGGAAATTTTTAATCAAATATAATTTCAGAAAAATAATTGTTTCATTTTGGCCTTAGCTTTTGATCCGTGCATTGAAGGATCAATTATTAAACTGAGTTTTGGCCACTCATTTGCTTTGAAAGTTGACAGTTTAAATATTTGATTTTGCACCCCTTTTGTTTTATTGCAAAATAAATTCTGTTTCTAATGCCACAGACTATTACTTGCAGCCTTGCGATAAAAGGTGGTAGAAGGCTCCCAACTTTTTTTTTTTTGCTGGAATAAAGCCCATTTCCTGGCACAGCCTCCTGCCCGGGCCACCGTGGAGCGGGACGTGGGGGTGCTGGGGAGGGCAGGCTCCCCTCAGCAGGGCAGGTAATCGGCCTCCACTCGGAGAGTTTGGATCCCTTTGGAATTCGTCTCATTGGGCTTTCGCCTAAAAGGGCTTGGGATTTGGTGGTTGTTTTCCTTTTGCCCTGCACAAAGCAGCCCTGAATAAATACCAATAAATACAGCACATTTATGGCAGTAGATTTACTCCTATACAGGGATTTCTGTTCCAGTGGTTGAGAAATAAACTGCTTGCCTGCAACTACACTATATTTTAGTCTCTAATTTTAAAAATACGCTGTATTTTAATATCTTTTTTTTTAAACAGATACCAGTTTTTATGAAGCACTACATGAGTTGCTGATGGATAAATCACCCAAGCATGGTTAAAGAGACCCTAATCTCCAGATGGTACCAGATCCATTTAATTGTATCCTCTGACCTCATCTCACCTGAGCCTGCATTAAAATCATAATACAGTTCAAGTGTAAAAATGATATAGTGTTTATTCGTCCTGTTTATAGGGGGGCAAACACACACTTAAATTCATGTGTCGAAAATTAGTGTAGTCATTTGAAAAGGTTGAGTTAGATCAAACTGACTCTCAGCGTTTTATTTGCCCTTTTTTTTTAGTTAAATGGCTCTATTGCTATAGTTCGACATCTTTAAATGATGGAGGATGCTGAGAAGGGGGCAAAGTGGGTTTCTGGGGGCAATGAAAGTGGGCTCCAGCCCTGGGGGTCAGAGCTCTTGGTATCATTCTTTACAACAGAGAGCCACATGCACGGTAGAGCTATGGCAAACATTTTAATATTTCAGCAGCTCTTCCCCTCCCTGGTCCCATTTTCACTACTCTCACACATGGCCGTGTCCCATCCCACCTGGCAGGGTGTCCTGAACACACCAAGGAAGAGGTGCTTTTTCCTCCCAAAGAGGATTTCCAGTGTTTTCCCACTTTTCTCCCCGCACCAACACCCCCACCTTGGCTGTTCACCTGAAACCCTTCCTGCTATCCCCCAAAAATAGGGACTTTTGCAGCGGGTGGTCAAGTTTTGCAGCCTCATGATTATGGGACCAATTAATTGCCCATCCTCACCCCATAGTCATGAAATTCCATGCCAAATTCCATGCGTGGTGATTTGTGCATCGATGTGGCAGCTGCTCTTCATCCCATAAGAACAAAATACTTCCCCGTGGTACCGCTCTGCCGGGGGGCTGAGCCCCAACCCACAGGGGGATGGAATGGGGAAGAGGAACACAGGCAAATAACCTAAATTATTATGAATGTATTGACAGAGCCAGGTTAGCAGTTTTACTGCAGATATACTAGATTATGGAGAGAATTGAATAATTTATCCAGCAATTTTCACATAAGCAATATTATTAAAAATGAAGACATGAAAAAAGAGGTTAGTTATAGTGGGGAATATATATAGGCCATGAATAAATGTATTAGGCAGTAAGAGTAGTGAATGTTTTAGTAGGTTTAGACTAGATTAAAAAAACCTGTATTTGATTTCAACTAAGTCCTGAAATATCTGCTGAGAAAAAAAGCACAGCTTATGCTGAACAAAGCCAGAACGGGTGTAAGAGATGGGTAGATGTGGTGCTGAGGGACATGGGTTGATGGTTGGACTCAATGATCTTAAAGGTCCCTTCCAGCACAGACAATGCTATGATTCTATGTGCTGGGGGTGGACTGGGGGCTCCTCAGCACAGTGACCACACCATGCAGGGATTGCATCGCCCCGTCCCAACAATGAGCCCTACACTGTCCTGGTGTTTTCCAGGGTCTCATTCTGGTGGTCATCACACATGAGGCTGGACTGGGATGGGGACTGGGAGTGGGACAGGTCCCGGTGGTCATCACACATGAGGCTGGACCAGGATGGGGACTGGGAGAGGGACAAGGCGGCCCTGCTGGTGGCCCCGGGGCGGTGGGGAGGGGGATTGGCCCAGCGCAGAGGTTATGGAAATGGCAGGAGAGGTCCCCAGCGCAGACACAGGAGTGTTTATTTTTGTTTCCTATTGAGTTCCTTTTTATCTCTCCTCCTTATGGTTATCTCTTCTCCCCTCTCCCGCGTTTTGGCAGAGGAGCTGAATACTGATGAGGCGTAAGCTGGTGAAGTCCCCAGCATTTCCAGGCGGTGGGTTTGGGAACGGGAGGTTAGTCTGACTAATTAGCCTGGAGGATTTTTGCTCCCCGGGCACGCGGGTCAGGGTATTACAATAACAGCCTCTCCGCCTCCTGTGCCGCGGGCAGCACCGGCTCTGGTTCGGCAGCCCACGGCTGGGACCACGGCTCCAGGGCCAGGAGGGGTCCCGCGGGTTGGGCTGCCCATTTTCTCCAGAAACTTTGAATAGCGACCAAGACAAGGCTCTGGAAGCCCCGTTATGTACGTGCCTGAGGCATGTGCAGAGAGAAAAACATCTCTGGGGTTTTTAGGATCCAAATTTTAGATTTTTTTTTTTTTTTTTTTTTTTACGAAAAAAAAATACTTTGTTATGTTTTGACTAACCCACACCGATTTGTTGTCATTTAGACAATTATTCTGTCACCCAATGACCCCTGCCCACCCAGAAGGGGAATCAGGGAAAAACCAAGGAAACCTGAGCATTGAAATGCAAACAGATTTAATAGAAGAAGAAAAAATAATTATATTAAAGAGCCAGTGTTGATCCTGATACCAATATACAATACACAAGAACTGTCCCCAGCCCATTCCCCAGCAGAAGCCGTGCCCTCCCCACAGGGACAGCCAGTGTGGGACCCTGCCAGCGCTGGGGCTTTGGGAGGGAGGGAAGGGCTCGGGGCTCCAGCACCGGGACAAGGAGTTCTCAGGATCCCAGCCGTCAAGTGAGAGAGAGAACTCCTCAGCAAACTTTCTAATTTCTCTGGAATGTGCTGTTCATGGTATGAAATAACCCCGTTGGCAGCTTGGGTCAAGTGCCCGGGTCTCACTCCTCCTCATCCCCGCACCTGGGGAGCTCGAAAACACCGAGATCTTGGAACCCGCACCCCAGAGCTGGCTGTAAAGGGAATATTTCCACCAATTCAGACACCAGAGCCTTCTTAAAGTGCAATTTTCCTGGGCATTTGAAGAGAAACCAGTCGTGTGTCACTCAAACCACGGTGATATATAGATGGGTGGGGGAATTTGAGGAATTTGGATGGTAGCTGTAGGTGGTGGTGCAGGCAGAGCTGCCCCTGCCTGGACACATGCATGGCAGGGGTCCCTGAGCTCCACAAGGGGACAGGTAGGGACCATCTCTGCAAGCTGAGAGGCA
This sequence comes from Calidris pygmaea, assembly GCA_003697955.1. Taxonomy (NCBI): domain Eukaryota; kingdom Metazoa; phylum Chordata; class Aves; order Charadriiformes; family Scolopacidae; genus Calidris; species Calidris pygmaea. Next base: position 772,976 of record QJSC01011232.1, on the reverse strand, counting down.
CCGTAGGAGGTTTTAGCACAGGATTCCACTGGTGTGGATCATGGACCAGAGTCTGGAGTGAGGTTTGTCTAAAGTACAGCTGAAATAGATTTGAAATATAGTTATATGGGTACAAACCCACTTTTCCAGGTGCCAGCTGTTATACAGGGGTCCTGTGAGAGCCCCATCCTGTCCCATCCCATCCCATCCCATCCCATCCCATCCCATCCATCCTGTCCCATCCTATCCATCTCATCCCGTCCCATCCCACTGGGGGCCCTGTGTCCCTCTGGGTGCAGGGGCAGAGGACACAGAAGAGGACACCCGGGATTCCCTTGGGAGCATCACCCCGACGCTGGGCTGAGCCTTCACCTTTCAGTCACAGGCAAGGAGCAGGCCTATATTTTAAATATTGAAATTTAGGATAAATAAAGCCAGCGAGTGGCTACCCGTGACAAAAGCGCATGCAGCAGCAGCAGCAGCGTGTGCCCCTTGCCATTCACAAAACATATGCTAATTGGAGGTAAATACCATCTATCCTTGACGAGCCTTGCAAAGTCGGGTCTGGCTTATAAATAGGAAAAAGCGCGCCGGCGGCCGCCAGCGGTTTGCAGGGTGTGTGGGTCTCACCACGGACACCGGGAATGTCTGAGCGGAGGGTGCCGGGGCGGGGAATACGGCGAGTGCCGGGGGTCTCCCTGCCCTGGGGGGCACCCCGAGGTGTTGGCCAAGCCCCAGTGCAGGCAGCGCCCAAGGGTGCCGGGGTCTCGCTGGTGGGATGGGCTCCCGGGGCCACCACCAGCCTCCCAAACCCTGCTCGGTGGAGCTGCGGTGGCTGAAAGGAGCCGAATGAGCTGGGAGATGCTCTGAATCCCTGGTCCCTTCCTGCCGGGGCTTCGCATCCAGCCCTGCGCTGCCGCTCCGGCCCCTCCGACGGCACCACTTTTTGGTCTAATGGTGCTCTCCTTCGGTGCTGCTTCTTCACATCTGGTCGCCAAAGAGTCACTCTGTCACCCTGCAGCCTGCTAATGAGATCCCCCATTTAATTAATACCATAAGAATTTTAATTCTGACTGAATCAATTTAACGTGATGTGATTTTGTCAGCTCTATTCCCCAAGTAAAAAGTGAGCCTGATGCTTATTACATACATCATTTCACGGGCTCTGCATTCCCTGCTGACTTAAACAAATTCTAATTAAGACTAATTAAAGCATCATTTATGAAAGCGCTTGTGATAGCTATGCAAACATTCTGGGTGGGTATGCTTTGCATAATAATTATCCTAGTTAATATTAAGGCTAGGTCCTTGGCAATTAGGTCTTTGAAACAGAGAGTTATTCTGAATTTAGCCCTTTCCACTGTTAGCAATTAATAACCAAAAAAATAATGTGCTAAATTTATGTAGTGACTTCATTAACCAGATAAATTTAGAAGTGAGTAGTATTGTTTGCATTTTTAAGTTTGAGCCTAGTTTTTAAGCCGGGTATTGAAGGGCAGAGCGGGGCTGGGGTGCTGGGAGGGAGCTGTGCGCCCGCAGGGGGAGCGGTGACGGCGGGTGGTGACACCCAGGACGCAGAGTCACCTCGCTTTGGGAATGTCCCATCCCACCCCAGACCCCCAAGCCTCCACAACTCCGGCGACAGAGCAGGAACCGGCAGTTTTAAAACATTTTTAGACAAATGAAAAACGAGCTTGGTTGGGTTGGGTCCGCTTTTCTGGGCCAGCTGGGAGAGATTCCCGAATTCCCGCAGCAGAAGATGAAGTCTGGGAGCGGAGGGGAGTCCTGGGAGCTGGGTCCACACTGATCAAATGAACATTTTCCTCCTTTTTATAAAACCAACTGCTTTCCCAGCCCAGGGGAAGGACCTGGCTTTCCCAGGTTCCCGGTGCTGGCAGCGGGCAGGGTGGCACAGCCTTCTCTGGGACATGCGGAATATTCTGCTTTTCTCCTTTTCTGACGTATGGGGCAGAGAGTGGCCCCGGGGCGGTGGATAACGGCTCTGCTCCCTAAATGCTTCCCAGGGGGAGAAAGTTGAGATCTCTGAACCCCCCAGCCTGGTGTGGAGCACGACTTGAACACAGTTTCAGGAGAGACTGCAGGACCCAAGGTGACATTAGGAAAAAAGGGCTAAAAAAACCCACTTTCATGCACTTCCCAAACATCTGGTGTGTTTGACATGAAAAAACCCCAGCCTGTGGATTTGAGCAGTGAGTTCTCGTTTCCAAAGGCTTTTGGAGGCAGCCCTGGCTCAGGTGCCGTTTTCCAGTGGCCATTCCATACATTCCATACACTAAAACCCGTGTGTCACTTCAAACACATATTTTTACTGACCGAGTTCTGCCTGGCCCAAAACTGTCTCTGTCAAATGAAGGTGACATTTAGTGGATTCCTAATGAGAAGGGTTTGTGCTCCATGAGGTCAGCATCTTCCCAGGAAACCCCGGTGAGGTGGGCTGTGGGGAGCAATCTTGCTCTTCACCACTATTTTCTTCGGGTTTTTCTTCTCTGGTCTTGGCTGTTATTTGTAATTTGGAGAGAAAAGTGCCTGACAGCCGCCTGGCTCAGCCGAGACACCTCTCTCTGGAGGCAGAAGGGCTTGGGGAGCACAGGCTCTGCCGGGATAACCGGGAGGCAGGAGAGCCGACGGCTTCCTCCCCTCCCAGCACGGTGGAAATTTGGAGATATTGGTGATTTAACCCTGGGAGCAGAGAAAACCTGCTGTGCCTATGGCTGTAACTGCCCTTGCTCTGGAAACGAGCAATGCTGACCTCAGCTGAGGTCTGTTCTGAAGGAGCATCAAAGGAGAAACTCTGGATAAGTCCATGTTGGGAAAAGAGACAGTGTCAGAAACATCAGGACAACTTTCCCCCGTCCTGGAGTCTCCTGTGCCACGCACCTGGGAATTACAACCGAGCTGGGGATGCTCTCCTCCAGTGGAGGACTTGATGATCCTAAAGGTCTCTTTCAACCAAACCAACTCTAAACATCTCCAGCCCAACGAGACCAATGCAGGGCTGGCGTTGGGATGAGCTAGGGGGGAGTGGGACCAGCGCTGGCACCTTGTGTCCCATGCAGGGTGACAAGGCTGCCCTTGGTGGGACCCGTACACTCATCCCCGGGTGAATCACTGCGTGTCAACACGGGACAGAGAACACAACCCCTCAGTGTGTTCAGCAGGGCAATCAAACCAGAAATACACACTGTATAAACAGAGGAATATATCAATTTATGTTAATTTTGTCTGGTTAATTTTTAACAGCTTTTTGCTATATTAGCTTTCTAGGTTGTACTATATGACTTCCCGGTATTATCGGATTGACAGGCAGCTGGCGCAATAATAAAACCTCTATTCCCATATCTGCCGAGGGCTCAGGGAGGGATGAGTACAAGACAGATATCTACCCACTCACCATTTAACGTGTACCGCTCCTCACTGAACATGCAGATGGCATGGCGGTCCCAGATTTCATTTGAGTTAATCTAATCCCTCCACTGCTCCCACTAGAAAGGAGGGCATTAGCAGCCATATGTCAACCAGATTTGTCAGATTATTCATTACAATTAATTGCTGTTCTCACTTAAGGCCTTTAAGGCTGTGAATTGCTCGGAATTCTATTGCAAACACAAAATTATGAGTAAAAGACTTTAGCCCTGTCATTCAAATTTCACGCTGACCTTTATCAGCTTTTGGCTTTTCCATGGGTGCTGGGCTGAAAGCTTTTCTAATTGGGGCTCCATTTCTTCCTCGCTACAGGTAAGCTGTCGGCCGGAGCTGGCACCGCGACCGGCAAGACAAGAGGGAAACTCGCCGGTCCCAGCAGACAGTCTTTAACTGCCAGCTAATAATACATTAGGAGGGTAATGAAACGAGCTGGGTGTCATAATGACCCGATATACTAATTAAGCTTCTAAATAGTGCGGCTTTTTAAGACATTTCCTGTCCTGGGCAGACTTTTTGGAACTGCATTTCTCTCCCCTTTGTTTCATTAGCCAAACTCTCCCACAAAGTTATTAGGGGTGATGGTTAGAAGTGAGCCAGGCTGGTGGTCCCCCGGCCACCAAGAGGTGCCTGGCACAGGAGGCTGCCATGTTTTGCCATGGTTTGCAGCCTCCAATGGTGGCTTTGTCAAATGCTTCATGAACCTTAATGTTTCTCCAGTGCTGTGTCCAGTTTGGGGCCCCTCACAACAGGAGGGACATTGAGGGGCTGGAGCGTGTCCAGAGAAGGACAACGGAGCTGGTGAGGGGTGTGGAGCACAAGTCTCATGAGGAGCGGCTGAGGGAGCTGGGGGTGTTCAGCCTGGAGAAAAGGAGGCTGAGGGGAGACCTTCTCGCTCTCTCCAACTCCCTGAAAGGAGGGTGTAGCCGGGGGGAGTCGGTCTCTTCTCCCAAGGAACAGGCCATGGGACAAGAGGAAATGGCCTCAAGTTGCAGCAGGGGAGGTTTAGGATGGAGATTGGGGAAAATTTCTTCACCCAAAGGGTTGTGAGGACTTGGCAGAGGCTGCCCAGGGCAGTGGTGGAGTCCCCATCCCTGGAGGGATTTAAAAGCCGGGCAGACGTGGTGCTGAGGGACATGGGTCAGTGGTGGTTTGGGCAGTGTTGGGTTGATGGTTGGACTCAATGACCTGAAAGGTCCGTTCCAACCCAGACGATTCTATGATTCTATGACACTTGTAGGAAGGATCCCCTGAAGGGGACCCTCTGGCAGCCTGGGTTTCCAGCACATCTTGCTTACTGGTCTGCCACTGCTCTGCTGGAGAAACCACCCAAGGGCCATGCCTGCAGTGGCACCTTTCCCTTGCTCCGGACAGGGACATCTCTCCAGCACTGGTGGTGGTGCTGGGCTCTCCTGCTCCTCTGAGAGTGGCAGGCGCTGCCTTCAGCCCCATAAATACGGGCTCCTCGCCTGCACTGCTTTGCTCAGTGTAATTTTGCAACCTACAAGGAAAGAAACATAGTGAAGAACTTTTTTTGTGGCCGCTCTGATGGGATGAGGAGGATCAGTGCAGGTTGGTGGGAGGAGGGACAACTCTACAGCGGGGAGGGGTCTGGTCCTGCACCCTGGGGCTCATCTTCACCTGGAGGGACGCCTGGGCTTTGCTGGGAGCATGAGCTGAGCCCTGGGGTGGACTCACAGGTGGGAGAGGGAAGTGCCCACAGGGCTTCTCCAGCTCTCCTGGGTAAAACAGCCACCCTGAGACACCCTGGCAGTCATCTGCTGGAGCTGCAGCCTGGGCATCCTACTGGGAAGGAGCAGAAACTTGGAGCCTAGTGAAAATAATGCCATTTTTTGCTAACAACTCTGCTCCTGTTATCATTTGCTCCGTTACATTGGGAGAAACCAGCTGCAAATTCTCTCTCCCTCCACCAGCACCCACCTGGAAACCTGAATGAAACCACGCTCCCTGCGTGTGGCTACCAAGAAAAAAAACTGGTGGCCAATTGTTGCAAAGTGATGAAATCAATGTGATGGGCAGGTACCCAGTGTTATAGGGTGCCCCGCTCTGCCGGGGGGCTGACATGCCGCCCCCCTCCCTGTCCCTGCTCCCGCTCCCACTGCCCGGGGCAGAGCAGCAAAAACATTTAAAACCTTGGAAAGAGGGATTTGCAGCACAAACCCCGCGCCGTGAGGCAGGGGCTGAGGGACTGTCCATACTGATCTCACAGCTGGGATGTTGTCAAGAACAGGTAGTTAATGGTGTCACATGTCCCGTCTGATGGACCTCTGGCTGGAGGAACAGGAGCCGTCACTCCCCAGCTGAGTGTCCCCCCGTGTGCCGTTACCCCGGCTGCTAACTTCCCTCCAAGAAAAAATACCTACTTGATGAAGGGAACGCGTTGCCCTCCATTTAACTTTTGAAAAGTTAAAAGCCTTGGCTGCGGGGGGGCTGCTGGGAGGGGGGGAGGGATGGGGACGCGGGGTGGGAGCATCCCCCGGGAGCCCCGGGGAGGAGCGAGACCCGGGCACTGGCCCCAAGCTGCCATCAGGGTTATTTCATCCCATGGACGGCACATTCCGTACAAATTAGAAAGTTTGCTGAGGGGTTCTTTCTGTCTCAGAGAGAATTGTGCATTTTATACTGGTATCGGGATCAATATTGGCTCTTTAGTGTTATTCATGTTATTCAGCCGTCTTCTATTAAAGCTGTTCACATTTCAACCCTCGCCTTTCCTTGTTTTTCCCCAAACCCCCTTCCTGAGTGGGGAGGGGTCACCGGGTGAGAGAATAATTGTCTAAAGGACAACAGCTTGTGGTGGGTTCCTCAAACCGTGGCAGCCCTGCCGAGGGGGGGCTCCGCAGCCTCTGCTGCAGCTGCGGTTGTCATGCCCACGGCTGGGAACGGCCTCTGAAGATCCCTTTCTGCTGGGCTGGCTGGAGAATGGCACTAAAACAGGAAAATTAACCCTCCGTGGGGAAATGTCAAAAAAAAAAAAAAAAGTCCTTAATGAATTAATTAATTTTTCCAGTGCTCTGCCCCAAATTATCCCGACCAGCACCTTCCTGTGCTCATGACAGCACTTTTGGGGCGCTTTCGGACCTGACATCCTCCTGCCCTCTCTCTGGGCACCAGCTAGCCCTCCTTGGCCACAGGTGGGAGACGCTGTTAGCCCAGCAGCACGGCCGGCTGCCGGCTCCCCGGGCTCTGGGCTGTTTGCTTTATGAGTTTAGGAAAACGATGCGCTGTCGATTGGAAATCCTCCCCGCTCCTCTGAACGTGTCGCTGCCCCCGGGGGAAAGGACATTGCCACCTCACACAGCATCTTCTGGGGTTTCTCACACTCCGAGACGGACAGATTTATGTGCATATCTGTATACTCATGTATAAGCCCACACATTTATATATACATATATATAGGTAAATGCCTCCATGTGTGTGCATGTATGTAATCATACATTATATATATAAAAATAAAATGTATATTAATCAATAATTTTTATGAATATAAAATACAATAATTTATATAAAATTATGTATCAATGAATAATTTTATATATATATAAAAGCATGTATTAATAAATAATTAACAAACAGACAATCTCTTGACCCATAAGCACTTTGTATTCCAGCTTATTCTCCACGGGAAACCTCTGGATTCGCAGCCTGTAATCTCCCATCTCCCTCCAAAACGTCACCCTGAATAATGTCTATTTGGTCTAAAACCTCGCCGAGAGAGAGAATTTACACTTTGTTGTCAGCGGCAGCTGACACGTGGCGGCAGAGACCTGATGGAGGGGACATTGCAGGAGGGATGTTTGGGCATCTGGGGAGCGAACCCCTCCCTGGGGTCCAACATCCCATGGCCGAGGATGCCCGGGGAGCCCGCATCCCTCCCACGGCCGGGCGAGGTGGGCACAGGGTGGCCGAGGGCGAAAGCCCCCTGCACAGGGCAATATTGGCCGGTGGCCGCCGTTATTAAACATGCAATATCCCCGCTCGGAGTGGTGGGAGAAATGATATAAAATTTCATATACCCAACATGGTGTATAAACAGGCTAAATCCCTATACATTTTAAACCTTCAGCAGTCTAAAGGTTAAAGCCTGTCAGCTGGATTTCACAGATTCTGGGAAGGAATGGAGAAGTCACGCCAAGTCCTCATTGTATACCAGTGATCAAACATCTCCTCATTACACTTCAATATTGTTGCCTCTAAAGGTCACCATTGCTGAACATAATCACACAAAATCAAAACTGCAAACTTTATATATCATAGAGGTAGTAAATAGCTCGGAGGTTTATTTTCTGGTGCCTGAACAACATTCTGAGCCCATTTATAAATTCCTGGGTGCTGTGGCATGAACCGAGCGCATTCGCGGAGACTAACAAAAGCTTCAATTAAATCAATTTCCTGTAAAAAATATTCAAAATAATTTATTAGGTCAGTACCAACTGGTCTAATCAAGCAATTGTTCCTCAGCAACTTTAATTTGCATAATTAAAAAAGAAGAAATTTGATTATTTAAAAAAAAACCAGCAGATTTTTAAGAAAATGATTTCTAGGTCAGATTCCTTGAAACACCTTATCCTTGACGTGAAGAAGACCCCAGAATTTATTGAGAGGTTTCCAGGATGTGCTGTAAATCCCAGATCGCTCCATTATTTTCCTATTCACTGGTTTTACTGGGCGTTTGTTTCACCCATCCGCCGCCTCCTGAGCTGAAGGCAGAGGCTCATCCCCAGCTCACAGGCTTGTCAGGAGACCAACCCGGAAAACTGTGCCCCCTTTTTTCATCAAAATGAAAGACCAAAAATTTAGATCTGGGATGGACGCTTTGCCAAACTCAGGTCAAGACAGGGAAGGGAGCCTGATGGGTAAAACAGGGAATTTTGCAAGAGGCTGGATTAATGGATGAGAAGGAAAATTTCCAGCAGCCAAAATTATTTGCAAGCCTGTTGTCAAATTCAGCCCGGGGCAAAATCTGAAACAGGAGGAGATAGAACTCAGAAAGATTTTGGCTGTCAGATGGATGTGCTTTTCAAAGGACCATTCAGCCAACTCAGAGTTTTTTGTCTATGAGAAAAAAAAATCCAGTAATTTTCATGCTGGCCCAAAGGGAGATGCTTTTATGCCAGTTTTCAGTTCAATTCCTGAACTAGAAAACCTGCACGCTTGGCCAGAAGGTCGTGTCCTGACTCTGGCACATGCCTATAGACAAAGACAAGAGGTACTTCTCCACTACCTGATGCAGCCCTGCCACCCTCCAGAGGTCTCCCCAGGCTTTTCCCATCTCTAGAGCAGGAAAGGGGGTGAGGCTGGACCTCCCCTACCCCAGAGAGCATCCACGGGGACAGCCCTCATGGAGCACCCATGGGATCAGCCCTCTGCTCTGCACAATCAAATGGGAGCATGACTCAGGAACCCGATGGCATATCTGGGGCTTTAGCCACACGGCTTAACCTCTTCCAGGCGACTCTCGAGTGTATGTGCTAAAAGCCAATTCTCAGCAGTTTATCTGAATTGCAGTATAAGGCCTGGCTGGCTGGTTTCTCCATCTGGAGGGCTTTCTTCCCCTCCCTTACTGAAGGATGCTGCACAGGTATTAACAAGCATGAGAGTGGAAACCTGACAGCCACCTGCTAGATTTCTGCCTTTGCAAAGTAAAGACTCAAAGGAGATGAAAAGGCCCGTTAATAAGATTATGACCATGTTTTTTGATAGCTATATCTGTGCCACCAGGCTGTCCTTTGCTGAGTAGAAGATGGCAATCATTGCTCAAGTCCCAGCTTTTTGCTTCTGTGTGCAGCATCTCAGCTGGGCTCTGTCACCCAATGGGTTCCCAGCAGCAGCAGCATGTCATCGGTCATTGGTAACACCCAAACCCAAACCCACCACAGACAAACAGCCCGTCTGCCAAGGGCTGCTGCAAAACACCTTGTTTTTGCATCATTCCCCTAATGGGGAAGCCAGACCCGGGCACTTGACCCAAGCTGCCAAGAGGGTTATTTCATACCATGGACGGCACATTCCAAAGAAATTAGAAAGTTTGCTGAGGAGTTTTCTCTCTCCCTTGATAGCTGGGATCCTGAGAACTCCTTGTCCTGGTGCTGGAGCCCTGAGCCCCCTTCCCTTCCTCCTGAATCTGCAGCGCTGGCAGGGTCCCACATGGGCTGTCCCTGTGGGGAGGGCATGGCTTCTGCTGGGGAATGGGCTGGGGACAGTCCTGGTGTATTTTATATAAATATTGGGATCAATACTGATTCCTTAGTGATATTAATGTTAATTATTTAGTTTTATTCTATTAAATCTGTTAATATTTCAATGCTCATGTTTCTTTGTTTTTTTCTGATTCTCCTTCCCAGGTGGGGAGGGGGTCACTGGCTGATGGAATAATTGTTTAAACGAAAATAAATCGTTGTGGGATTCTCAAACTATAACACCCATGTGCTCCAGACCCCTCACCAGCTCCGTTGCCCTTCTCTGGAAATGCTCCAGCACCTCCTCCCATGCCCTCCCTCCATCCGTACTCCATCCATCCATCCATACTCTGTCCATCCAGCTGAGCCGCTGTGGATTTCAAAGGGACCCTGGAGAACACAGCCTGTGTGTCTGCCTGGAGCTCAAACCTCGGCCCCGACTCCCCGCAGCGTGCTCTGCTGCCCGGGGGGAAAAAAAAACAACCCATCGCCTCTTTGCTGTTACCCCAGGGATTTAACACGGGTTGGGGTCCGACCGCTCCCCGCGCAGCCCCGGCTCTGGTGGAGCATCCTCCTCCCACGCTGCTGCTGCGGCACCGGGAGGGACGAGCCAGGGGGAAGCCCAGGAGGGTCCCTGCCTGGCGTGGGCAGGGAAACACAACCCAAAAGTCACTCGGAAATGGCAGGACACGTCCCCCGGCAGGGCGGGGTGGAGACGGGACGCGGGGTCGGGGTGCCGGGGGCCACCACGGCCGTGCTGGCTGGGCCATCACCAGCAGCCAGTCCCGGCGGGCGGCTGGGACCTTTGTTTTCCCCGCATTGTCCCCCGTTCCCATTCCCTGCTCCGACAGCCCTGCTGCGCGGCGGCTCTGCGGCGCCCTGATCCGGGAGGCGCTCGGCGCCGGCGCTCCTGTTTGTACGGGCGAGAGGTTTTGTGCCTTTATGTCGGGAAGTTTAAACACAACGCAACAGTTTGGTAAATAGAGATGAGGTGCCTTGTCCTCCGCCGGCGAGGGACGGGGACCTCGGGCAGGCGGTGCCCTGCCCGCAGCCAGGAGCGGGGCGTCCCCGGGCGTGTGTGAGCGGTGTCGGTGGGACGCACCTTGCTCTGTTCCTCCCGGATTTACACCAAAACCCACCGGTTGGGCGCGAGGGCTCCGAAAGGGGCTCTGCCCGGCGTCCCTTCGGCCGGGCTCGGGGGTCCCCGCGTGGGCAGCGGCCGCAGCCCACCCTCTCCCCGCGGCGGGCTCCCTCCCACGCGGGCTCTGCCCACGCGGGAATCGCCCCCCCCCCCGCCCCTCAGATTTTCCCCTTGAAACGTCATCGCTATTTTAAAAGTCCCGTGGGGGACCGGGGGCAGGAGCGCTCCCGCGCCAGGGGAAGGCGCTGGAAGGCGCAGGAATAAATGGCTTCATTCAAAGCCGAGCTGAAAAACACTACATTGATCCGATGGTTTCAAACGGCTTTTCAATAGCAGCGAACAGTGGCGTCCCGCTGAGTTCAAAAGATGGTCTTGTCTGGGCTGAAACAAGGCCCTTTAAGCATTGCCATCATTCAGGACATTTCAGACGCACACTCTTTTGCCGCCTCCCTCCCCCTCTCCCCTGTGGAAACTTCCCCATATAATTGATCTTTTCAGGAAAAGAGAATAACAGACTCGGGGTCCCATCCTCTGGCAGCGGGAGTCAATGGGAATTTGGCTAATGACTCTCCCGGGAGCAGAGCGAGCCTTCGATTTCCAATAGGGAAAGCGGCTCGGAGCTCCGGGAGGAGGTTTAATACAGTAATACAGTGCCGGGGCTGTACGGGGGGGATGGAACGTGCTCTGCCACCGCCCCGGGGACCAGCACGTGCCGGCACCCTTCTCCTGAGGACCTTTGTCCCCTCCGGGGCAGGGGGATGCAGAGCACAGGGACGAGCCGAGGTTCAAGCTCTCGGAAAGTTCACCTTTAGAACCAAACTCCGCTTCCTTCTGTTCCTTTCCAAAGGGTGCTGGTTCACGGTCGCACCCCAGCTCCGTCACCTGCTTTTCTCGTGCTCGCCACCAAAAAAAAAAAAGAAAAAAAGTCAAAATCCTGCCGGGAGCGGCAAAGGATGCCCTGTGCCCTGTGTCCCGTGGGTATGTCCTGTGCCCTGTATCCTGTGCCCATGTCTGGCTGCTGCCACAGCACGGACCCACCGCCACAACCAGCTCTGGGGGTCCTCGGACCCCACACTGAAACTCCTCCTCTGCAGGAGGTGTCCCCTTCCCACGGTGACACCCATCAGGGCTCAAACCCTCTCCCAGGTGAAAAAAAGGGTGATTTTACTAATGCTTTTATTGAAAGCAGGGAGATGACTTGGAGACTGAAGTGCCCCCTAATCTGTGCCAAGAGATGCAGAATCGGATTCTGCATTTTTCCATTTTTCCAGGAAAGCTGTGCAGGGGCTATTAGATCACCACGCAGACACCTCGGAGGCGGTGTGTCACGCTGGTGCCACGCAGATGGGCGCTCTGCACAACCAGATTTTGCTGCCTTTTACCATGACAAAGGATTCGGGCTCCTATGAATAAATCTGTAACTAGGACCACACACGATTATTACGCTTAATACCAATTGTCCCTCATTAATGTTTCAGAGGAGCGATTAGCATTTTGAGGCAAACAAGGTGTACTTAGTTAGCGGGACATGACCCAGCTGTCAGTAAATTATATCTATGATTAATGATCTTCAGAGGCAGAGAGCTCCGCCTGGGCAGCGGCGAAGAGCCGGGGAGGGAGGGGAGGTCGCAGCCAGTGGTGGGACAGCCACGGGGGCACGTCTCGGCTGGAACCCCAGCTGCCAGTCCAGATGGGGCACAAGGTAATAGGAAAAAGGGGTCTGAGGGCATTTCCTTAAAGCAAAGGGTATGGGGACAGTCCTGAAGCAGCTACTCAGCCCAGTGCTGACTGTTGCTGTGGATGTGGACCCGGACCTGAGAGCACCAGAGGCACCATTGCCTTCAGGACATCTGTGGCCGTGATGCTCAACCCCCCCCGGGCACCCCAGCTGGCCTCAGCAGGGTGGTACAGGCACAACAGGACCATCCAGAGGTGCCCCAGACCGAAATGAGGGGAGACCTTCTTGCTCCCTATAACTCCCTGATGATACAACCCTAATGATTCTGTGCTTCTATGATTCTATAATCACTTCAGCGCACAGGACCCCAGTGGGGACCTGGGGAGGGGAGTGAAGCCAGTGGCATGGCTGCCTGGCTGCAGGGCTGGGTCGGACACCGAAGATGGAGAGCCCAAGCCCTTCATGGTCAACGAGCACCATTGCTGGTGTCTGGTTGGGAAAGTTTACAGAGTCTCAGGTCCCCAGCTTCTTGTGAAATTCTATTATTTATAGAAAGCCTTATAATTTACTCAGCGACTGAAGATTATTATCAAAAGTGATGGGGAAACGCAGCGCAGAAGGTCGTTTTGCGGCTGAGGAATGTGTAAACAGCAGAGACCGGGAGTGAGTGTCATGAGCAGCCATGGCCAATGGCTCATGACACATGTTAAAATATTTAGAGGGAAAAAAATGATATTTTTGCTGCCAAACTTTAATTAGGGACTGTTTGGGTTTTGTTCTTTTTAATGCGGTTTGTTTACGGCTGTTCATTGAGAAGCATCATTGCTATGGCAACAGGCAGCAAACACACTTTGTAGGTGGCACAGAGAGGACCATACCACCCGCAGGCATGGGTCACTCATCTGCCGACAGAGGAGAAGGCAGGGCTTGTAACAGCAGAATATTACAAAGTCTCAAAAGAAATTATGATTGAAAGTGGTGAAAAGTTATCTGTCTGCACTCACCACAACACTTTCTGGGTCTTCCCCAACTTTCTCGTAACCCTCATGCGTAAGCACTGAGAGAATAGAGGGAAAATTAAATGCAGCTGTGGGAAGAATGCTGAGTTCACCACCTGATTTTGATTTGGAGTGTTTTTGTGGCAAAATTAGATTTATTTTTTTCTTGCTGGACAGACTTTGCAGACACTTAGCAGCATGAGCAAGATGCAACGTTTGGCAAAAAAATGCACTGAAGTGTCTGCCCAGTAAGTTTGCAGTGGGAAAACAAGCTGAAAAATGCTGGTTTTTCCTCTTTCTGTTTGGTTTGTGAGAGAGAGAACGTTATGTGCACTACGAAAACACCAGAGCGTAAATTTCTCAACAGTGACACAGGGGGGCATTGGAAGGGACCTTAAAGCCCCCCCAGTGCCACCCCCTGCCCTGGGCAGGGACACCTCCCACCACACCAGGTTGCTCCAAGCCCCCTCCAACCTGCCCTTCAACCCCTCCAGGGATGGGGCAGCCACAGCTTCTCGGGGCAACCTGGGCCAGGCTCTCACCACCCTCACAGCAAAGAACTTCTTCCCCACATCTCAGCTCCATCTCCCCTCTTTCAGGGTCAAACCCTTCCTCCTCCTCCTAGGGCTCCCCTCCCTCATCCACAGTCCCTCCCCAGCTTTCCTGGAGCCCCTTGAGGACTGGAAGGGGCTGGAAGGTCTCCCCAGAGCCTTCTCTTCTCCAGGCTGAACCCCCCCAACTCTCTCAGCCTGTCGTCCCAGCAGAGGGGCTCCAGCCCTCCCAGCATCTTCATGGCCTCTTCTGGACCCGTTCCGTGTTCCATGTCCAGCTCTGAGCCTCTCCCTGGATTTGCCACCTTCAGGGAAACCAAAGCCTTCACCGATGGTTCCATTTCCAGCACCAGCTGACAATGGTGCATGTGCCAAAGCACTGGGTAAACTTCACCAACTGTCCTGTTTGGTGAAGGCATCAGTAGTGGGGCACGTCCACGGACCACTGAGGGTGGTGAGACCAAGCCATCTCCTCCAGAGGGGGAAGGGCCCGTAATAAGTCACAAGAGACAGAATAAGATATGAAGGGCACTCACTTATGCGTGGAAATAAATTATATTGTACTATCAACTAAGTTTCTTCAGCCAGTCATAAAGCAGAATACTGCGGAGCACTTTGCCTGCCGATGATGGTGATAAAACACTTGCCCTCTAACAAATCATGGGTGCCACATTGCCCAAGCACCTGAGACGAACCTGCTGGTGATGGACGAGGAAGGCCCTGACCCACAGGCTCCTGTCCTGCCCACCGTCTGCCAGAGACACCCGGACCCCTCCCCGATGTCACCTCCCTCCGCTTCCCTTCTGTTCACCACGCTCCAAGTACTGAAAATAATCCCAATAAAATTAAAAGTTATCATTTCCTGCCCACAGTAGCTGACCATGTCTTGTACACGAGCCTGAGAAGTGATTTCTAATTTACGAGGCTCAATTATAAGGCTGATGAGATTTTTGTCACTTTTTTGGCACTCTCATCCCCTCTCGCTCAAGACGTGGAACATGATGCCATGGAAAAACATCTGGTGGCTGCACTGCTAGGGAAAAACATCTGGCAGTCAGGCCCCACGTCCCACACAAGACGCATGAAGCTCAGATGTAGTCTCCAACCTCAAATTCCCTCCGAAGTCCAGCCTGGAATAAGGTGTAGGTTCCTTAATGCTGCCTTTCTCCTGACAAGCACAGAGAAATTTCATACCTGTTAAGACGCTTTCTTTGTTAATATAGTTCAGATTCCTTTTTTTTTTTTTTTTTTCTTCTAGAAAACTGGACACAACCACATTTCCGCTAAAAATAATAAATGGGGATTATTTGGTGAGGCAATGCGTTGATGGGAGAGATATGCAAAACAATCCCTCCTTGAACACGTCTGTGGTTACCATACAGGCTGGAGCAGACCTGCGCTGCATATTCTGAAACAGGGGGTGATGCAAAGCAAAGCCAACAAGTGTTAAAATAACAGGGCAGTGACGGCAGCGAGGTCACATTGCTGAGAGGGTGGAAGCAGCCTCTGGAGTATAATAGGTTTTAAATTGGAGGCCTCTACTTAAAACCCACAGGAAATAAGAAGGGTCAAAAAGGCAAAAATTGCACAACTGTTATATTACTTTAAAAGACAATCTAATTTCTCCTTCAGAAATTGCTGCGTTTTTTTGGAAGATGTCTTTGACAAAAGATGTCATAATTCAGGTCCATTGCTGAATGAGAGAGCGGCCGAGAACCCGGGGTTTTATTCAGCTGGAGTGTTTGGGCGAGCGTGCTGGAGAGCTGTGGCATTTCACAGAACTCACTCGGGCTGAGCTGGGGGGGGTCAACTGGGAAATAGAAATTGCGATAGCAGAGACCTGCTCAAGGCTAGTGCTGGGCACTCTTCCTTGGCAAATACGCAGAGCAAGGGCAGGGGTGTTTGGGAGAGAAGCCCCAGCATCCATCCCACCACAGCAGGACCAGCAGAAGTCCAGCTGGGTGCGCTTGGGCTGGGCTTTCCTCCTCGGTTTGCCAAGAGCACTGGAAATACCAGATTTGTGGTGGGAAGAGGAAGGTCTGCTGGCACCCGAAGACATCCCTCCGTAGATGTGCTGTGTTTCTGTTTTCTCCTACTGCCGTGCTGCTGCTGGGGACACGTGGGTGCAGGCAGGGGATGCCCTCCAGCTGGATGGCGTGGACAGCAGTGGCTCACAGAGCAGCACTACACTCACAAGGGGCTGGATGTCACGTTGTGTCTGCTGCAGGGATGTGTTTGGGCAGCACCTTTCAACCCATGACTTCTTACCACCTCCATCCAGCAACCCAACCCCAACCTCAACCCCAGCCCAAGACAACCCCAACACCACCCAACATGACCCCAACTCCAACCTCAATCCCAACCTCAACACCAACCCCAACCGCAACCTCAACTCCAACCTCAACCCAACACAACCCAACGTCAATCCCAGCCCCAACCCAATCAACCCAACCCAACCCCGCCTTAATTCCAACCCCAACCTCAACTCAACCCAATCCCAACCCATTTCCAACCTAACCCTAACCCAACACAACCCCAACCTGAACCCAACCCCAACACAATCCCAAACCCAGCCCCACACCTCTCTCCCACTCCTCCACGCAATAGCCCATCGCGACATGGTCTGGATTCTAAAAGCTGGAAATCCCTAAGAAATAGGGGGGGTGATACAAATAAAATGTAGTTCTCCTACACACAATTTAGAAGTTTTCTCTTTTTCTTCTGCCTGTAACATTCTTGCTCCTCATATCTAATTCTACAAGTTTGTTGATTTTTTTATTAAAGAAGAAGCTAAACTCTCTAAATATTTCCTTGTATTAGGGCAATATCATCTGATACAACACTAGAATTTTCACCAGGGCATGTTCAGGCCTCGTGTGAAGCTAATTTCTGGTGGTACTACTCTCTCTTCCCAGGTATCAAAGGAGCAGGGCAGGTTCTCAAGAGAATTCAGGTTTTTCACAATCTCTCCCAGCCAACAAAGATGTGCCAGACACGACTGCAAGGTTCAGCTCTGCTGGGCCAAAGTACTTGCCCATCGTCTGTAGCAAAATAAACCCTCAGTAACATAAATTTTCTGTAGACTGAGAAGTCTTCTTTCACACTTGAAATACTGTTTTGTATTTCCATTTTTTCAGTAACTTATTAATTTGTGAGCTTAGCAGAAGCATGCCCTGTGTCGTGTGTCTCAATTGCGTCCCATAAATATTTAACACTACTGGAAAACAATAATTTTCTAACTCAAAAAACAATGTTACAGAAATTAAACAATTGCTAAGTGACCACTGTGCTTTTTCATGAATCCCATCTACTTTATTAAAGCGAGACAAGCCGAGATAGCCAATTACAGTGCACTAAAGTGTACCGTCAACTGACTGGGAAAGGCTATTAGATTTTCAGCTTCCATGTAGCTCAATGAAAATTAGAGCTAAATGTGTATTTTGAATGCAATAGGTTATTACTACGAAGTTAATCATACCATTACTTTTTATGGTGGGTCAGGATACAGAAGTTTAAAGGGACCCTGACAGAGAGGAATAAATGAGGCCAGCCCTGGCCGCTGCCCCTGCCAGTGGGGTACCGCGCCGGGCTTAATGCACCCTCCTGAAGTCTTCTCAAATCGTGTCACTTGTAGAATTTGCACTTGACTTTTGCAAACATTAAATGTTCTTGTCGCCGAGAACTAATTAAGAAATCTGGACCACTATTGCTGAGCTAATTTTGTTCAGGTTGACTGCATGTTCAAATCTGACTCTGGATGCTCATCTAATGTATACTGTGACCAACTATTTCAGTTGGATTAAGGTAATTACCTAGCTCAACACTTTTCTGATACATTTTACAGTAATGGAATCCGAAGCTTTTATAAGCTCCTCCGTCTTCACTTCAGAGGATTGGGAGGGTGAAGCTGTGCCTGAGGATGGAAAAGCCCAAGCTGCTCTAATCACCAACCTACAGGACATCTCAGCTCAGCATCGGCTCCCGGAGTGGGAGGCAGCAAACCAAGCGCCACCTTAAATGGCTTTATTTCCACAGACCTGAGAAGGAGCCTCACCACTGGCAAGAGTGATGTGGCCTGCTTTGGATCTGGGGAACCAGCAACTCCATGATGGAGCAGAGTGGGTTGGAGGGCCTTCATGGATCCACTGCACCCTTCCCCAGAACCTGGTCCTCTACACCCTGAAACACTGTGGTGGAGGCAGGAGGCAAGCGGGGACACACAGTCCTGAACTGGGTGGGTGGTTCCTGGAGCATGCAGTTCTTCCCTGACTGTGGCAAACTGCTGACCAAAGCACCAGGCACATCTCACGGGCAGAGAGTCGCTGGGATACGTGGCCAGCATGACGCCTCCAACCAAGTCATGGTAACGAGGGAAAACAGAAACGTGCCAGTTTTTATTTTCTTGAGTCCTTTGGGTCTTCAGAGGTGGGGAGACCTGGTGGGGAGACCTGCTGGTGGGGAATGTCACGGACTGGGGCTGTAGATGAGTAGCAGAAAGGCTACTGATGTGGTCCAAAGGCCATGAGTTGTCCCGTCTTTCTCCAACCAACTGCCTCATGTCCTGGGCTATGTGGAAATGCATGCAATGGCATTAGACAGTAGATCCAGTTGGCATCCTCCTCCTTCTCCCCCTCCTCCTCTTGCTGGTCCCAGAGCAGCCTTGGGCACAAGTTTATCTCTTTTTTTAACCCCCGTTTTCCTCAGTCACTGGAAGTTTTCGGAGCACCAAGAGATGCTACAGTCCCCAGACCTTCACAAAGGGAAGGGAAAATGAGCAAACTTTGGTGAGATAATTGGGGAGTGCTCGCTATTTCAAAAACAAAAAGGGAGCCCAGCCTTCCTGAATTCAGGCACTTATGGTCTTCAAGGCATCAAGCAGAAATTTACCTACAGATTTGGTACAGAAAGACCTCGCCTGCAGTCAGCTCGGCTGTTCTCCCCTACTGACACAGCCCATAGGGAGAACGTGACACCTCCGAGTGCGGTCCTACATGAAAGGTGTGACTTCATTAATTAATAAGAAACCCTCCCATCAGAAGAGCTGGCCCTGATGTTTTGATGCGTGATTTATCACGGCATCGATGGCATCGCATCGCGTTGCATAAACCTGGTGAAAAAGATATGGAAAAGGTCTCCTCTGCAGGTGGAGGTCAGCTGGGGAGGGTGGCAGGACACGAGAGGCACAGCCCGTCCCTCACCCTTTATCACTCATCGCCATTTTCCTGGGCAGGCATGGAGCTGGAAAAGTGCAAGACGGGGAACATCTTGTGACACTGCTAAGGAAAGGAAAGTCATCAGAAGCAAGAACCAGAATGCAAACTAAGGCACTAATGGTGAAATGCCACAGGTCTCTCCGTCAGTCAGTTGAAGAGAGGCAGAAGGATGGCCAGGAGACCTTTCCATGCTCCACAGCCAACGTGCTCCATCAGAGGAGCCTGGCCTTTGCTCCCCTTCAGACCTCGCCCTCCCTGTGAAGCTGCTCACAAGTGCCATCGATGATGGTTCTTCCAGGGATGCGGTTGCTTCTCCCTTAGGAAATTGGATTGCGCTTATTCCTCACAAATTGGGCAATAATTTTCAGCCGTTCCCCACCAACTAGACTTGAGTTGGCCAACTAGAAGGTCAAGGTCCTCCAAAGCCTATTACCAGCCCCCTGAGATACCCAGTCTCTAAGCAGACGTAGCACATGAAGCCCAGAGGACCAATATTGATGAGGTGCTCACGCTGTTTTCCCCATCGGTTTTAGACAGGACCCGAGATGAAATTCCCCAAAGAACTCTAACCACCGGCAAGAGACCAGGAGCCCTCCACCATCCTGGCACTAGGGGAGCATCAATAACGAGGGAAAACCAGCCAGGAGGGACCCTGTTGCTTTGTCTTGACGCAGCCATTAGCCAGAGGATGGACAACTTATAAATTCATCATTTTTCCTTCCAGCTTTTTTCTTTCTGTCATTCTGTGATTAGGGAGAGGATACGACTACAATTTAGCCCTTTGGTAGAATTTACTTCAGTGATTAAAATAACTGCATGGAATTAGCGCAATTCTAACGTTATTTTTTATCTTGAGTGGCAGAAAATCATTGCTCCTGGGATAATTCTTAACCTAACAAAATGACCTCCGTGAAATACATCCAAAAGTTTTATGATTTTCCCCCTTCATGCTAATTTAATGTAGTCCAATTGTTTAATCTTAAAACGAACACATTCCAAATAAAGTAATGTAGTTTACAACGAGACACTGCGGGAAATAATTAGGTTGCAAGTTCTGGAGGCTTTAATACGGTGGAAATTATATAACTATCTTTGCATTCCCTGTATGGTCCCATTAAATGCAGTCGGCATTGATGTCGCCGGCTGTCAGGAAGCAAAATGAAAAATAGTTTTAATAGCTGCTCTTTGACCTGTTTTATATTTTATGTCAATTATAACAGCACACAACCATGCATAATTATGAAGCATAGATGCATTAAAATGTACACATAATTTGTGTTCTTATGGCAACCATTGCGTTGGGATCCAGAAAACAAACTGACGACTTCCTATTGTTGAGTCGTCTCAATATCAGATGTGCAGGAGTTTTGTCTCTCCACTTGCTTTGTGCAATTAAGAAAAAAAAAATAATATATATATATTCTGGGAGACAAGCAAAAAACCAGCACATCTGTCTCAGCCCACGGGGAACAGCTTTCACCGCGGTGGTGGAACGACCACTCTTAAATGATGGGTTTCCTTCACAGAAGTTCTTTTGCTGGTGTCCACAGAAGATGCCCTGGCAGTGCTTCTGTCTTTGCTTGGGTGTGAAATGGGAGCCGCCGTCTCTCTGGTGTCCAGTGAGGACAGTCACCCTTGTCTTCTGAAGCAACCTGATAAAGATGGAAACATCATCAGGGACCTAAGGGCACTGAACACGTTAAAGCCAGAATTGCGCAGGGGAGGGCCTGAGGTTAAAGGTGACACTTTATAAAATAGCTCTCAGGTCTTGTTCCCAACATAGAAAATATTTGCACATGAAGCAGAAAATGCAGATGTGTTCATGCCACAAAAATATCATGGTAAAGCCTTCCTGGAGCTGCTTGGAAGCGAAGGGCTCTGCATCTTCTGCAGCGAGGTCCAGGATGCCACCAATAACTGCAATACAAGGATTTCCAGGTGCTTTGAAGTGCTGTTAGTGAAGATGATGAGGCCACGGGTCTACTTCTCTGCTTCACGAGGCACCTAAACCACCCCAGGGATCACAGGTCCTACTTGAAGCGCTTTCATCACAGTGCCTTGTGGCTGTGGCTGCATCCCCCTGCCCCAGGGTGGCCATTGGGTCCAAAGACTCCCATTCCCAGGGCTGGCACACACCATCCCCTGGCTCTGGCGTACAGGCAGGGTCAGGGAGTGTTTTTTAAAAAAACAGGAAACCCGTGAAATACGAAAAATTTATCCTCTATGAAACCAAGATGCGCCGTATTTTAATTAGGATCTTTCTTAACAAAGTCATCTGCATGATTCACCATCTGCAGAAGGTACGGGGTGCTGGGATGGTGGTACTGGGATGGGAAGTCCCCTCATGCATGTGGGATCTGCCCAACTGAAGGACAGAGAATCATAGAATCACAGAATGGTCGGATTGGAAGGGACCTTAAAGCCCCCGGAGTGCCACCCCCTGCCCTGGGCAGGGACACCTCCCACCACACCAGCTTGCTCCAAGCCCCCTCCAACCTGCCCTTCAACCCCTCCAGGGATGGGGCAGCCACAGCTTCTCGGGGCAACCTGGGCCAGGCTCTCACCACCCTCACACCAAAGAACTTCTTCCCCACATCTCAGCTCCATCTCCCCTCTTTCAGGGTCAAACCCTTCCCCCTCCTCCTAGGGCTCCCCTCCCTCATCCAGAGTCCCTNATCCAGAGTCCCTCCCCAGCTTTCCTGGAGCCCCTTGAGGGACTGGAAGGGGCTCTAAGGTCTCCCCAGAGCCTTCTCTTCTCCAGGCTGAACCCCCCCAACTCTCTCAGCCCCCCCTCACAGCAGAGGGGCTCCAGCCCTCCCGGCATCTCTGTGGCCTCCTCTGGCCCCGCTCCAGGAACAGGTCCATGTCCTTCTTGTGCTGAGGAGAGAAATCCCAAACTCACCCATAAGTGCATGCAAACATCTGCCCGCAGCTGGTTCCACCACGGGAAGACCCATGTTTGTGGTCTCAGAGCTTTATTGGTGTGAATTCAGCATCTGAGGAGGAGGATGCTCAGAAACCCCCAGAAGCCCAGCGCAGCCCCTGCCCGGCCGGGGATCGATGAGCGGAGCTGGCACACAGCACGGCGGGTTTGCTCAGCACGTCCAAGCCCAAAGCCCAGCCCCGCCGCGTGGGGAGAGGTTGGCAGATCAAACATCTTATGCATCGATTCTTCAGCAGCGTCTCCTTGTGCTCCGCATAACAAATCTGTGCCTCTCTCAAAGGCTGGGTGGAATCTCATGGAAAATCACGCCTTGCACAGGGTCCCCCAGGACGATCTTTTTGGGGGTGTCCACAGGCATCTTCCCATTTTAACATGTTTTAGAAGATCGGCTACAGAACAGTGGTTTCATTCGTGCTAAAAATATACCTGCGAGACACAACTACAGTATTTTGCTTAACATTCCGGACAGGTCAGCCGTGTTTAACCACGCTTCCCGGCAGGAGGAGAGGAGAAGGAGAAGGTTCCTGGGGAGGGAGTGAGGGAAGGGCAGCGGTTTAACTTCTCTGCGGAGCCCTCGGTGGTGGGACAGCACAGATCTCCAAAGCCAGGGCCCCCCCTCCCGGCACGAAGGACCCCTGGGCTCGGGGAAGGGGCACCCGAGGAGTGTGTTGGTGCCGGGTGGGAGCTTCTCGTGGGGCGCAGGAGGGAACGTGGCCTCACATGGCTCTGAAATCAGGCAAGGCTCCAGCCAGAGCAGGGCTGAGACAAGCAGGGGAGCACCAAGGTTTGGCTCGAGCTGCTGTGTCTCCCTCCATCTCGCTTGCTGCCGGGGGGAGCAGCTCCTCTCTCTCCAGTTAATTCCACGGGGCGCCAGGGATTCCTGCCGACCCCACCCCTGGGACAGCAGCAGCGTATCCAGACCCAAAATACTGCCCTTTACCAACACACCCAGACACAAGGGACTGCAAAACTTAGAGGGAAATGTGGTGGTGACCTCCTCAAGGGGTTTTTCCCCACCCCAAACCAGGCACACTTAAATTACAAGGGTGAAATGCAGCTCCCTGCGCCTCCCACCGAGCACAAACACCCCCCCGTGTCTCACTGGGGATGTCCTGTCACCTGCTGTCACCTCCCACCGCTGCTGAAGGTGTCCTTCTGGGGACAGACCACACGTGGAGACCAAGGGACGAGCACAGAGACCCGTTCCCTTCCCACCCAAGCAAAGCCAGGGACAAAACGTGCCATTTCCAAGCAATGAAGGTCTGTACACAGAAGCCCCACTTCCCAGCAACGCTCTGCTGGTTGAGCCTGGCCGTGTCCTGGTGGTGCCCGAGCTTCCGTTCCCGCTCACTAATTTCTCTAATGGTACTTCTTTACGAAAATATATATATTTCAGAGCCTGGCAGCAGCTTCACTTGGTAGAATTTCAAACGTAGAACACGACCTGCAATCTGGTTCCCACTTGCCTACGTTATTTTCTTCATCACGAGGCTGGTTAATAAAGTATCTTGGAGAGCTACAGCTTCCCAACTCTCCTCTTCTTGCCCCCCTGGGGGTTCCTCAGCCCCACGCCGGGGCTGGGGCTGCTCCCATGCGCCGTGTCGCTGCAGGACACGGAGCCTGAGCCCGCTCCCACAAACCCCAGGGGATCCCCAACATTGTCCCCCCACCCGCAGCCGCTGAGGTGTTTTCCCCAGGTCTTTGTGGGGGCCCCCGAGCTCTTCCAACAATCCCATGGTGGGAAGATGCCGTCCTCAACACAAGGAACTCGCCCTGGACAATTCCCATGAGCAGCATAGGGTTTGGGGGGTTGGTTTCATTGATTGTTTTTTTTTTTTTAATAAGAAGGAAAGAAACTGATTTAGGGATTTCCCCTTAGATTTGCTCTGGTTTACACTCAAATTTTTGAGCAATTTAAAAAATAAAACTAAAAGTGAATTCTTCTAGGCAGCCACCTTCGTGTCTTCAACTCCGCGCAGGGGTGATGCTGCTGTTGGTGTTTCTCTTGTCTCTTTTTTTGTCCCCAAAAAAGCAGCACCCAAAAGGCGGGGTGGTCCCGGGCTCAGAGTTAGGAGCCGCGGCAGGCGACGGGGGCAAACGCCCCCTCCTGCCATCAGGGACAAAGCTGGGGGGCTCCCGGCACGGGGGGACACCCACTGGGGACCAGGCTCCATCCCGAAGGAATCGCTGCCGCGTCTTCTCTGCTGGGATAACACTTTAAAAGTGGGCCCCCTGCTCTGTCTCACAGAGTTCTCGGGAGGTTGGAGGAGATTCCACGTAGGAGCGAGGAGAACGGGGACACAGGCCGGGGGCTGCAGCTCCTGCTCAGCACTACCCTCCTGGAGTTGTCTTAGGGGCTGGGGGAGAGGGAGAAAAGGAGAGACTTTTTTTTTTTTTTTTTAATTTTTTACAGTGTTGGATTAGTAAAAGGTACTCGTTACACTACGAAGGATGAGCCGTGATTAACATCCTTCCTCAGTGGGATGAAGATCTCAGAAATGCTCTGAAACAAGCCAAGAGGGAAACTTCTCTGAATGTCCCCCGCACTCACAGCGGGCAGAGGGAGCTTCAAGTTCCACTTCCCCCTCTTCGGTTCCTTTTCAAGTTGCTCCTGAAGGTTTGCACGGAAGAGCCAACCCTCAGGGTGGGGGGAGCATCATCCCACCCCCCCAAAAAGCCAGCGTTTCACGCTTTTCCCTCACCCTGCGCCCGGCTCCGAGCGGAGGAGCCCGTCGGGGGCCGAAGGGGTGAGCGAGGGGCTGCGGAGCGTCCCCACGGGGCGTCCCCACGGCACCAGGGATCTCACAGGAACGGGGAAGCTCCCGGAGGAAAGAACTTTGCTGTTGGATTGGCACCAGCAGCTTGTAAACAGGAGGCTGCGGCGGCTCCCTCCGAGCGGTTTGAGCAAAGGAACATCATAACAAGAGTGTTTATGGAAAAATGCTTAAGCACTGAAGCAGAAAGGGCTTAGCACTGATCAGACCTCTCTCCCACCTTTATTCTTCACTATCCACATTGAAATGCAAATATCAGCGCAGGGTTTCCACCAGCGTGCCACTCACAAATTGAAAAGCAGTTTTTATCTATGCAAATGTAAGCATGGTAATTGAAGTTAATCAATCAATGCTAGCTTTCACTAAAACCTTGAACATGATTGAATAAAGTAATTATCATTCAGCAGAAAATGATGAAGTTGTAGACAGCATGAACCTTATTAAAGGAGGATTTTGAGTCACAATGGCTTAATTTAGCTAACAGCCCAGCCTTAGCCCAAGCAACACACTACCCTCGCCGCCTGGAATTGTTTTAGGGGCTGGGGGGGAGGGCGAAAAGGGGGGACTTCTTTTTTTTTTTTTTAAAAATTTTTACAGTGTTGGATTAGTAAAAGGTACTTGTTACACTACAAAGGATAAGCCATAATTAACATCCTTCTTTAGTCTAAATAGACCGAGGAACAAAGATTGCTGTGATACGGTGAAGGTGTCCAACGGGAACAATAGGCGATTAAAACTATTATTGTGCTTTAAAATAATAAAGGAGATAACGGGACAACTCCCGGGCGTGGGGGGAGCCCGTGGGTCGGAGGGGCAGCGGGAACAGGCCGAGATCAGGGATCACCCGCTGCCAAAAAGGACTATTACAATCGGCAGGGCCCGTTACAAACCGGCTCACGGACCTCGGCAAACTCCAGCCCCGGGAGGTGGCATGTTGCTGGGGACAGGGAGGGGGGTCAGGGCAGAAAATA
>QJSC01011232.1:662086-742086 GCA_003697955.1 Calidris pygmaea | reverse complement strand
CATTCCCCGAGGATCAAGTTCAGCTAAATATATATATGATTATTCCGTGAAAACTTCCCCAGATTGAAGGGAAAGCAGTCCCCCCGCCCGCATCCAAGCGGAGAGCGCAATGTACGTGGCAGAAGGCTTTTAAAACAAGCAGGCTAAAGGCTCACTCAGGGGAGCAGAATTTAATCTCTGCCTTTATTTGCAAAACGGGAAGAGGGGGGATTATCCCGGCGGCGCCTTCCCAGGGCAGGGAGCATCCATCGCCAGCGGCGGTGGCGGCCACCCCCCGTCTGGGTACGGGCGCGTGAAAAATGAGGGGGGGGGGTGTCTCGCTCAAATCGGGGAGCAGGGATGAAAACCCAGAGGCTGCACACCCCCAGGCACCGGGGCTGAGATACTAACGCTGCCTGATATTCCCCCCACATCCTACTGCTGACACGGGCTGCAGAGCGCAAGCGAACACAAGCCGCCACAAATCTGAATTTTGGACCATTTGGCCCCAAAACGCCGCTCCACAACACCCCCCCCAGTGTTTCAGTCCAGGCTCGGGTGGGAAAGCCACGACCAGGGCCCCCGGCAGCTTTAGTGCTGCGACATATTTGGGACGAAGACAATTCTGGCAAATGTTTTCTGACGTATTACTTACACTCTGCGGATGAGATAAAATTCCTAATATTTGGAATTACACTCCGGAGGTGTCGGTGGTGTTTGCTCCTGGGGGGGGGACAGGCGGAGGGAGCTATTCCGGCTGCACGTACACAGCCCCCCCAGCTCAGCACAGCCACGGCGCAGGGGTGGAAAATCCCTATCACCCGTGTAAATTAAAACCTATAAAATAATATGGAGATTATAAAAATTGCGTTAAAACCGATAACAGCTTTACTGATTTACTGACAATGAAAATATATCACGGTTTTTTTCCGGGGGAACATTTATCAACACATGGCAACCCCCGCGCTCACTTGACATGTAAAATGATCAAAATGGATTATGAAATCTCTGCCGTTCATTCCTATTGATTTTAGTTAGGATAAAATTCATCAGTGTGCAAAGGAAGGCTGGCGCCTGGCATTTCCCACCCCCCAACCCCCCACCAGACCCCCCCCCCAAAGCCAGGCCAATTGGCTGCAATTCCGGAATACCTTACCCTGGGAATGCCAAGTGCTGCCTCAACTCCTCCTCCTCGCTTCTCAACTACCGAGGGGCTAAATCCTGAGCTAAAACGGGAAAGTCCGGGCAGAGTTACACTGCGTTGGCTGAGCAGGGTCCATCCGCGTGTTTTTCCTTTAAAAATAAACTTTTTCAAGGCTAATCCAAGTTATTTTCCTAGGTGCCACCACAAACTGCCGGCGACGGGAGCGTTTTTAATCAGTTTTATTGATTCATGCTTTCAGTCCTTACTCAGTTAAAAACAAGGCACATTAAATACATCCTCTTATTGCTCTATAAATGCATGCGGCTCATTCCGTATATCAAAAGTAATAAATAACGGCAGTAAAACACCAAGACAGTTATAAAAATGACAACCCGGCCTCAAACACGGCGTTTCACAGCTGGGTCCGGAGCAGCAGCCGCACAGAACGCCCCCGCGCCAGGTGTGAGAGGCGCAGAGTGTGTGTGTGTGTGTGTGTGTGTGCACACACGGATCCACACGGAGCTCACACGCCCGGCTGGATAAACACACGGCAGGTACGGGCACACACCTGTAAAACACAAAATAACACCCCCTCCCCCCCCCCAACATCCAGAAATCCAAACCCCACCTCACAAAAAATAAAAAGAAAAGGCAAAAGCGCATTACCGCGTTTCCCCCCGGCTGAGAACAACGCAAGACACTGACATTTCACAACTCTTCCTACAGCACATCCACAGGGAAAAAAACACCCAAAGCACAAAGGCACCGCTCCTGAAACCAAACGGGAGGTGATAAATAAATATTTCTGGTTTTTTTTTCCCCTGCAGAGCTGCAGCTCTGGCTCCCCCCGACCTGGCTGAGCCGTCAGGAGGAGCAGAGACCCGGGCAGCGAAGGGCTGAGCTGCAAAGGGAATTCCTGCCGGAGACACACACCCAGCCAGGAGCATCCCAACGCCACGCTCCGCACCCAGGACCACCAGCACGGGAGAACAGGAGGGCACTTTGGGCACAAAGCGGGAAAATCCTGCCCTGACAGGTAAACCTGTATCATTCATTCTTAACAGTGCCATTTAGAGAGGAGTGGAGGAGAAATTTTCTTTAAAGCATACAAAATATGTTAAATATTGTAAATATTTTTTCTTTATGTGGCCTGGAAAACGTCTCTTTACTTTTACTCCTTTTTATTTTTTCTCAAATTGTTGTTAACAGTAGAATCCTAACCCTCCCCCCTCCTTCCCTCGCTCACCGAAGCAAACCACCCCGTGGATCCTACCTTCCCTCCCCCCAGCCCTGCATTCCACGGAAAACCCATTTCTGTGTCGAGAAAGGTTTGGGAAACACAAAACCGTGCCAAACGCTCCCGGAATTTACCTGAACAGACTGGAAACATATTTCACACAGAAAACTCGACAGGACCACAGAAACAAACCCCTTGGCTCACATAAAAATTCTTAGATAGTGAAAGGTGCCAGCCCCTCGTGCCCCCCCAGCACGGGGCTCGAAGCAAAAGCCATACACCACCACTGCCCGCCCCCCCCATATCTGCAGTTTGGTACAAGCAGCATCAAAACCCCATACATTTAACATGCAAAAAACATCTGAAAGGCGTTTTACCCGAGACCCCCTCCTTCCCTCCAGACTTTACCTACTGGTTGTGCTGATGGAAACAGAACATTTGCTGAACTTTAAACGAGGCTTATTCCTCCCCCCGCCCCCTTTTTTTTTGTTGTATCTACTATTTGTAAACACTTGAATTTTTATTTTTTTTATTATTAAAGGACTCTGTCCCTCCAGCCAAACACAACTCCGCAGTTCCTATGCTCCACACCCCCCTCCTCTGTTTCTGGAGGTAATCATTTCCCTTTTACAATCCCAGAGGAACCCCCCCAGTTCGTTACCGCCCCGGCACCTCCGTCAGCGACAGTGGGGCCAGCAGCTAAAACCCAGCAGGTTTTACGCCAGCAGGAATTCTGGCACCTTGGACTGAGGCTAAATTGGTATTTACGCTCAAAGAATCGCACAGAACGACAAATCCATCAATAAACCCGCTCTTAGGGCTTTCCCTTCCCCGTTCAGAATCTCCCACCCGAGCCCGGGCGCCCCGAGAGCGGGGAGGGGAAGAGCCAGGTACAACATTCATCACAGCACCTCAACTCAGCGCTCCTTTTTGAAAAAAGAAAACCACCCCTTTTTTTTTCTTTTTTTCTATAATTAATCTGCTGAAAAATAGCCCTTTGGCGTTTCTAGAAGAGCCAGGGGAACGCAAACCCGGCCCCATAGCTTCACTGGGTGCTGGGGAACTTGGAAATCGACAATTAAGACTTGTGCTACCAAAACCTGCCACGTTCTACCTGTCACCAGTGCTCGTCCCAAACTGGAAACAGCGGGAAGCACTTCACAGCATCAAACACCACCCGCCAGACAACGCTACTTCTTAAAGGAACAATTGTTTTTATTAATATAGGAGAAAGGGAAGCTGTCCCCGAGCTTTTCACCAAATCATTAGTGCGGGTGATTAATGAAGACGCCTCGTAGTTCCCCAGCTTCACACTGCTGATACTTCTGCCCGGCCGCGTCCTGGTGGCACCGCAGTGACAGAGTGACCCAAGGAGCAAGCCCAGCCAGCTCTTCCCCAGCGTCACCACCTGGGGAAGTGGTGGCTTTGTGCCTTCTGTGACACTGTCCCCAAGCCAGGACATGGGCCCTCCCTCTCTGGCTCTCTGCCTTGCCGCTCTGAAACACTATATGCAGATTTGAAACACATTTAAAGGCAGAATTTGCTTTCTGAGCTGTTTTCTCTGGAGGTGAAGGAGACAGAAAAGGTAACGAAGAAGGCAGTGGGTGCACCCACATCTCTCCAGACTGTGTTCCTGAACCCCTGTGTCTCGAGAACACCCCACCCCAAAGGCCAGGTCCTGGAGCAGGAGGAGCTGCACAGAAAAACGTTAATAACAAAAACAAACGCACCAAAGTGTTTTTGCAAGAGTTACACCGCTGGACAGACACTGTCACCGTCACCAAGCCAGGACACTCAGAAGCACTGGAATGTTTTTCAGCAGAGGCAGTCGGGCGTTTGGGTGGCCACCAGCAGAGCTCTCCGGGCTTGAGCTCAGAGCCCCCCACCGCTGCGGTCCACCGAGATCACCCCCCTCTGGCGCAGGTTCTCCTCCGCCGTCTTCATCAGCACGGCCAGCCGGCTCCCCGACACATGGCCCTTCTGGATGGCGCTCATCAGCTGGGGACACAAGAGGAGAGCAGCCCGTTAGCTCCTCTGTGGGACAGAGAACAGAGGCGGGAGGTCCAGCCCCTCACCCACAGACCACAGGACACCAGCGCCATGCTCTGCAGGAGAAGGGGACAGACACCTGGGCCATTGCTGGTGACACCACCACACTTCCAGTCTAGATGGCCGAGTTAATGCTCACTCCCAGCTCCTGGACATGGCAATTAATGAATATACAGAACTGATTTTTCCATGTATAAAGCTGTATGGCTTCAAAGCCTCACCTCAAAGCTCATTTATGTTTTCCAGAAATATCCCGCAGGTCTGGCGAGGCGCTGGCAGCAGGAGGAGCACAAGAACCAAACGCCATCCAGTTGGAAGCTACAGCGCAGACACCCGTCAGTACCAGGGGGTTTCAGTGACATTTAAGGATGTAGCAGAACCCAGCCATTTCACCACTGCTTTGGGGTGTTTTTTTCTTTCTTTTTTTTTTTTTTTTACCTTTTAATGCCCGAAAGCTGTAGGGACCAGAGGAACACCACTCCTGATCTCCTACCGCTCCCGACCATCCCCTCTCCCATTCACACGCCCAGCTTTGCAGAGACAGCACACTTGACTTCCACAACTCTTTCAAATCCAAATTCCTTTATAGACTTTTAAAACTAATTTGCCTTTAAGTCCTTGAGACCGGACTCAGCTCTATCTTAACGAACACACACTAGTGCTAAGGTTTTTAGTTAATTCTTTTTTATCCCACGGATAAAGTGAGCATTAGAGTTGAAATTACATGCCGGCGGCTTGTCAGGGATGGCTGTGGAAAGCCACGGGCGCTCACACAATGCAATTTCTTCTGCCATCCAGTGCTAAAAATCCTTCAGATTCCTCCCCCTCTATAGGAAAATCTATTAGTTATATCCGCTCGTCCTGGTGACACCCGGCTTGGCCACCCGTCCTGTGTCTGCCCGCTGTGACTGCACGCCTCGCTCTTTGAGGAAGCGACCACAAGGATGATGGCTGATGGTGGCACCGCCACGAAAACAGGAGCTTCTGGCACGTGGGTCTGTCAGGACCCCAAAGGAAAACCGCTTCCAGGGAAAAAAAGCTTCCTCCTGATTTAAAATGGGTTTTTTGGGGTTTTTTTTTGCCTTTACACGCCAAAACTAGCTCCTCTCAAGGTCCCCCTCCTTTCCTGAGCAAAGTGACAGCGGCGTGAGGCTTCGGTGGGCATGCCTTCAGAGAAACAGCCGCTGCCGCGTTACGCAGTGAAACACAGTGCCTTGAAAGTCTTCAGAAAGCAAACACCAAAGTATCGGGAACTGACTTAACAGAGCCATTTAAGAAAAAGAATTAAACAAACACTTAGTGTGTTTTGTTCCTTCCATGGCAACCTCCCGTTGATTTTATTACCGCGTTTCCCCTTCAGCGCTTGGCTCCGTGTGCTGCTCCCCCCTCTGCAGGTGCCAATTCTGCCTTAAATATTCAGCTTAGAGCGGGAAATGAGAGGAGAAGGCAGCAGCCACACAGCTCCACTACAGCAACTGTGACACCACACCACACCACTGCCCTGCCTCCTACACTGTACACATCTTGTGACGGGGGCAGGCAGCCCCCGGTGAGACTGCTCAGCACGGCAAAGCAAAAACCCCAGGAAGCCACCAAAAAAAAAAATCCACAGAAGAGGCAATTACTCGTTGTTTCAACTTCTTAACCACAATGTTCCCAAACTAACCAAATTAGAGTTTAACACAGTAAATGGTGGGTTCCCCCCCGCCCACCAATTTTCACACGCAGAGGGATATAAGAGGGAGACCCTTTCCAGTAGCCAGGAAACCAGCTCGGATTTTCTCTTATATTTGAATACTTAAAGCATAAACTCCCCAAATGGTTGTTGCTTTTTCCCCCTCCATGGTTTGTTTGGGGTTTTTTTCCCCCCTTTCCCCCGAGTGCGTTTCAGTTCCCCAGCTAAATTGCTGCATTTTAGGCAAATAAATAGTCCTGTTTCCAATGCTGGACACAACCTGTGAAATTTTTCTGCATTTAGATTCAACAACACTGCTCTTATCTCCAGCTCATCTCGAGAGAGACAATTACCATTTCCTCTGCCTTGATCTTGTTTGTTTAACTTGACACAGTGAAGAAAGGGCTGACATTGACCAAAATCCCCAGCATTAATTTCTCTCCCGCTCGGCATCCATCACTGCCACCGGGCTGGGGGACAGGGCTGTCCCTTCAAACACCGCACCACGAAAGGCTCCACGAAACCAGCGCCGGGCGAACCAACAGTGAGCAGCACCCTGAATTTTTATTTTTCTATGTATTTAATTTTATTTTAAAGCCCTGCAAAAAGCAGGCGTGTGGGTTGTCAGGGTATTGTCTTTCACACAAACTGAGACAGTGTTGGCCAATCCAGGAGTTAAAATGGGATTTTATGGCCTGGATGGGCTTTAATCACAAGCACGTTCTTTAAAATATTCAAAATAGTTGAGGAACCACTAATCACTTCACAGACCCAGCTAAATGTCAGCGTGCATAACTGTGCCATGCACCTTCCAATGGACAACTGTAGCATTTTGGATATATTTAAACAGCATTTCTGCATTAAAAAAGCCAAATTCAGGTCTATACTATGGTGTTCTTTCTAAATTGGGCTTGTTCTTTGGCTCTCATTGTTTCTGCACATGAAAAAAAAATAATCCTTGAATTCCAAAGCTGCTGGAGGGTGGCTCTGTGTGTCACTTTTTTTGTGATCAGGCAAAGGGCATCGACACCATAACCCTCACCCATGAGCCCTTCAGCCAGAGGGGAAAAAATTAAATCCCCACGCCTTTGTGCCTGGAAGTTACAGCTTCTCTCATCACACACAAACACCCACCTGCAAAAACTCATTGAGCTCCACCTGTCCGTTTTTGTTGAGGTCCACTTCATTGAGAATGTCATGGAGTGTATTTTCAGCGATTTGCACACTGATGCTCTGGAGGAAACAAAGCACCGAGGTTCATCAGCCCGAT
Source organism: Calidris pygmaea (assembly GCA_003697955.1). Classification (NCBI taxonomy): domain Eukaryota; kingdom Metazoa; phylum Chordata; class Aves; order Charadriiformes; family Scolopacidae; genus Calidris; species Calidris pygmaea. Next base: position 734,732 of record QJSC01011232.1, on the reverse strand, counting down.
CCCTCGGGTCTGCCCGTGCCACGCTCCCAAACTTGGGAGAAGAGGCTCCAAGAGGAAACTAAAGGAACCCAAGGAAACGTTACCTCCAAGACACGCTGCACGTCCAGGATAGTAATAAACCCTTTCTTGTCCTTGTCAAACATGTGGAATCGCTTCTTGTACCTGCAAGATAAGGGTTATCAGTGGGGAAACCTGCGCTGGGAGCAATGACGGGTATTAATTCCTCGCAGCACAGGGAGCTCTCTGACTCCACTCACCTCTCGATATCCGAAGGCATTAGGCTGATTTCAGAGCTGTCTGCTAACTGATCCGATTTTACTTTGTAGCCCATTTCATAATAGAGAAATTTTTTGGCAGCTTCCAATTCTTCCTACAACAGAAAAGAAAAACTGTATTTCTGTGGAATAGCAAGTTCTTACACAATTATTTTTAATATAATATTTATTAGCTTCTTCAGAAGAGCCTGCCTTGGTGGCACCAGGGAGCTCACAGCAGCTGCAGAGGGCGTGAATGGGTTCCGTTCCACCCCAATGTCACACTGGTTTCTCTGCAACTTCCCATTTCCTACCCTATTGTCACAGAAGGGTTGAAGTAGCTTTGTTGAACACAGTAAATTGTAAGAGCGAACCTCACTGGGTAAGGGTGAGACACCTCCAACTTCAGTCAAACACCCCCGACTGTGAGGTTGCTCAACACACTGGCAACAGCTCACAGTTCTCGGGGGGGCTGTAGGGTCACAGCAGGCCCCCCTGGCTGGCTGGACTCAAGTGAGCTCCTTCCAGAATGCTGGTCAAACTTCTACCTGGCTGGAAGGTTCCACGCACAGCCCAAGGGAAACGTCCTATCCCCTGTGGAGTGGCAGAGCCAGGAGAGCATCCCCAGGTTCCATTTTCTTTGGGGCAAAACAAGCCCCAAACCATGTGCCTCTTCTCAGCGCCGTGGGGGCAGTGGGGTGAGTCCCACGTGAGTCTGAGCACAGAGCCGCTGGGGCGAAGGGAGGTAACGCCGGCCTGGGACATTAATTCAGGGCAGAGAAGGCTGCAAACTCAGTATCCTCGCTTTTCAAAAGACACAGCAGAGGAAAAAGGAGTGACACGGGTTACAAGATCCTCCTTTGCTGAGGCAGATCTGTTGAAAAGCGTCACTAAACAAAATATTTGAGCAGGGACGGGATGGTAATGCCAGGTCTGCTTTAAAACAGGGAAAACCAGGCTACAGATCCTGACTCTCCCCTCCGCCCCCAGCCAGCACCGACTCATCCCATAGCTATTTTGATAAAGGCTTTGTAATGAAATGCACCAAGTGATTCATCCTCTCCGGGCAAAAGCAGCGCTTGAAGTTTTCCATTCAACTCATTTAGATCGTTAACATGGAAACTACTTCAGAAAAGCAAAACAGTTGCAGATGAAAAAGGCCCCTTTGTACCTTTTTTTTCTGCTCGCTCCAGTTGAGTTCTTTGGCCATGATGTCCACGATGCGGGGCAGGGCCTCCTCGGCAGCCTGCACGTTGAGGAAGGCCAGGCGAGTCCGTCGGGAAATCATGTCCACCGCCGTGCGGGCGTACTCCTTAACGCCATAGACAACCTAGGGACAGGAGGCAGGGGGGGAATTGCAGGGGAGGAAGCAGCCAGGCACTGTCAGGAGTGACGCCTGCCATCACAAACCCCACTCCGGGCTGGCTGTGTGAAAGCAGCTCTCTCTCACTAGCTCCCACCCAACCCTGAGAAGGGTGGGAAAAGCTCCCCTTTTTCCTCGGAACGCTTTATAAAATGCATCTGGGATCAAACATGTATATGTGAAATAAAAAATAGACATGAGATTTAAATATTTGATTATATATCAATGTGTTAATATGTGCAGATATAAACATAAAAATACAGCATGCTCCAGGGAATGGGAAAAAACAGGAAAAAAGATCCGGACTTCAAAGGAACGGGCTTACAGAGATGTTTTACAGTTGGGAACCTGCTTATCTCAAGAAGAGAACCAAAGAACACGATGAAGTTTTTCCACATACCTCAGCTTCAATGTAAGGAAATTCAGATACGAGGCGTTTCCCAACGATGGGCCATCTCTTTCCTGTAACTTGGGCTATTTTGGCCACCTCAAAGGCCTTGTCTCCGTACGTGGCAGCCAGATGCTGAGCCACCTATGGGGTTGGAAAGGAATTCAATATGCTTTTGAAAGCACATCAAACATACACATATTTTTCTCGTCAATTCTCTTACTAACGATAGCAAAGAAGCTGAAGAAGGTATTAGATTTTGAGTGTGTGGGAGAAACTGCTTGCATTGGGAACGGGTCAGACCAGCACTGACACCACCGTGTGTGTCAACACAACTGTCACCAACGATGCTCTAACTCTGCCAGCTCCCAGCTCTGCCATGCTGGGGTCACACCTGGAAGGGAGATTTTGTTGGGAAGACAGACCCTACCACGTAACATTTTAAAGCAGGAAACAGCCAGATTAGGAGGACGAGAAAAGGGAAGAAAAGAGGAACAATTACTAGAATTTTTTTTTGTTAAAACTATCTTTGCCCCAGCCAGACAATAAGCTCTTCGCAGGCTCAACACATGTGTATGGGTTATGTTGGTATTAGATTTAGTGGAAAAACCAAAACCCTCCAACAAAGAAACCCCAGAGCATCCACAGGAACCACCACTCACCTCGCTTTCTAATCCATAGTCTTGGACCAGCCTAATGTAGAGGGTGGGACTCCATTCCTCGGCCCCTTGGAGCTGCAGCCCAATGGTTTTACTGGAACCCGCCTTCAGGTTGTGTGCCTCAACAGCGGCATCGATGGTGTCCTGCGCCATGGCACGGTAGGTTGTCCACTTCCCACCTGGAACCACACATTTGGGGAAAGCAAGGGGAACAGGCAGCTGGTAAGTACTATACATGTTTTATATATCCCATTATTCTTACTCGACATGCTCCAAGAAGCCAGTCGTGCTACCCCTGACAGGTCATTATCTATAGGAACAGGAAGGATTATCCTGTAACATGACAAGTTTTGAAGAAAATCCACTGGGAAAGCCCAGCGAAGCCATACTTTAGAAGTTGCAGTACCTGCTATTGTGACCAGGCCACTCTCGCTGATGGTAACAACATGGTTGCGGGATATCGACTGGGTGTCCTTGGAGTTGGGGTCTGTGACCAGGGGACGAATGCCACTCCATGCTGCCAACACGTCTCCTCTTCTCACTGCCCGGGACCAAAGATCAGTCAAAGTCAGCAGGAACTGGTTGGGTATTTACCTCGAATCCCTCCCACGGTCTTTGCGGCACTGCCTCCCAGTAGATAAAACTACTTTTTTCTGCTGTGAAGCAAGGACTGCATCACCCTGTGCTTGTTGGTTGAGCAACTCAAAGAGCTGGAGAAGATTCTCCAAAGCAACACAATAAGCCGTGCTACACAACTAAACCCAGCCCTGATCGGTATTTTGTTGGGAAGACAAAGTAATATTCTCTAGCCCAAAACAGACAGAAAGGTCCTATTTTTTCCACGCTGGTTAAAAATCCAATAGAACAGAGATATCCTGGAAACGGATCAACTGAGAGAGGTTCAACTGCTGGACTCACCCTGCAGCAAAAAAACCCCAAAACCCAAACCAACCCCCAGCACCCAGCCTCCTCCATGTTTGCTGGTGCCAACTGGACAGACCTTACATGGCATTTTAGAAACCAAAAGGAAGTTTGCCCCACAAGAGTGTCACACTTGCCCTCAACAATGGTACAAATCCACCCCAGCCTCTCAAAGTCATTTTTTAAAAATATATAAAATGTGGGACCACTAGAGAATTTAATGCAATGAATTCTGCTGCTTATTAAATTTGCGACAGAAAAATTGGCTGATTCGCTTTATACCCAAGTCTTTGGAACAGATTTTTTTTCTTTATACAACTTTCAAACAAATGATAATTGAAAATCAGTAAAAGGGTGTAAAAATATCCCCTAAAGAACACAAAATAGATTTCAGGAATCAATGGTGCTCCGCCAGCATGTTTAACCTGCCAAAATGAAGTGTTAATCACAGAAATAAGATACCATATTAGGTTTATAAACTAATGAAACTAGAAAAAGCAGCATGCGTGACACCGTAATTAAGCAGCTGGAGCAGAGCCAAGCCTGTGTAAGTTGATAACCCTGGCACTGTCTCTGGCAGCAAAAAGGCAGGTCTGCAGCGGGTTGATACGGCCGGCACAGTTGTTAATTCAATAACGGGCAATCTATAAACACCGCTAATTGCGGATGTGAAAACCAGCGGGCACCCAGGTGGGTTTCATTCCAAAGAATAAAACACTTCGGAACGTGCTTCTGGAAATACCTTGCAAAAATCTCTGTCTTATGCACAGTCTTAACTCTGCCTGTCCGGCCTAACACTCTCATTGGGAGCGACTTCTGCTCAAAAAACCTAACGGCACGTTTCCCACAGACTTCTTCTGAACTTTATACAACCCAGAGCCATGGATTACCCCCTGCAGGAAACAAGCAATCCGGCATTCCCAGCCTCTGGACAGGATGGGTTCCTACATCTGAGGATGCTGGAATGCTCCTGAGCGAGCGCTCTTCAGATTTATTGTAATGCTGCTACTACAAGAGAAACACAGAAGTACAAATGCCCTCACAGAATAATTTTAAAAGCTCACTGTGAAGGAAAGAAGCCTCTCCTTTAAGCCAGCACTGAGTCAAAGCAGCGTCTTACCACAAACCTGTTCCCAGCTTGGCTACTGAAGGCAACAACTTAAGTGCTGGAGCGTGTCCAGAGGAGAGCCACCAAGCTGGTGAGGGGTCTGGAGAACAAGTCCTACGAGGAGAGGCTGAGGGAACTGGGCATGTTGAGTTTGGAGAAGAGGAGGCTGAGGGGGGACCTCCTTGCCCTCTACAACTACCTGAAAGGAGTGTGTAGAGAGGTGGGGCTTGGCCTCTTCTCCCAAGGGAATAATGCCAGGAGCAGAGGAAATGGTCTGAAGTTGGGGCAGGGGAGGTTTAGATGAGATATTAGGAAGAATCACTTTACTGAGAGGGTGGTCAGGCACTGGAACAGCCTGCCCAGGGAGGTGGTGGAGTCACCATCCCTGGAGGGATTTAAGAAACGTGTAGACGTGGCACTTCAGGGGATGCTCTAGTGCCTGAGATTGTTGGGTTGTGTTTGTTTGTGGGTTTTTGGGGTTTTTTTGTGGGTTTTTGTTTTTTTTTTTTTTTGGTGGTTGGACTTGATGATCTCAAAGGTCCCTTCCAACCATGAAGATTCTGTGATTCTGTGAACTGTCATCAAGTCATTTTTATAAATTCTCCTTTTTGCCCACTGCACTTTCCTCTCCTGCTGAAAACTGACACTATCAGATATTTATACTACCAAGAAAAGTAAATTCTAAGAATAAAGTTGCCTAGAAAAATGGGAATAAAAGCAAAGACATGGGAAAAGTCAGAACAACTTTTCCTTCAAGAAAATCCTTTTCCTTCAAAGACACCTTGTCTCTGCCATCCGGAGAGTCCAGCGTGGCCGCTGGGCAGCGAGCCCCAGATAAATGTATGTGAAACTGGAACCGATTGCCATTTAAATAGTCCAAACAGCAGGTGTATCTGGAAAAGCATCATTTTTGGCTGTGGTGCACAGGCTGTGATGGCACTTCTGTCCCGATTGGTTTTAGAAAGACTCAGATGCACCAGAACCAGAGAGACCAGACACAGTAAAACTTCAGACAGACAGACTTGCCCAGACTGAAAGGCCACAGGCTCATGGGCACCTTCCCCGGGAGAAACAGCGCCGAAGGTTTACCTTCAACGTCGACGCTAAGGTAGTTGCGCACTTCGTTCAAGATGAAGTTTATGTCTTCCTCCGTTGGGATGGGATGGGAGGTGACGTCGGTCGGGCTGTCGGTGGTCCCTGCGATAGTCATCTTCTCCCACGGCAGGAAGAAGATGACTCTGCCATCGCTGGTGGCAGGGTCAAGCAGGCCCATGTTATCGGGGCTGAAACGAAGAAGGGATGGGGTTCAATAGGGGCCGCGGGTCACCAGGGGTTCTGTTCTTGCACACCCGGTACCCCGCAAAGTATCATTACCGTACCTTTGTTCTTAGGTCAAATAATTAAAAGAAATATTTAAATAAATCAGAGATTTCCCACGTGGCCACGAGCTGGCTTTAAACGGTAGCCCCAGAAGTTCTGAGAAATAAGGCCCTTCAAGGTGATGCTCAGCTATTCCTACAATTTGATTTCCTAAGCAGGTTAGCAGACCTCTACCTAAATCGAGCAACGGCATCTCACATCTCCATTCACTCGGGAAAGCCTGCCTCGCTGCAATTTCAAATACAAACATTTGGAAATTTAAAAACAGCAATTACTTGAGACTCATTATGGAATGAATGACCGCTTTTAATCCAGAACTGGACAACGCTTTATGTTATGCCACAACGGCAAAGGGAGGCTGACACAGAACACACGTCGACACGGAAAGGGTAAGAACAGAACTCGAGTTCTGTTTGGGTGCGTCTGTCTATGTGTATAACAACAAAAATTAAAGATGAAATATTATTAACGCAAATCATCAATTACCTGAGCCCGAAACAGAGGACAAGAGTAAAAACATAAAACATCTCAACGACTTTTGCAATTCCCAATAAAGGTGGGGCGGGAGGGGCAAGGTTTAGCAATGGAAAGAAAAAGGAGAGAAAACAAGAGCAGAGGAAGATTGAAACCACAAGTGCTGGGAGAACGTTGGAACAGTAAATTCCCGGTGTCCGGAAACCTCCTGCCTCTCCAACGGGAACCCCTGGGCTCCCCAGGGATACGCTCCCACTGCTCCCAGCTCCTGCAGTCCTCAAATGGGAACCAGATTTTGGGGGAAAAAGAAAGCAAAAGGGACACTAATTGGATGCTACTACCCAGAGATTTGTCATGTATTTATGGCAGTGCCACAAACAGAATGATTCAGTTCTTCCTACAGCAAATTTTAATTTATGTATTAATGTTTTCTGGTACAATGTAAAAAAATAAAAATAAAAAATCCACAGGTACAACCCCAGTTACCCTCATAACTTACGGAAGAGCTCTGCTGAGAGTTCAGAGAGCAAAAGGCTTCTACAAACCCTTCAAAGTAAACAGCTTTTATAGGAAAGCGTTTAAGCTGCCCCTTTTTTTTGTTGTTTTTATTTCAAGGAAAGATGCTGACTTTCATCTCAGGTGCTGGAAGTCCTAAAACAATCTGCCTTCAGGTTCCGCACCTTTTCCCAAGAGCAGGACAATACGGAAGACTCTGGAAGGAGGGCAGGAGGGAGGGATTTAGGTGGGAATAAGGTCCATCCGCGGGGAATAATTCCATGGGCTCCAATAACCACTTCCACAATAAGCCGAAGGCGGACAAAGACCTGTTTGGATATGAATTACCCACCGAGGAGAGCCGCGAGCAGGACCATTGAATATTTCATTTTTTAGGGAGTCTAAACTGCTTACTGAAGGTAAGTTTTCAATATCTGGAAAGGCTAGAAGAGAAGCTGAAAATTTCATATATAGCATGTATATTAGAACATTTTTTAGATGATATTTATAGACCGCTTGAGCATACAGATGGAGAAGTACAATTTAATAGGGGAAGTCAACACAGATTTGTGAAAGGTAAATCACGTCAGACAAATGATTACTTTTTAAAATGAAAAAGCTATTGATTTAGAGACAGAGGAAACTAGAGATTTAATATACAGTATCAGAATATTCAGAAAACTTTATACATTTTCTCAAAAGTATGATTTTTTTTTTTTAATGTGATTTCAGAAAATCTGTTAAAAATAAGGAAGAGAAACAAGTAAAGACTTAAAACTAAGTTTCACCACAACACCTCGGACTGAAGGGTTTGCAACTAGATTTCACAGGAAATGATGGCTTCACTGAGGGCAAACTGGGTCTTCAAAAATGGTGGCCTTCTATGATGGGGTTACAGCAATGGTGGACAAGGGAAGAAGAACTGACATCATCTGCCTGGGCTTGTGCAAAGCACTGACACTGTCCTGCTCGACATCCCGGTCTCTGGATTGGAGAGACAGGGATTTGATGGGTGGAGCCACTTGGTGGATGAGGAACTGGCTGGATGGTCACACTCAAAGAGTGGTGGTCAATGGCTTGATGTCCCAGTGGATACCAGTGGCGGGTAGGGTTCCTCAGAAGCTGGTACTGGGACCACGTCCCAGTTGTTGTTCAACGTCTTCTAACACCTGGAGTTGGGGTGTTCAGCCTGGAGAAGAGAGCACTGTGGGGAGACCTTCCAGCCCCTTCCAGTCCCTCAAGGGGCTCCAGGAAAGCTGGGAAGGGACTCTGGATCAGGGAGGGGAGCCCTAGGAGGAGGGGGAAGGGTTTGACCCTGAAAGAGGGGAGATGGAGCTGAGATGTGGGGAAGAAGTTCTTTGGTGGGAGGGTAGTGAGAGCCTGGAACAGGTTGCCCCAAGAAGCTGTGGCTGCCCCATCCCTGGAGGGGTTGAAGGGCAGGTTGGAGGGGGCTTGGAGCCACTTTGCGTGGTGGGAGGTGTCCCCGCCCAGGGCAGGGGGTGGCACCGTGTGGTCTTCAAAGTTCCTTCCCACCCAAACCATTCTGTGATGAGAAAGGATGAAACAATTTTCCATATGCCAATTAATTTGCAGAATTAACGACTACCGGCTATCCTGGAAGCTCTCTCTCAATCTCCTAATGCTATGCTTATTCCATCTTATATAAATAACTGTACAGCCACCAAAACAAATGAAAAATAAGGTGTTTCCCAACAAAAAGCAGCACATTAACACCTAAACATTGGCTGTTCTGGAGCGCCTCTGGAGCCACGCTGCTGCACACCAGGAATGCTTCGAAACAACATGTTTTCATAAGACATGGATTCTTAAGATTACAGAATGGATGCGAGAACGTGGTACGAGCTGCAGCAATATCAGCCATTGCAGGATTTCTCTAGTGATCTTTAAAGGCTACTAAGATGGGTAAGTTCAGGACTGTAAACTCTAATATGAAGTACAAAGCAATGCCTTTACACAGAAATCTAGATGCAAATGGCCTTGGAGTATAATATGGATGGACCTGAAGGGACTCTGTCAGCAAAGAAACATTAAGATACGCGGCCAATAGTAGGATATTGAAGAGTTGACTTCAAACAACTGAAGAAGTTTGGAGTATGTCTACTTTTTAAAAAGCTTCCTTTTCCAAAAAGCAGTTAAATTGGACAATGTATGACCAATCAGGAGAGAATCTTGAAAACAGATGATTAAAGTACACCCAGAACCTAAGAACCTATAGACTCCTGAGCTGATGAAGATGCTTTAACTGAAGGACAGATCAGAACTCTTGAGTTTGAAATTTCAGGTTCATTCCTAGACATGAAATAAGAGCATTTCACAGAGCAGATGCAGGGGAGGTCTCTAGCTGAAGGTGCATTTGACCAAAGCACCACAAATGCAGTTAAAGAACAAATCAGCGACTTTCCCTCGGGTAGAACTAGGGTGGAACAGCCAAGGTTACCTGGAGTCCGGAAGGCAGAGCAGAAAGGAAAAGTCAAGAAAGATGGAAAACATCTGAAATTTGTGAGAAAGGGAGGGGAGAAATGTACTGCACTCCTAGAGACACTTCAGGCAGGAAGGCTATCAGAAAAATGTAGCCCAAACCTTCCCTCGTGTTAGCAGATAATACGCTTAAACAATAGGGAGTGAGAGAGACTGAACTGCAGCTACTGGAATAGAAACGTGTGTGCTAAAAATAGAATTAATGAGAGGAGGAATACTGGGACTATTAATGAAGAACATAAATGAGTAAGAAACCCATGGGAAATGAATGCATTAGGTTAACATTAGTTTTACAAAATCTTAATTATGTTTATATCTAAAAACCTCTACCTGTTAAAAAATTGTCATTCGTGCGAGCGCGGGCCAAAATTCCACAAAACATTTCCCACCCGGCAAGCGGCCGCGGCGCGATGCCAGGCTGCGTTGGCTGAGGAGCATTCCTCGGCACCAGGAGAAGACCTGACAGAACCAAGGTTAAATCCCAGGAGCCTTTCCCATTTAGCAGCCAGTTCCTGGGCTGAAGCTCTCCCACGTGAAGGAAAGGCGGTTTGATCTCATCAGCTGCGCTGCGGAGGCAGCACGTGGGCAGATCCTGTTCTACACGCACAGTAATGCCCACACGGTGACATACACAGGGGAACAAGGAGAACAAGAATTCTCGGCATTTCCAATTAAAATTATTAGCTTATTACAGAATAAATAAATTGGAGCCCTCGTGCGCATCAAGCCAGCTTCTACTTTGAATTTACGAAGTGAGCCAAAGTTTTAAAGCTTCACACGTTTTTGCTGTAGGGCCATAAAGTCAATCACTCACGTCCTTCTCGCGGTACATGAGGAAAAGAGAATTACAACCCATTTCCCCACACTGCTCGGGCTTTAAAGCAGCTCTCAGCTCATTTTCCCATTTTTCAGGTGGAAAGAGACCAAAAAAAAAAGACCAGAATGCGAGAGTGATTTTAGACTAGCCCCAAAATGCCTCAATTTTACAGTCTCTGGCCGTGTCCTGTTGGGACACCTCCTGCAAAACCAACCTGTTGTGCACTGGAAATGGGAATTTATCTTCCCAGAGGAGCACGCTGCTGCCATGGAAGGCATTATTGTAAGTGCACTGTATCAACAGAGCCAGGCTAAGTCCATAAACGTGAATTTCCATTAGGATGCTAATGACTTCAGGAACCAGAGGTAATATTTGAGTTTCCACTGACAAGGCTTTTTCCTTGGCAGAAGAGGGTTTGGTTTTGCAGCAGAAATGAGAGAAGCAGCAGGGATGGGCAAGGGGGGCTGGCGGGGTGCCACGGGGACCTCCTCTGTGACACAGTCCCACCAGAACCACCACGGGAGGGTGGCCTTGCGTCCACAGCAGCGCCAGAACTCAACCCTGTTACTTTGAAGAACTTCTTATACTGTCGATACCCTGCGTTCTCATTTCCCATGAGCAGAGTCGTAACGTGGCACTGTCACAGCACACAGAGTTTCAGATTTTCGTCCAGAGAAGCTGTGGCTGCCCCATCCCTGGAGGGGTTCAAGGCCAGGTTGGAGGGGGCTTGGAGCAACCTGGTGTGGTGGGAGGTGTCCCTCCCTGCCCAGGGAAGGGTGTGGAACTGGGTGGGCTTTAGTGTCCCTTCCAACCCAACCCATTCTGTGATTCTATGACATTTAATAGGACAGGAGGTTTTGTATGAAGGTGGGAATCTCTCTGGAAGGTTTTAGATGCTGAAGGGGGGCGAACAAGCAGTCAGGACACTCAACGCAAGCTCATTATTAAAAAAGGTGCCTTTCACGAGCCTGTTGTAGATGCTCTGCCTAAAGGCCCTCCCGCTTCAGCAGGAATTCTGCCCTGGTGAGGTTTAACTAAGAACTACAAGACTTCAGCCTTTTCTGAATATATTAAATTGTTCTAATCAGCACAGTGCCAGAATCCTCTTTTAAACAACAACAAAAATAAAACAAAATTTTGCATTCAAAACTGCCGTAAAACCCAGAGATGCGTCTCTGCAGGCTTATTTATTAAAGACACCAGCAGAGAGAGTCCCAAACGGTTCAGGCTTTGAGTAATAGCGTTACCTGTAATAGCCAGGCATGACGATGTGCACGCCTGCGCTGGGCTGACAGATGTTGGATACTTCCTCATCATCCATTTTGCGCACAGAGTCTGTGAAGGGGCCCGTCGCGTTGATAACACACTTGGCTTTGACATCAAATTCCTGCCCTGTGAAAGAAAACAGTATCAATCACATCCCCCATTTGTTTCCCCGCGCGCTGACACCCTCTGTTATTAATCCATCTATGAACTTAACCTACTGTAAAGCACACCCTGCTTGTCTGAACAGAACAGCTGGCCGGGTTTTAAAAATTAACAAAGTTTTCACGTAACACTGGATTTGAAAGAAAATGCTTTACAGTGAAATTCTTATCTGGAAAGGCAGAAGGAGGCGGAGCGGGCAGAGGAAGCTGAGCTGAAGTCTGCCTCTCGAGCAAGAGAGATGGCAGGCTCAGCCCGCAGAGGTGGTAAATGGGATTGTTGCTGCAGAGCAGGTAGTGCTTCCCACTGTCACCTCTGCCTGATGGAAGGGTTTGGGTGTAAAGCTCAGCCCGACCCTGCCAAAACCCTGGGATGTGAGTGAAAACCTGAGAGCAGGTAGAGCTGACATTAACGCTCCCGGGGAAGGCGGCCCCTTTCCCGGTTGGTTGATGTTCACAACCAGCAGTGGCTCCCGCTCCTCCCTCCGTTCCTCAGTTCTGCCTTCCTCTGAGGAAGAGGAAGCCGTGCAGAGAGCCAGGGCTGCCCCCAGCCAGACGGACAGACGGACAGAGGGCGAAGGCGGGCAGGGGGCTGCCACCGGGTCCCCGCACCACCGTGCAGCGGATGAGAATATTTGATTCAGCAGCTATTCAAAACTTTACTGACGAGGTAAGGCAGATTGAGAGGTTGGATTTCAGCAGCGCTTCATCATTAACCGGCTTAGGGGGTGACAAAGTGAGTAAACAGAATAATTGAAGAGTGACTTAGTTCCAGATTTGCAGATGGCCAGATTCACACAGACTGGCTAGAAGGGGTCCCAAATAAACACACACATGTATGAGCAGAGGTACAAATCACAGATTAATGCTTATATACGTATGTATCTAAGCAAAGCATATAAGCGCATGGACACACACACAGGTCTCCGATTGGGAATTTCTTGCTAGTGAGCCAAAAGGTGTCCTACAGGTGCAGGGACGGACAGAAGAGCATCCCCAGCCATAAAGCTGATGTGTACAGAATCACAGAATGGTTGGGGTTGGAAGGGACCCCAAAGCCCCCCCAGTGCCACCCCCTGCCCGGGGCAGGGACACCTCTCACCACACCAGGTTGCTCCAAGCCCCCTCCAACCTGGCCTTGAACACACCATACGGGTGGAAAGGTGGGTGAGAGAGAGAGACAGTCTAGAGTTAAATTTTCCCTTTCTCAGAAATAAATATTCATGTAAGTACTGAGTAAATACTCATGACACCTCAGCATTCCTGAACAGGCAGTAGTTGAGGCTTGAGAAAGGTCTTCTGCCTGGCCTCAACGTGTCAGCCTGAGAGGTCTCTCAGCTCAGGGGAGTCACTGGCCATGGCCCACTGCCATCCAGGAGAGCCCAAAGGGTCTTTACTAGAATCGCTACTTATAAGATCCATGACATCGACTTTTGTCAGGCACTTTTCCACTTTGGCCCAACTTGGATGATAGTTATGGAACCCCAGAGCTTACTAGATCTTGGGGTCCTGGTTTCCCCTCTATTGTGGCCATGATCCATACGGTGTCAGTAATTATCTCCAAGTGGTCGGAGCTGTGGGGACCAGGAACACTGCTGTGTTCTTGGCCCATTGCTCTTTATCTTTTCTTTCTTTCAGGTTAGACCATTATGAGGGTGGTGAGAGCCTGGCCCAAGTAGCCCCGAGAAGCTGTGGCTGCCCCATCCCTGGAGGGGTTGAAGGGCAGGTTGGAGGGGGCTTGGAGCAAGCTGGTGTGGTGGGAGGTGTCCCTGCCCAGGGCAGGGGGTTGCACTGGATGGGCTTTAAGGTCCTTTCCAACCCAAACCATTGTATGATGACATTATGTTCTGGTCCATCGTGTTGCTACACAGCCCAGGCTGGGAGGGGGATCACGCTAAGCACTGAGTGGCCTGAAGCCGGAGGAGAGGGGGGAGAAGGTTGCCCCACCATGAGCCTGGAGGACACACAGACAGACGGTCCTACCTGTCAGGACGTCCCTGCAGCGCACCCCGCAGACACGCTCCTTCCCGCTGGCCGGGTCTGTCCTCTTGAGCAAGCGCAGCACTTCGGTGTAATTGGTGGTGGCAGCGCCGTACCTGGCAGCGGTGAGGGCGATGGCGAGGTTCATCCGGGCGTCGTTGTGCTGTCCTGCAGCGGGGGAAGGACACCAGTCACCTCCAGCCACGCACCCGTGCTACGGAAGCGTGTCACAACCGATCTGTCACGTCTGTCCCTGTCACATCGAATAGACGTGACGGCTGCTCCCGTCCGAGGAGGATTATTTAAAGATACATCCCCTCCGCTGTGCCGCCAGCAGCACGACCAGCCTTCTCCACCCGAGACCCCCGACACCCCGGAACCGAGAATCACCCCTCTGTGGCTCGCTTGTTTGAGGGGCCAGCCAGAACTAACCAACAATCCCCGGTAGCGGAGGTACCACACGACACCCAGCACCTGAGAAACCACCTTTCAGAGACTGTGCCAAATTATCACCTTTCTCTAACTGTTTGGCTTTTTTTTTTTTTCTTGTATATGCATTTTAACTTCCCAACATACAACATAAAAGCATCAAAAAGAGAGAAATAAGCAGACAAGAATTAATGAAGGATTCTTAACATATATCATTAAAGATTTATTACTGAAATTCCCTCGTTAAAGAAAACCAAGAGAGAGGCGGAGGGACCACGAGGGGAAGATGATTAATTACTTTGAAATACTGGCTTCACCTGAGACTTTTCCTATTTATTATTGCCACTGGAGTTAAAGTCCTGGACGCTGGCCGGAAAGAATTACTATACATTGAAGGGGCCAGGCTCTGTGTGTCCTGAATAATTAATTCAGCAGAGGGCTAAACTTCCCGAGGTACGGTTCACTTCCCCAAGTGTTTGAACCACTTCTATCAAAGATAATACTGATAAAGTGATAAATTTGTAATAGATATTGTAGTTGATTTATGTTGCCAGCATTCCCAACGTCCAGTATAAATGGTTTATGTAAAGTTTGGTCCTTCTGATTCCGCCTGTGCAATCTCCAACCGCTGCGCAAATGATCTGTTCCTCACTAAAAGGGCACAGTTATAAAGATGGGATCAATGGCCTCGGAGGTGCCACCTCCCCTCCCCAGACCCCTCATTCTAAGGCAGGAGACGGCACAGCGCAATCCGTCTTCGAGTACCAGAAAAAAAGAAAGTTCTGGGAAGCGTAGAGAAACAGAAACATGATAAAGCACCGATGAAGAAACAAACAGTAACTCCAGCCCAGCTGCGCAAACAATGCCCGGAATAAACTGCAGAGAAGAACAGGAGAAGAACTGAGCAAGGTGTCAGGAAAAGTTGGGGATGCTCCATCACACAAGGGGCATGAGACTAAACAACCATCTGTCAGCAGCGGCCGGCACATCAGTAAATAAATGCATCACCATTTATGCCGCGGCGGCGTCAGGGGATGGAGAAAATGACCTTACGAGGTTCACCTCAAACCTTACCGTTTCAAGGCAGGGCTGCGAGAAGGTACATCTCGTGTGTAGAGGGAGCACGAGACGGGAAAGAGACAAAGAAGAGCCCCAAGGTGCATTACAGGGTCTGCTTCTGAGCAAAGCAGAACCCAGCACGTACTCCGGAGAAACGCAGGGGATGCTCCTCCAGCCCCCGGTCAAAGGCTTTGGGAAGAGCATTGCCCTGGAGACATCCTTCTGTGGTGGTGCTCCAAGGGGGGCTGCCTGACCCACGCGATACTGCAGGGCTTGGCTTTAGGGGGCGAGAAATCCAGCACAAACCAGAAACATCACCCTCAAACCACTCCAAAGCACCCCTTCCCGTGCGCTGGGATTTATTCTGGTATTGCAGAAGGACCTGGGGGCCAAGAGGGTTCCTCCGGTTACTTGTTGATCCATCCCTCACCAGTTTTCTCTTGCTGTCCCCGTTGAAGGTGGTACCCAAGAGGAATCACTCCTCCCCGGCTCTCCCGGGCTGGGGTTCATCACACAATTTCCAGCGTTGGCCAATATTAGCTTTGGTCTACGGGAAGCCTTTCTGTTTAAATTTTGCAAGTTTGCCTCCTCCCGGTTTCGTGACTTATTTATCCAGACCCAAAGGGATCCGGAGAAGCCAATCAGCAGAATAAATGATGTGGAAACAGGTGTAATTTCTCCAAAGAACAAGCATCTAAGTAACAAGTGTTGGTTAAGCCCCAGATCCAAGAGCTCAGGAATTTATCATCCGTGGAGAACACCACTGCAACAGTTTGGTACAGACTGGGTCACAATACAAGAGTTTTTTATACTCTGGAACAGCTTTTTTTTCGCTATTAAAGCCCTCCAACTCACATGTGCACATTTCCCCCAGATGATTACATTAAAATCCTGCACTTTACACGCAATTATTTTTTCTCTCGATGTCTGAAGAAGCGGCTGCTGTTCCTCCATGCACACCCCCTGTTACAAAGGCACTGGAGCCAGACCAGTCCTGACTACAGCACCACTCACCGTTGTCAAAGCGGATTTTCTGCTGATTAAAGTAAAACTAGCTCTTTACACGTGTGCTGGTTTGGAATCAGGAATGATTATTATTCCAAAACGTGTGCCGGTACTGAGCTGAGCTGTCCCACTCTAGAGAGAGATGGAAGGATGGCAATGCAAAGACTCTGCATCTCAACCTTTTTGACTTTCCACTTCCCCAGGGAAGATTTAGCGACCCCCAGACCCAAGACAAAAGCTCCTCCAAGCTGAACCCCCTGCAGAGCAGACATGTAAAGCTTTCCTGACCCAAGCACTAGCAGAGTGTTCAGGAGATGCCCAGGAGCCCCAAGGCACAGCTGTGTGCTAGAGGCTTCCACGGGGGGTCCTGGGGTACCTACTTCAGACAGCTCTGCACCCGTGGCCCTTCACAGCAGCCCCGGGAACTCCACAATTACCCCCTTTTGCTACCAGAGGTAACCCCTCTATGATACCATAGGGCTTTTTTCCAAATGTTGTCAGCCAAAAAGTTATTTTACAATGGCTAAACTGCCTTATTTGGCATTCTTCTCCATCAATGTGTAACCCCTGAAGATCTCCTAACTCACCTGTAGGCAACACAGAGAAATTCTAATTCTGACGTTCACCACCAGCAGATGTTCACCAACACCCTGCCCTGGAGAAGTCACTGCTGCTCCCATCACATTGCTCCAGGGCTGGTCTTGAGAGCGCTTGTTTGTTGTACGCATGTCAGTTGTCAGCAGGACACATCCCAACTTCAGTGAGATGCAACCCAAGGTTGGTGAGATGCATCCCAACATTGGCAAGATGCATCCCAACGTCAATGGGACACATCCCAATGTTGGCAAGATGCATCCCAACGTCAATGAGATGCATCCCAACATCAACGGGACACGTCCTAATGTCAACAGAAAGCGTCCCAACAGTGCTGTGAGGGGCAGCCACACCTCAACATCCCTGGAAGGAGGGTCCAAGAGCCAACTGATGGAATGTGTTTAGTTCTCTTTGCAACTCCTCCCGTGGTAGCTCTCAAAAATAAGAGGATGCTAAAAATGACTGAAAGGATTTAAACAAGAAAAGCTGAAAGAATCATCCATCTCAATATTCACTACTGTCATCTGCTTGTGATACAGTAACAATGGAGTCACACTTTAATTCTCATTGAGAGTCATCAGCCCAGCTTCTAACAAACCACTGGCCTAAGTGCTTTCATTAAGTTAGCACGGCATCTTCTTAAATAACCCCTTATTCTCAGAAGGCAAACTGCTGAAGACATTTAGTGCGTGAGGACATTTTGTGTAAGTCTGTCCTACACCATGTTGAGACCAACAGTGATGCCATTTGGTTTATAATTTCTTTTTTTGTGTAATTTAGGAAAATTCTATTTTCATTCCTCAGTAGCAAATGTTGTATTTCTTCAAAGCCGAACAGACAATGCTTCCGTTGGCACTGAGAGCATCCTCCCACAGCGCGCACACAGCGTACGTTCCATTTTATTTTTATCGATGCTGAGCCAGGGCCAGCAGCGGCAACAAAGCCCCCAGACTGCAGGGATTTGTTTGTGGCTGACTGGGAAGAGTTGTGTGAAAACCACGGTGCTAATAAGGCACTCTGGTCCTTCTGGTATGTTCTGTCCCGTGTCACACTCTGGCACCCGTCACTTTTACACCAGTTCCCGCTTTCTCCTCTGCCAACCCATTCAGCTGAAGATAACCAGCGTACACAGAAGCCAGTGACTGCATTTTAATTTTTTATTTTTTTTTTTTAAGAAACTGGAAGCTGTTTTAACCCTAAGAAGCAACTTTTGCTCATGGTAACCTTTTTTTTGCTAAGAAGGAACACTTGCTCAGCAGGTGTACCTGTTGCACAGCAATTAGGCCTCTAACAATGCACACAAACATCATTGTTTTGCCCCAAATACCCTCTGGTGGGTCCTGCAGCCACATGGCTCTAATTTGGGGCATCGCAAACTTCTTGCTTTAAACAAAAGGTTGGTCCCTGGAACAGACCCGAAATCCTCCTCACCCTTCCTGAATTTACAGCCCTTGCTGATTTTAGGCACAGCCAGTTATTGCCGGGGAGGTCAAGTTCAAGGGCGAGCTGGACACTAGCCATGCAAGAAGCCCTGACAGTCTTAATGAGCCTTCCCAGGAGGGCACGTCTCTCCACAGACCCACCCAGCACGCTGCCTCCCAAAGGAGAAGAGCAATATTTGGAGGAGACCACTAGGCCCACAGTACAGCCACGATTTTACATCCCTACAGAATGCAGCCATACTAATAACTAGGGGTTTGGGTTTTTTCCTTTTAAAAAGCTGAGGGGATAAAGGCAAACTACACACTCACAAATTAATCTGTTGCTTGTATGTTACTGCTTTACTGCCACCAGTGAGCTGCGCTGATTTAAGGAGAAGACTGAACTGCAGGTCACGAGCAGTCCCTTGGATCTGGAACGTACCCCAAACCCTACCACCCGGCATCCCAGCGGGGATGTTCCTGCCTCACCACAGTGATGGCACCCTAAAGCACCCAGGTTCCACAAGTTAATTTAAATATATATTACCGAACCTATACGTTACAATTGTACATCAGCCTTGCACCAGGGAATTGCATGCACACAGTAAAGAAAATCAAATCATTTCATGTGCAGGACAGTTTTCTTGTTGTCTATATACAAACTATACCAAGACCTCACTGAATGTAAGGCTGAGGAGCGGTAATTCTACACCGCTGTACAGAACTGAGGTACCAGGACCGCCCACACTCTCTACAGAATCATAGAATTAATTGCACAAAGAGTTTTACTACAAGCATTAAAATAGGCACTCAGCATCTGTTGAAATGGGTTCCACCCAAGGGAAATGGGTTCTACCCAAGTTTGGGCATTAGGAATCAGCTGGAGTGACCCAAAACTGCTCCAGACTTGGCGGAGAAGGAACTCAGTGAGCTCTTTTCCCCCAAACATCAGTAAAGTCAGAGGTAAACAACAAATTTGACTCGTGACTCACAAGTCCTTACGAACGCCCTCAGACCCAACTGTCTCTTGCTCTCTGAATCACAGAAAGCTGAGGTCAAGTACCTGAATTCTGCCCCCCACCGTGGTGTCTGGGCTGCTGAAGTATGGCCCTGCCGGGTGGGAAGAATGAAACACAGATATCTAAGTGTGCACTTCGCACCAGAAAAAAACCCACACACCCCAAATATTTTAGCTCCTTAAGATCTGCCCTAAGACGTAGATATTTTCAGCCGTCACTCTGTGGGAGCTTTAATGGAAAGGAAGGTCTTGAGTGTGGCCTTCGCACAGGTCAATTCATTCTAGCAGCTTACTCGGATTCAAGACGTCCAGTTTAAATAAACCAGGAGTGGTCATTTAAAATCATTTCTTGCTTCCTCCACCAGCTCAGACCCCAGGAATAAACTTCTCTGTTCCCACGAGCGATGGAGGTGACAAGGAGACCATCAGCCTCCGACCTCCAGGTTCTGCTCCTCAAGGGTCTGGAAGGTCTAGTGCCCATTGGCCACCAATGGCCGCATTTATCACCCGTAACACACCCCAGAGTGTGTGGCAGAGACCGCCCCCGGTGTGACAGAAACACGATTTTAAAAGAAAAGCTTAAAAAACTGCAGAAATTCAGGATTGTTTTCATAAGGCAAGATGAAAAGGAGAGGAGGAACCCGTGACCAAAACAAACTGCACATAGGGATGAAAACAAGATCACAGCAAAGATTAGGAAATTAAAGAATGATACATTCAAATTTATATACAGAGTTATAAACAAATGAGTAACACCAGCATGAGACAGGAAGCCCATTAAAAGCCTTTTTAAATAAAAAAATAAAAAGCCACTCTACCCTGAGAATATCTGCCTAATCAACTCTACTGCCAAGTTATGGCACAGAAGCTAAAACTCCTATTGAAAATCAGATCTCAGCATAAAAAACTAGCCCAAATATCCCGGCACATCGAGAGACAAAATTTGGAATTACTGTTCTGTGCCAGGGCTTTATAACGATGTTGTTTCCCACTCCTTTTGTATCAGCCTTCAACCTGTCACTCCAACCATACCGCAACGTCAGGGGAAGTGAAAGCACAGTGTTAAAATGAAACTAAACATTGTCACTGTCAGTTTATGGAAACCACGCTAAAATGTCACTGGGAACAACTGTCAGGGCAGCTCTGCTGTGGCCGGGCCACCGCGCCGGGCAGGAAGGGGCTGGTGCCAACACGGCTTATTGTGTGCCCGTGAGGCACGAGGGCTGGGCAGCCATGGAACGGCTCAGGTTGGAAGGGACCCCAAAGCCCCCCTAGTGCCACCCCCTGCCCTGGGCAGGGACACCTCCCACCACACCAGGTTGCTCCAAGACCCCTCCAACCTGCCCTTCAACCCCTCCAGGGATGGGGCAGCCACAGCTTCTCGGGGCAACCTGAGGGACTGGAAGGGGCTCCAAGGTCTCCCTGGAGCCTTCTCTTCTCCAGGCTGAACCCCCCAACTCTCTCAGCCTGTCCCCACAAGAGCCCTCCCAGCACCCACACTAACAGGTTCCATTTGGGGCAAACCTAGCTTTTCCCACCGCAGCAGGTACTTTTGAAGCCTGGATGAAGCGGTGATGGGTCTGGCAGGTACCGCACGGCATGTGTGGATCCACCCCATCCATGGAGAAACCACAGAGAAGCATTTTAATTGATAATGTTGCCCCGAACCCCAAGAAACCCAGCAAACGGCTACAGAACCAGGGCAGGAGGTGCTGGGTGAGGAAAACTCCTGGGACAGGGGTTGTTCCGTCCCCGTACACCCACAGACACAGGGGGCAGGAGACGGAGCCCTGAGACACAGGGGCATCCCCTAGTCCCCTTCCCCCCACGTACGCAGGGGAGAACATACACGTTAACTAATGACCGACTAGTAAGTGCACATAAAGCGCCCAGGTATAAATTACAGGGCAGTTCCAGGCTGGGGTGGAGTGTCCCCCCTGGAAGCCACGGCACTCCAGGGAACGCTCCCGTGTTTGTGGCACCACCTGCAAATAACCTCGTTTTGCTCAGGAATAACCTTAGATCTTTTCAGCTAAGGCCATGGAAAGAATTATTCCCTGTTCACTTCTTAAGGGACACAAACCCCATCCCTTGCTTATACGAGCATTAAAAAGAAAAAAAAAAAAAAGCCAAGCGCGAGGCAGGGAATTCACTAGAATATTCATCATTTCCAACCTTAAACCCAGCGCGTACAAACAGAGGGACCCAGCAAGTCAGAGAGCAAAGCCAATTTAATCTGCGGCTCCCCCGAGGTAAATGTAGTTCACAGTCCTGCCCCCACCCCAACCTCAGCCATAATCCCCGCTTCCTGGAGGTAGGAAAGCACTGGAGTGAGGAAAATTCTGCGGCGGGATATAATGATCCAAAATGACAGGGACAATAATGACAATGAATTTCATGTCTCCCAGTCATGAGCTGGGGGATGCTTGACTGGGCTGACTCACACAATTAAATCGTTACAGGTACGGCAGGAGCCGCAGTTATCATCCGCCTGGGCTCGGGGGGGACACGCCGGCGGCCGAGGGACGGGGAGCGCTGGGATGCTCCGTCCCCTCCTGTCGGGGACAAGCGGCTGCTCCCGCGGGGACGCTCCCGTCACCCCAGCCTTTGACAGAGGCAAAACTGGGTTAAAGAGGCAAAGCGTTCTGGACGATGGATGTTATCCCTCGTGAGGAGGAGGAGAGAGCTCTGGGGGGTGAGGCACAGCGCGGCTCCAGCACCCCCAGCCAGCGGAGACCCCAGGGATCTCACCCGGGAACGGGAAGGGCCGTTCGGAGCTGGTCCCCGCTCCCCTTCATTCTAGCGCCGGCCCCAAAAATACTGTGTCTTTTATATATTCAGCTGGAGACTCACACTCCACGTTACAGGCGTTTCCACTAGAGGCAGCCGGTGGTGCCTTCCCTCTGGAGCAGGATTTCCCGTTAGACACAGCACGGGACAAACACCCGGGAAAGCGCCGGGATACAGGGAATACGGGCAGTATTTTCCCCCCGTTACAGCCACAGTTAGTGTGCCCGCCAGGCTGCCTTCCCTCACCCACCTTCAGCTTCTGGAATACCATGAAATGGGGTGTATTTCACCGACAGAAAGGCTCTTTAGTGACAAACTGTCAAAGAGTTTTTATATCCCAGGAAGGGAAAAAAAAAAAGCCATGGAGTTGTCTGCATCTGTAATAGGGTAATACCCCCTTTCCAGCTCAACAGGCTCCAAATATTAATTTGTCAAATATGAATTATAAAGCTATAACATTTCATAATTCAGGACACACTCAAATACTAGGAAAAATAGCTACAAGAGCCTAAATAAAAAAAAGCATTTATTCCATTTTTGACAGCTTAATGAATGCCCTACTCTTTTGCATTGATTTTTGTGTGTGTGTGTGTGTGTCTGTGCGCGCCCAGGAAGGATTTCTCATGGGGTTTGCTGTAAACAAGGAAAGCTAAATCCTCTGCCAAAGCTTCCTTTTCTACCTTTAAATAACCTCCATATTACATATTCCAGGAGAGAATATATAGAAAAAATAGTGAGAACGCAGAAAGTAAAGAGCAATTACTTACATGGCAGCAAGCAATGGAAATTGGAGAAGACGACATTAAACAATCAAATACCTTGATGTGGCCAAACACTCACAGAAGTAGTGCAAGCTAATTCCTGCTGTCAGAAAACAGCAGTAAATTCAAAGAGCAGGGTCAACAAAGCCCTAAAATCTTAAATTCACGACTGATTCCAGAAAACGGGCTTTCCTTACGCACCCAAAGGCTCACCTCGCCAGGCAACATACGTTAACAACCCACTCCGCGAGAACCTCGGGAGGGAACAAGCACCCGTCTCCAAACCAACTGTGCCCCTCGGGATTCCCGAACGCCCTGAACCGAAACATTCTGGCCAGTTGGGATCCCCGCGTTAATGTCCTTCCCGGCTCCTACCACCACGGACTCCGTGTAATTGAAATGGAGATGAATTCCTCCCTTGGAAGGGCTGTGAGATAATGCCGGCTGCGAGGCGAGCCCCGGCCCCGGCGTCTCCCCGCTGCCTCCTCCCTGGGCTGCCTAAGTGGAAGTGACAGATCGCTGCTCAGATAGCAGCCGCGTTTCCCCCCCCCCAAAATGTTGCCTTTTTGCTGTTCAGGAGTATCCTAACGGCAAGGAATGCTAAATGCGGTCTGACATGTACCCCTAAGAAACAAACTTGTGAGTTGCGGCTTCAAAGGAAGCCTTGAATAAGTAGGACACGTTGTGTACACCCCGGCTAACATCCAACATATGCTCCAGTTTCCTGCTGCTCAGACGGAGCAAGAATAGCCTCTGGGAAAGGCTCTGACTTGCTCTTGCTGGTACTTCCAACATTTACAATCTACCATTTATTTTTTTATTATTATTTTTGCCTGTATAAATAATTTAAAAAAAAAAAAAAAAAGTAATTAAGACGACCCCGGCAACATTTCAGAACCCAACGTCTCCATGAATAATGGATTATCTGACGTGCCGCCAGTTTGATCCGCAATTAGGAAGCCAAACAAAGGGCACTGCCGGTCTCTCCCCGGCCAGAGGACGCTGCCACCAGCACGGCGTAGCCGGACGGGAGGCTCCCTGGCATCAAAACCTCACCGACACCATGAGGGGCTCTAATTGCTGCCTTTGGTGGGGGCGATACCCAGGGAGACACGGCTGGAGGGTGCCATTAACAGCTACAGACACAACGCGGGATAGAGCCAGGGACAGAGAAACGCAAGAAAACAAGATGCAACTACATTTAATTGCACCTGTAGAAGCAGGTAACAGAGGCCACTCTTAAAAGGCCAATTTATTTATCCGGTACTTAGGGAAGACAGAGAAGGGATGGACAGAGAAGATAAAGCTATGACCTACTTTAAGACATATATACATACCTCCCACCATTATTTAATGCTCCATTTTATGACTAATCCTTCTGAAAGAACTAAAAGGAGTTTAATTCAACCTTATCTTCCCCTTCTCTACTTCAAGTTCAATTCCCTTCCCCTTTTGTCCTCTGTTCCTCCGGATTTAGGGCATGAAAGTGTACCATTAAAATTCAACCGTAATGATTTACAAGATCTGAAGTGGGCTTGCTGAAACCTTATCACTTAAAACAAATCTACTGTGGCCAGAACCCAGGTTAATTGATCAGGATAAAATAATGAATGTGTTAAGTCCACAGGGTGAGCCCACCTACACCGCGGGCTGCAGGCTGACCCACAGAGGTGTCACTACAGGCAGCATTTTAACTCTGGAACCTGGCACGGGAAGAACCAATTTAACACTGCAGTTGGAGATCTCATTCTGGATTAGGTGCAGCCTCAAAGTGCCCAAAGGTATATTATGAACTCACAAATTCGACACTTCAGTCCTTCAGAACCACTTTATTCTTGTAGGGAACTGAGGTATGTTGGAGCCTTGTGAGTTTGTTTCATTTTTTCACTGCAAAGTGAAAATTAAAACTCTTTAAATTCTGCATAAACCTGTGGATAACTAAGCTGTAGTCTTATAAGGAAAGCAAAATAAGGCCAGATCCACAGCATGAACAAGTAGTTTCACTGGCAGCAGAACCTAAGCCTATTTTTGCTATTTCTCACCAAATTGCTCTGTGCCTGCTCCTCTGAAGGACAGCAGTTACCTGATTGCATGGACCTTGTCGGGATAAACACACTCCCCTTTCTCCATTAAACCACTCTGCAATATTCTGTACATTTCCCCCTTTTTTTTTTTTCTTCATATTTTACTCTTCTGTGTCTCCAATAGTCAGAGTGTGGGGCTGTCTCCCTTTGCCTGGGCAGGCAAAGCCAGCAGAGACACCTCGCCCCCCCCAGAGCTGGGCACTCTATGGCTCACTCATGTTTCCCACTGGAAGACCACATGATGTCTCAGAGCTGTATTTTCATTTATTGCAACGCTGTTTAAAACAATTATTCGTCCAAGAAACTCGAGGACTGATTTTAAGGCTATGCTGTGAAGGGGTACCTGTAGAATGCTGGAGCACTGAAGAGCTGTGATACACCCAAACTATCTATTGCATCAGAAAAAACGTCAATAGATTATAAATAGATTTCAAGTTATAGTGCTCTTATGAGAAGTGTAATTACAGTGAAGAGAACCACTTCGTTCTTCTGGCGTGCTCCTGGGATCCCTTAAAACAGTCTAAGGGATAGCTGACGATAATGAAAAAATAAATCTGAATTACTTCTCTCTATGCTATTTACAGCAGCTCTTGTTACAGTACACAAAAAATACCACATAATCCCATAAAAATGCTGCTTCTAAACAACCTCTTATTTTCTCTAGACCTTAAAAACAAAACAGAGAAGATGTGGGCTCCATGAGATAAAGGAGGGACTCAATTTTTACTTAAATCTCACCCTACTCCCAAATAAGAACCTACATGTATATATTCCTGCACAAATATATAAATTTGTTTTGGTTGTTTTTTTTTTTAATTCTGCTGGGTTCTGTATGAGACAACTTGCAATTATCAACGTGCTTTTGCCAGAAGTCTCACAAACACTGTCTGAGTCCAGCGGGTGTCCAGAGTCCCCCCCACTTCTCCCCAGTAAAAAAGCCCCTATTGAGAACCTGCTGAATAGTGCAAATGCAGTTCTAAAAAGGGAAAAGAAGTACCTTTAGAATCAATTCTGTGTGAAGACCCTCCTGGCTGCCAAAAGGTCAGAAACTGCATCTTCAGGTACAAACTAACTGGAACTCCATCACTACTGAGGGGAATCAGTATTGGAGCTATTTATTCTTTGGAGGCTCCTGCAGGGCTGCAGCGAATCCACAGCTTTTTGCTGTCCCCAGAACACACGTGACAGTTGGGTATTACCCAGCACCAGGAGAGTTGTGCCCAAACTTTCCGTCTGGGAGGTGAAGTGGAAGAGGACTGGAGAAGGGGGAACACCGGTCTCGTTAAAAACACACCATGAAACAGGGCAGAAGTGTGATGCCAAGAGAAAACACTCCATCTTCTAGATCAGCCCCCATAACCCAGGGCATCAGGAGAGCAGCTCTGGCAGCACACCCCGGTACCCACACTCCAGCAGTACCCGGGCCGGCAGGTAGAATTCACACAAACTCAGTATTAAATTTCCAGACAAACAAGGTTTCTAGGCAGTCGTTT
Source organism: Calidris pygmaea (assembly GCA_003697955.1). Lineage (NCBI taxonomy): Eukaryota > Metazoa > Chordata > Aves > Charadriiformes > Scolopacidae > Calidris > Calidris pygmaea. The sequence goes on along the minus strand of QJSC01011232.1, from coordinate 708,316 downwards.
GTCAAATCAGGCAGCTAAACTCCACTGGGTTTGTGTCAGGTTGCCTCATGCACCTGCAGAGACTGACGGGACAGAGACAACGATAAGGAATTCTTTGCTGAGAAGACCCACGGTGGCACCTCCTGGTAGAACAGCAATGCCTTGGTGCCAGGCGTGTGCCACCCGCCGGGGCAAAACCACTGACCCCCTCTCACACCGCAAACATCAAAGCCTTGCAGAAAGCACCTTTGTTTTCCCTCATTTGGACAGCGGTTTTGTGTGTTACACACAAACATACCTACAACTAGCTGATAAGACAGATTAACTACCTCCAGCTGGAGGCACTTTCCCTCTCATGAATTTATAACCCTTTCTTTAAAGGGGTTTTAACAGAAACCGTGTCTTACAGCAATCCCTGGTATTCAATTATAACTACAATAAATGCTGTCTTTGCAGAGCAACCGGTTTTATTGGTGATATGAACAGTAATTGATCCGGGCCTCATCCGACCCAGTGCAAGAACCACAGCCAGGAGCCGGGTCACGCAGACAGCTCGGAAGTTACGTGGGCACTGAAAGCGCTACAGCAAACCATTTCACATTACCGGAATGACCACATTTTTGTGACTCGTGATACCTCAGAAGAAATGTTCAGTCTGAGAAGCGTGTAGCAAAACCACACAGAGCTGGACAGCCATAGGGAACCCCCAGGGCACTGGAGTGCTTTCACCTATCACTACACCCACGAGCCAAGAAAATGAATATATTCTTTCCTACATCCTGTTACTGTTGTGAAAAACCATCATTTATCTACCAAATTAATGCTCATGATGCAAGGTGAATCCTTTGAGGAGTCGTTCTTCCCTTTAGAAAGTCCATGTACGTGATCTACAGTTCCACCCTCGTGTTCCCCCCCGAAGGCAGCCCCAGGCTGAGAGAGACACCGTACCGTCGTAGTAGACAATGGCTCCCACGAGCTCGTCCTTGCGCAGCATCGGGAAATGCTCCAGGGCTCGGGACTTGCTCAGGACGTAACTGCTCTTCAGGCATTGACTCCCGGCCACCATGTCGTAGAGTTTTATCCCAAACCAGTAGTAGGGCAGCTGCCACCACCTGCAGGGAATAAACAATTCCCCATGAAGGGAAATAAAAACACTTTAGAAGTGCATGCAGACACTGCTATGGTACTACACAAGTCCTGGAGTAACACAGCGTCTGGTTTTACACCAGTTTTACTTTGTACCATCACACAAACTCAAGGTATCACAATATAATGTAAATATGCAAGAACTTACCTATTGTTCACTACTTTTTTCACTAAATAGGCAAGAACATACCTGTTGTTCACCACTTTTTTCAGCTGACCTCACTGCAGGTGGTCAAGCCATTCAAGGCTTTATTTATATAGAATTAAGATCATAAACTGGCTTTCTGTACCTCAGTGCACGGTGAGATACTAAAGCCACGTGCTGAGGGCAGAAGCAGGCTGTTTGTGCAGGCAGGGGGGGTTCTTCAAAACACACCTTGCCTAATGATTCCTGCACAGACAGGACTGAATAAATCCAGCCAGACACTGACCTCCAGGAGCTCCAGCTGCTACAGGTCCCTTCTGCTAAGGCAGGAATGAAGATCATTCAGCAAAAAAGTCACTACTGTTAAGTGGCCTGTTACAGTGAGGGACCATTTTTACAGACCTAAAAACCCAACCCACATCACTTAAACTCTTCTTCTCCCAGGAGAAGCAAAAACTGTTCTCTCAGCACCATCCTGTCACATCCTGTGAGGGCAACTGCACCAACTCCTGCGCTCAACACTGGGGGGACTGGAAGGACCAAACGGCAAATTGAACATTATCATAGAATGGTTTGGGCTGGAAGGGACCTCAAAGAGCATCCAGTGCCACCTCCTGCCCTGGGCAGGGACACCTCCCACCACACCAGCTTGCTCCAATCCCCCTCCAACCTGCCCTTCAACCCCTCCAGGGATGGGGCAGCTGGGGAAGCCCAGCTTCTCTGGGCAACTTGGGCCAGGCTCTCACCACCCTCACAGCAAAGAACTTCTTCCCCACATCTCAGCTCCATCTCCCCTCTTTCAGGGTCAAACCCTTCCCCCTCCTCCTCGGGCTCCCCTCCCTCATCCAGAGTCCCTCCCCAGCTTTCCTGGAGCCCCCATTATGATAGTGTGTGTTGAGACAAGGACGCACTGGAAAGAACAGCAAATCACATCCTGGGAACAAGAGCTCATTCCAGCTGCAGACCTCTTCCTGGAGGACAACATTTGTGACAGGTTTAAAGACCTGGTTGGGAAGAGGCACCTGGAACGTTCTCCAGGGAAGCAGCTTGTTTGCCGAAAGCCATGGTAAAAGAGGGAGATGGCAGCAGAGCTTACTTGTAAACAGGCAGCATTATGGGCAGCGGAGCTGAGAGGTGAGGAGCAATCTCAAGCAGGTTTGCACGTTCCTCAAGCGCTTCTTTCACCATCTTGTACTGAAAAACACAAGTGTGCACGTGAATCCCAGGGAACTCAAGTTTGTCTCCATGTGCGACTTCTAATAAGAAACTGTTTATCAAAGCAAACACCTCGCATCATTTTTACTGTTCTACCAAAACCACACTGAGATTTGCTGAAAAATTTCAAAGTTAAGAAAAATGTTTCCCGAGAAAATGAAGTTTCCCTAGTTTCACTTTGGTGTCTTGGCAGGTCACACTTTTTCATTTCAACGTAAAGCACAACAAGCCGTGTTACTCCTAACTAGGGGCAGGAGGCAGTTAAGGAGGGCTACAACTCATCCCACAGTACAGATTCTCTCCCCATTCCCACAATTAAATCCCATACTAGCTCCAAGTTGCAAACGCAGGCACATTCTTCTCCAAATCAATCAATGTCAATCAATGGGAAGTTGCTCTTTGGCAGAAAAAGAGAAGGTTGATTTCTATAACTAGTTAACTGCATGTTTCAGATGTTCTTCCCTGAGAAGCCACCACTCTGTAGCAGCATTACAACCACTGAAACACACCTGAACTTACAGAGGTTTCAACGAGAAGACAAATCAATTTCTCAAAACAAGACTATCAGGCTCCCACCAACACAAGAATACATTAAAGTATTTATATATAATCACTTATTTACTGTATTTTTCCCCCATTCCTAAACAAACAGGACAACTGCTCAGTCCCCCATGTTCTGATCATGACAGGCAGGAAACTTTTTATTCTGAAGTCAGCCCTGTCTCTGCCTTTCTGCCCCAAAGTACACACGGTCTACAAGGTTCAGCAACGAGACTGCCCATAAAAAAGGCAGCAGCACTGATTTCCCTGGTCTAGAAAGCTCCACTGGAGAAGACACTTTCCAGGTACAGTAGCTGTGGAATACAACAGTCAAGTATGGAAAAAATCAAGAGGAGACTTGGATATAATTGGGACAGGGGAAGTGTCTACCAGCAATTTTTGCTTAACAACCAGCACAAACAATTACCTGCTCAAAATCCAGCTTCATGATGGCCTTCTGAAGGTACCTCACTCCACCATGGATCAATTTAGTACTCCTGCTGCTGGTCCCTGATGAGAAATCATCTCTTTCTAGAAGGGCTGTTTTTAGTCCTGTGTTACCAGAAAACCAAATTAACTTCTTAAATTACACAATTTGTATGTAATTCATTAAAGACACTTCTCTAGGGTAGAGACAATCACAAGAAAAATTACTCGGTACATGGATAAATTTGTATTCAAAGAGTAGCGCGCTGTCTATATTGTAATGAAAAATTTTAGCCTCCTTCCTAAGGGAAAAGTCAAAACAGAACTTAAACAGAAGCACATTAAAACCTGGATATTTCACAATAGAAAGGCATTACAGTACATTACGGGGGCCACGCTCCCCCAAGCAAAGTGCAGTTCATATTCATGGCAGGAACAGAGGATTTCCATGAATGCTTTTAACTCTTTGCGCTCTGTCACACTAGTGGCTCCACCAGCACACCAGAGAGATGGACACCTGGCACCTCTGCCCACATCCAGGAGAGCGGGCCATGGCCACGCTCACTGCTCAGGGGACTCCCCAGAGAACATGACACACAAAACATTAGTTTTGAGATACTACCAATGGTTTCAGAAAATCGTTTACCCAAAAGAGTACATGTGTGTTCCCTGGCAGCTTGAGCAGCACAAGGACAGGAGAACCACATGGCTCACTGACGGTCACCCAAATCAACCCAAAGTGCTTAAAACCCAACTGTTATAATGTTTATTCTAAGGAATGCTGGGAGGGAGGCTGGCGTGTTTGTTGTACAAGTTGTGTTCCCAGTTCCCCCTGGAGGACAGGAGAAGCTTCCCATAGGTGAAGGCACATCGCTTCAGTCCAGTCGCTGTGAAACCCCAACACTGTCCACACTATGTCCCTGGCATCTTCTCCCTGAAGGAGACTAACGTGGGGTGATGCGATGGAAGTCAGGGGAAAGGAAGGGTTGCAAGGAACGGGTGATTAACAGACGCCTTCCAATGATAAGATGCAGGCAGCAGCCTGGCCACATCCTTTGGCACACACCTACGAGACCCCCACCACTGACTTCCACCCTCCAGCAGAAGCAAAGCCCACCAAGCTGAGCACCACAGGACAAGCCCATGGACATCTTTACCTTACAGAAGGTATCTGGCAGGACAATCTGTGTCACAGAAGGCAGCATCACCCCCCCCCCTCCATCGCTGGCAGAGTTAAAGGCAGGCAGGCAGGGCACAGTGTGAATTAAACTCAGTGACATTGGTACCAAACCCAACAGAGGCCACAGCCCCGAGGAGAAGAGCATCATCTGCATTAGGAGTTGTCCCTCGGGTCCCTCCTTCGCCCTCCCTGAGGGGAGCTTTACGTTATTGCTTGGTGAAAATACTTTTTAACATCTATTGGTCTCCCAAAACTTTTATGTCCTTAAAAAATATCTAATTATTACTGGTAACTTTCAAAGATCAGAGTAATTTATTTTTGTCAAATGTGACTGAAGATTAATGGATATAATCAGAAATAATTTGGCGAAGATATATCAAACACGTGAAAAGCAAAATTTGTTGTTAAGCGAAGCAAACATAATAAAAGAGCAAGCTCCATGAATGAACAGCAACAATACACAACTCATTAACCAAATGCCTAGGAATATTTCACACTTCAGAAATCTACTGATACAATCAGAATATCTAGTAAAAGGATAAACACAGATTACCTATAACAATTTCTGTGTGCTTTACAACGGCATTTGCTGCCGCCACACAGCAGAGGCAGAAGTGAGGAGATCCCAAGTTATCTTTAATAACACATGAAAGAAATTAATAACCAGATTTGAGTCTGTATCTACCTACCAATGGTACATTGCTGCTTTATCTATTTCAGAATTATCACACATTTGGGACAAGCATTTTCCAAATTGAGCAACAGAACACCCCTGGGGTCAGGTTTTGCCTCTTATTTTTGAGGTTTATCCACAGGTTAAAGAACCTGAAGAGCTTTCTGGGTATCTACTATGTTTTAGGCTATTTTTTTTTCTCCATTTGAGTTCCAAAACCAGAAGCGAGATCTACAAACACAGAAACTAAGGAAAGTTGGTTCTCTCTTTTACAAGTGCCCACACAAGACAGAATCTGCTGAAACAACGTGTAATGACATTTTTTCTTCAAGTTCCCTTTAACAGAGGAAGTTCTATAACCAGGCATTCAGAGTATACTTTCTACATCCTCAAGTACTTTTGAAAAGCCCACCTGACACATTCATCATAAACCATGTAATCCACGCATAAGAATGCAGTTAAACTCCCCAGCCTTACCTCTGGTGACTGCATCCAAAGCACAGCCACATCCCGTTGCTCCTCCGCCGATGACAAGGACATCGAATTCACCTGTGGTTTTCAGGGCCAAAATCTGCTCCTCTCTTGTGGGGAAATCATTCTTTATTGGCACAGTCACAGCTTCTGCAGCCTGAACGCGCACAAAGGCACCCTACGGAGATCAAAAGAAGATCTGTATTTATTGTGTGTACACACACACAGCAAAATCACAGCATTTTATATAACCATAACGGTAAACTCAAACATTCCCAGTCACTTCACCTATGTTTAATAATAATATTGTATTAAAACATTATGGAGCAACAAACAGTACTAATAATAGTAACAGTACTAAAATAATAAAGGGCTAGCACACATTGACTTCACCTTCCCTACTTCAATGTAACGCTGTGCTCAAGCACTACTGCCTATATTCCTTATTTCGAGGAACAGTTTTCTGCCGTGTCAGACGTTACAGGATACGCAGGAAGTACAGGAATAAACAGACACATGGTTAAGCTCTCAACTCACTACCAAAACATCCATCAAAGCAAAGGACTGAAAGATGAGTGTACATTTAATATTTTAAAATTGATTACTTGTACAGTGGCGTTAACCTCAGCTGAGGTTTGATCAGGTTCGTGAGAGGATGTGGGCTCCTGTCGAATACAGGACACTCAGTCACCAAAGAAACACTATTTCCACGTCCTTCTTAAAAATCTCGTAAGCACAGCAATTAATATCCTGCAGCACGCCAAAATACAACTTTTCTTTCACGTAACAAAACTAGATGATGTGGCAGTTTCCAAACAGGTCCCAATTTTACCAGCATGGCTTTGGGAGCCTTTCCATCCCCCTGATGCTGTAGGAACCGCTGCTGTCCCTGTGCAAGGCCAGTGACAGAGAGCCTAGCACACTCATGTAGCCAGAGAACACGGACCAGGGATAAATTTTAAGCGTTAACCAGTTTCTGAAGGCTCTTTTCAGTTAACATTAATCTAAACTGAATTTTGAAAACCTTTACAGCCACAGGAATTCTCAAATCCCAGTACTGGCCACACACTTCCTAATAATAACATTAGGAGAGCCACCAGTGGGTTCATAGTGCCCACACCGTGGGCTGGAGGCAGATAGCACGGGGATTCGCATACGGAAACAGAGGGCAAGAGCACAGAAGTCAGGCTGCTTTCCCTTTGCTTTTTGTTCCAGCTCTTCTCCTCCCAAATTTCCCTCATTAACCATTGTCCCTTCTTCTGTCCAAGCCAGAAGACCCACAGCACACCCCAGCGTGGCAGAAGACCCCTCCTTAAACTTGAGAACATCACTTGAGCCAGCTCTTTCAGAAATAATCCGATTTTGGTGCTCTGAATTTTGTTTGGTTGAGAGGAGAGCTTTTATTAGTACCTAGACCTTCCAAAGGAACTGTCTTCACAGAATCACGGAATGATTTGGGTTGGAAGGGACCTTAAAGCCCCCCCAAGTGCCACCCCCTGCCCTGGGCAGTGACACCTCCCACCAGCCCAGGTTGCTCCAAGCCCCCTCCAGCCTGGCCTTGAACCCCTCCAGGGCCGGGGAAGCCACAGCTTCTCAGGGCAACCTGTTCCAGTGCTTCACCACCCTCAAAGCAAAGAATTTCTTCCTCATATCTAATGTCAACTGCTCTACGCTGCTTGGTGTCACCACCAAACCTCCTGACAGTGCCCTCGGTCCCACTGGCCATGTCTCCGACGATGTCAAACAGCCCTGGTCCCAGTACCAACCCCTGAGGAACCCCACTCGTCACTGGTCACCTCTGGGATATGGAGCCATTGACCACAACCTTTCGAGCGTGACCATCCAGCCGGTTCCTCATCCACCACATGCTCCATCCATCAAACCCCTGTCCCTCCAATCCAGAGACGGGGATGTCATGTGGGACAGTGTCAGTGCTTTGCACAAGCCCAGGCAGATGCTGGCAGTTGTTTTAACCACTACTCATTTAAAATACATACATGAAAACAAGTAAACACCTACACTGCCCAGACCAGGTCAGAACTACTTGACCGATTCAGAACAGATCCAAATAAACAAACAGGAAATGAGAAGTAACATTTTTAGAGTTTCCTGAAAATTATAAACACTTTCAACACCAGAAACCTGTTTAAACACTACAGTCTGAGGTCTGAATGTGATCCAGTGGTTAGTCCAAACTGGAGAGTTAACTGAGGTAACAAGCTTGAGTCTGGATCCAAACAGGAAGGAGGAAACCAACCCAAATTCAAGTGACAAAGCATAAAATACAACTTCCCTACTATCATCTAAAACAATCTGTTTGTCTAATCTCTTTCCACCCAGTGCTTACAATGTGCAAGGAAACTCTCTAAGTTTTTATTTCCAAACATTCCTTGAATAAACTGAACCAGGCGAGTTGTTGAGTTATAGAAATAACTTTATTGCTCATTGCACCGTAAACTGTGAATTCCGATGGCCGCAGAAATAGCTCCTCAGCCCCGTCCCACACTGCAAACACACCTTCTCCAGCCCCTTCACCTGCCCTGGGGTTTTACTGTCCCTCAGCCACACGTGGAGTTCCCCAGACACACGCTCCCGCATCCCTGGGGCAGGGAAAGCTCTCCGAAAACACAAGCCGCTTCCAGGTTTTAGGAACTCCAGCCCCTTTCCCTGGCTTTTGCAACGGGGAGGGAACGTGCCCCTGCAGTAATAAAGTAGCTCAACATGAACAGGCGGCTCAGTGGCTCGTCGCCATCTGTGCTCTGTAGCAGCACCTCCCTGGCTGTCACACAGCTCGGCGACCTTCTGAGTTAGAGGCAACCGCAACTCTTTCAACACATCCCCTGTGAACCAGCAGCCGGCCCAGCCACCCACAAGAAGCCCCAACTCAGATCACATGCTGCATTCATCCTAAATATTTTTTCTTCAAAATTATTTACTCGTCCTTCAGCAGCATTATGATTGAAATGCGTTATTTCTCAATGTTCCTGTCACAGAATGCCAGAGTGGCCGGGGCTGGCAGGGACCTCTGGAGATCACCTGGTCCAACCCCCTGCCAGAGCAGGGTCACCCAGAGCAGTGGGACAGGAACACGTCCAGGGGGGTTTGGAATCTCTCCACTACTATACGACTGAAAAGAAAATCTACTGACTGGTGCCACATCTAGAAGAAGTGTATATTCAAAAATAATTACAGAAGAAGTTCATTCTGTAGTGCTGGGTTATATGGACTAGAATGCAAGCAGCTCCTGCAAATCACTCGGATGGTGGCAATGGCACTCCCTGCACGTGTGTGACAGTTTGAGCAACAAGGAAAGCTGGGCTAGAGAAAGAGGGCTCTGCTTTATAGGATTTCATTTTCTCTGTATTTTTGGGAAGATATAAGATTTAAAATAACCAAAGTTTGGCAAATGAGGACTCAAGCTATAGCGTTAGCACTGATTTTCCCAAGCGCGGTGCCTGTGGTTCCCCCTGGGGTCACCTCCAGCCCAGCAAGCACCTGGGCACGGGCTCGGCCACCCACTGCAAATGCCCAGTAACTCATTAAAAGCTGGTTTAAACCCACCACAGCCCCCAAACGCAGATGGTGGGGAGGCAAACGGAAGCGGAGCAGGGAGGGGAATGGCCATGAGCTCCCAGCTCCAGCCCCCCCTCGCTCTCACCTCTGCACAGGCACCCGAAGAGAAACCCAGCTTCTGCGTCATTCTTCTGAGCAATGAATTCCTTACGTTCCCACCCATTTTTGCCTCCTGCCCCGCTCTCTCCCCAGCCCACTCCTCTCTAGCAGCGCCAAGAACTTTTGTATCCCCCAAAGTGTGATTAGAAACTTATATCCCCCCAGTATGGTTCAGTGATGCAGTTCCAGAAGGTGCTTTTCCAGGAAGTGACAGACACAAGAAGGGAGAGGACCCAGCCATCCCTGCCATCTCTCCTGCTTGGTGGCCACAGAGATGTCCCTCCAGCCACTGTGCTGCCACGGGGGTTTGCTGGGACCCCTCTGATGGCCACTGGCTCTGCAGAGCTTCAGTGGCCAGTTTGCCCAAACCACGGCGTTCCCCTGCCCACATGGAAGCTTTTCTCCTTGAACACCTGGAAGCTGGGACAAGGCCACAGCATTCTGGGAGGCATGGCCACTGTCACTGTCTGGTTTCCCTGGAGACACCAGTGCCTCCAGTGTGCTTTCACTGGTGGGCCAGTACAGCCGGCACCGATGTCCCCGCTTCCCTAAATGCCACCCTGTGACTCGGGGACAGCAGCAACAAGGAGGAAACTGCGAAGGCCAAAACCACTCATGGCTTCAGTCTTGCACGTGTTTGGGCTGATCGAGCTCAGCCACCTACACTGTTTGCTAAAAGAAGAAGTTTGCTTTTTTAGAAGTTTGCTAAAACTTCTAAAAAAAGTGAAAAATCTCAAGGTTCATTTTGCACTACGTTTCCAGCCAGGCCTTCTCCAGCAAAACAAGGGGCTGTTTTCAAAGCGCAGAACTTAACTTCAGGAAAACAACTGAACTTCAGGAAAATAAGAGGATACAAGAAAAACAGAAGGCAGAGTTCAAGAAGCACTAAAATTTGGGTTTGAGTATATATTTTTGCTTTTAAACACCCTCCATAGAGCAAAGGGCTGGTGGCAAAGCCCAGGGCAGCACCCCGAGCAGAGCGGGGAGATCAGCACTGGAACACAAGGAAAGTGATTAGCGGCCCAGGAATTGATATAGATATGATTCATCTTGCTGTCAATTAAATGCGAGAGTGAAGAAAAGCCACATAGAGGGATTCCATCTGCAATAACGTGATTAGTTTGGCAGTGAACAAGTGTGTTTACTGAAATAAGCAATTGCTGTTTATATCTACAATTTCTCAGGCAAGAGTTCCTTGAATGGGTTTGATTACACTCTCAGCGAGAGGAAATTTAGTTTGGCAGTTTGAATTCAATCATGAAGTTATAAAGTGATCTAGTAATCCATAAGCACGCGCTCCTGTTAATTTGCTAATGTAAATCTCCAGGTAGGTTTGTGGAGTCAAATTCATCATCCTTAGTCATTTAAAAAAAGGGAAAAAAAAAAAAAAAGGGGGGGAGTAATGAAGCAAGCCCAAAAGCAGGCCGAGCTGCATTACCATACTATCACAGTTGATCGCATTCCCCTTGATGAGCAATTCCTGGTGGCCACGGCTCTACTCGCCCACCAGAAAGACGAAGCCTTGCCTGGTGGCTTGGGCAGCACCAGCGTCTCGTACAGCTCCAGCACACGGCCGTGCTTTTCCCCTTCATCATTACAAGAAGGGGAAATACATCACCAGTGGTCTCCAGTTCAAATGTGGCACATCAAAGAATCCCCACCTCATAGCTAGTGCTCAACCACTTGGCTCAATGTATTAAAATAAAGGCACAAAAAGCAGGAATACAGGAATTCTACGGGAAGCGAGAGAAACTATTTCCATTCCTGTCAGTGTTGGCAGCGTGGGGGCAACACCAGCAAGGGCTGGCTGTGTCACCTCTGCCATTCAGGTATTGGAATATTTGAGGGCAGATCAATCAATTCTGTACACAGCCTGTGTGATTTCTCCCTCAGAGGGGTCCCACTCCACCTCACAGGCAATCCTTTTCAGGAGCTGGTGACAGGCCATCAATGTAGCATCCACGGACTTGGGAGCCCCTGTGTTGTTCAAGATGAAACTCACTCACAGTGATAACACTGAAAATATATATGTAAGAGTCTATGCACACTGCCGTTACCCAAAAACAGCTCAGGAAGGACTAGATTCTGCAGCTCTCTGCAGCGTCTGCTGTGCAGAGCTCCCCAACTGTCTCCTTTTCTCTGGAAAAGGGTTTTTCTTCTTAATCTAACCCAAAGCCTCCCTGCCAGACCCCTGTGTTCGTCGGGCTGCAGGGAAAGCCTGACCAGCTCCTGGCGGGTAACGGGGACTTGGTCTGAAAGCACCACTCCTCTGCGTTTACTGAGAGGGGCTTTGCTTCAGTTAGCGTCATTCCCACTTCTTCCCTCGCACACAGCGTTAAGCTAACCCATCCCATTAACTCAGTAAATACCCCAGTGATCAGGCTACTATAAAACACACAGAAGCACAACACCCATCTATCAGTTTAGGCGTTAAAGCCAACAACAGCTCTGTCACGTCGACACGTGTCCCTGTCCCCACTCTGCTCCGCGGGAACCGCGTGTTGTTGGAAAGCCCAGCACAAACAAGGGCAATTTCCCAAGCTCCTTGGACGCCTGCATGTGCCCCCCACAGATAGGTGTATATACGAGGTTATACTGCCCAACTGCTGCTGCAGAAACCTACCCCAGAGTGCCAGCACACATGCGATAAAAAATAAAATAAAACCCAGGACAGACCTGAATCAACGGAGTGTTTGATTTCCAAGGAGTAAACGCTTTTCAGCCACTCACATACCGACAAGGATAACGGTGCTAACGGGGACATTCTCCTCCCAGCTGGGATTTGGACCTCAAACCCAGCATGGACAACTTAAATTTCAACATCGGAAACTGCCAATACTCATCCCTTTTAGTAGACAAACCACTTGACTAACAAATCCAAATGACCTCCCGCCCGTCCTCGAGGGCCAGAACCTCACCCCCTTCAGCTTCTCCCTTGGAACTACCCAGGAAAGCCAAGTTCCACAGCAACATCCAACACCAGGGGAGTAAATGTGGAAAACAAAGAAAAATGGATCAACTCAACTGTGTGCTCAGGATGCGGAGCTGGATGAGGTCTTTGTTCCGTACCTGGGTGTCCCCAGTTCCTGGACTGACACCCAGGCACTGAGTGAGGCAATACCAACGTGGGTAAAAACACTGAGCCTTTTATTTCTGTCTTATTCTGTGACGGATGCTGTTCTTGAAATAACACCAGATTTCCTACAATGTGTAGCCAATTAGTGCACATCTTGGGGCAACATCCTCCTCCGGCAAAGGCAGCCGGGATCTTTGCCCCAGCGCCTGTGTGATTGGCAGCCTTCATTAAAAAGAGGACACCCGGGCTGGGGGACGTGCCCTCAGCTGAGAGATGTCGAGACGAGCAAACGGAGTGTCCTCCTTCGTGTCAGCCCCGCGGTTCTGTGTTAGGTGTTTAAGGCAGTGGCTTTAAGGGACACCACGTGGGAATGGTGGGAGTGAGAACAACGCGACAACAGCCTGCTGCTCACTTGACAGACCCCTTTGCTTACACAGAGACCGGGGACGCGCAGAGCCTTGGGAGACGGAGCCCACACAGTAAGGTTTAGACACTGGGGGACGAGCAGTTATTTCATTTTGACACCACGATCACCTCCTGTAAAACTCAGGGGTTTAATCTGCCTCTGGAAATTCGTATCGGTCACCTGCTCCCAGAAAAAAAGGGAATTCCCTGAATTCTGGAATACCACATATACAGCAAGTGAACTATCCACATCACTTCCCCCTTCCAACTCATTGAATCATAGAATGGTTTGGGTTGAGAGGGACCTTGAAGCAACCCCCTGCCCTGGGCAGGGACACCTTCCACAACACCAGCTTGCTCCAAGCCCCCTCCAACCTGCCCTTCAACCCCTCCAGGGATGGGGCAGCCACAGCTTCTCGGGGCAACCTGGGCCAGGCTCTCACAACCCTCCCACCAAAGAACTTCTTCCCCACATCCCATCTCCATCTCCCCTCTTTCAGGGTCAAACACTTCCTCCTCCTCCTAGGGCTCCCCTCCCTGATCCAGAGTCCCTTCCCAGCTTTCCTGGAGCCCCTTGAGGGACTGGAAGGGGCTCCAAGGTCTCCCCGGAGCCTTCTCTTCTCCAGGCTGCATGCCCCCAATTCTTTCTCTTATTAACAATCCTAAAATCTGTAGCTGCCATTCCTGACAGCAAGGAGGGCAGGCTGTAAAACCCCGTGCTAAGGACTCCAGCGAGAGGCAGCAGCACTGTCAGCGAGGTGCATGACAGGCAGCCCAACGGGAAGCTCACTTTCAATGCTAGGTTTTATTTTCTCCAAGGGTATCTGAAGCCGTAAGGATCCCGGTTTACCCACTTCCCAGTGAGGTTCCCCAGAAATGACTCATCTCATTTGCTTTCCCAGTACCTCAGCTGCTGCTCCTCCTCATAAAAATGCCAGAAAATTCGGATTATCCTTTATTCAGTCATAACACACACCTCCACGGGGCTCAGTGAAGACTCTCTCCCATCACCCACTGTTTTACCTTCAACCAGGCCATTAAGATCTGCTTCTTCCCTTCCTGTTTTCAGTCTGCCCAGTCTGAACGGCAACTCAGAGTAAACGTGTGGTAACGAACGCAAGTTCACAGAGTAACAGCTTGTCTCCGTAAAGAGCTGCCTGATGACACTCCTCAGGCGAGAGGCAGGAAACCCCAGGCAAAAGGAGCACCTCTCACCCAGCTCTCAGGCTGTCACCATCCCAAAAGAAGGAGGAGGTAGTCCCTTGGGTTTAAGCTCTTTCCAGACCCAGGCTGAAGGAAATGGGGCCCGAGCTCTGACTGCACTTACTGCAACCCTTTTAGGGAACGCTGACGGCCAAGAGTTTTGGCCAAACGCGAGGTGCCAGCCCCACAGCCCACATCTGACACAAGCTCAGGCGAGGTGCTCCTCTACACACATCTGCTCAGCCCAGACGCGGTTGTTTTGTAAAACTCTACAGCACAGAACTGCCTTAAATCAATGGGCATTTGTTTGCTTTAAGACAAAGAGCAGTGGTCAATCCCCACCAGCTTTGCCCAAAACCAGTGCACAACCGGTGTTCCTTTTACTGATCTCTCCCTTACAGAGCCCGGTGACTCCCACTCTGCCGTGAGGAGCAGACAGGGCAATGGAATCTGCTTTCTTCCATACAGGAGCTGACACCAGACCCCACTGCCTCTCCTTCTGCTCCCACTACTTTAACAGGGAGCGGTCGGTGTCCACCAGAAACGATGGGAGCTTGGGCTTCCCTGGCACAGATCCTGTCCCCAGAACAGTTTTCAGCTTTCTGAACCCAACAAGAGCTGCCCCCACGACTGTTCTGAAGCTGAGCTTTTCCGAGGTGGTGCTATGGCTTCACTTCAAGCTTCCAAGCTTGAAAATACCGTCCAAACTCTGCTTGCTGCTGCTACTTCAATCAGTGCTTTCCACTCCTCCTCCAAGCAAGTAAAATCCCCAGCAGTACACAAAGGTCATTTTTTAAAGGATGTAGAGGAATCGCACTTCCCCACTGGTTAGAGACCCACAACAGTGAAACATCGTTTAATGCCATCCTCCAGATTAGCACCTACCAAAGCAAGCGCAGAGGCTCTTGGCACTCCTTCCCAAACAAAACTATTCGCACAAGCCTAACATACGCTCAAACAGATTTTAAGTTTCATATTTTATCAGAAATCATAATTAATACTTACGTGTTTGTTTCTATACTGAGAAAATTGAGAGAGGCCAAAAACTGTTGCTATGGCACCTCCTCCAATGAGAGCAGTTCCTTTCACTGCCTTCTGAAATGCCATTTTTTACTGTAAGAAAAGAAGATAAAAATTAATAGGCAGTTTTACCATGTTAGAATCTAGGCTGCACAGGATAGACCATTTGTAGAAACTGAAGACAATGTTGTGACAAGTTGAAACTTAGGGTAGCAATATATTAATTAGCAATTTCATTGCAATACTAATAATTTCTAAACAAAGTCTAGACAGAGGCAAGCCAGAGCGCTCCGATATTTGCTGTGAAAGCTGAACGACAAAAGAGGATTTAGATATAAAATTAGATGCACGCACGCACGCACCCATTTAAACTTGTATATGTGACAAGTGCCTACAATACTGTGGCAAAAGCACAAGTCATGGGCCAGCTCCTTATCACAACAGAGCAGCTGATCCACATGACAAGATCACCTTTGGCTGCCCTCCTGTCCCATCAAGCTATTTCTACAGTCACATTAGCCCAACAGCCCTCCACCCGGCTTCCCAGCTGGGAATTCCCATCCCTGTATTCACCATACACCAGCAAAGCTTGTCCTACCCAGGACCGGGGGAGAAGCTGGTCCTTCAGGAGCTGGTCCTTCAGCCCGAAGCAGCAGCAGAGACAGGGGACAAGATGAAGGGGCTTGAAATCAGGGCAGAACTTTTGTCACCCAGCTCCAGAGGGTTTCAAACTAGCCCTATGTGGGTCAGGCAAATTCTTGAAAGACCCAGTGTTTGGACACTGAATGAAAAGTGTGCATGGAACTGACCTGAATCTTAAGCAGGCAGCACCGGATCCATGCTCCCGGGGCCGTGGCAGCTCACGTGGCGTTGGGAACAACATTCATTGAGTCTGAGGGGCTCCCGTCAGCGCCCCGAGCCCCCCAGCTACGAAGATACCTCTGTCCAAGCCCCAGACCCACCCAGAAGCCTCCACGCAGGAGATTTAGCACCGTTAAGGCTTAAGGCAGAAGCCAGCACCATGTACAGCCCCGTGCCAACACCAGACACCAGCGGACTCACAACGGGGCAGGAGGGCCCTGGGCCAGGAGCAGGCAGAGGTGGTGAGTCCCGTCCCGGGGCTGGCTAGTGGCTCAGCCCTCTCGCCTTGGTCCCTGGTCCCACGGGTCATCCCCACTGCCCTGCTCCAGCACAGCTTCCTAGCCCTCCTTGCCCATCTCACACCAAACACACCACAAACCCTTATTTTCAGCAGCATATGGCTGCTTGGCAAGATTTGCAGCAAACTACTTACGACCAAAGAGTTCTTTCTTTGGCCTTATAAATAAAATTAAACATGAAATACTGTATGTTACCGTACATCTATACACATCTTTTTTCTCCTACTAGTTTTTCCAGGTAGCATATATGTTCTTTTTTCTTAAAAAAATACACCAAACATGTTTAAGAGACAAGTCAAAGAAAAAAACTTCATTTTTAAGATGGTACAGAACTTAATACCACTCCCCGTGCGCTTGGCTCGCAGCACACTCGGTGTGAGGGGGAATTCCACACACAACTGCTGTACACAAGCATTCGATGTGCAGATGTTGTAGGTACGTACCGCACGCAAGGGATTACTGTACAGAAGGGCCAAGACTTGCTGCTTCCCCCAAGTCTTTCTGCAGAGCAGCATGTGTGCTCTTGATGACCCCTCCTGTAACACCCTCTCTTGGTACATACAGAGAGTAGTGCATTTTCCACCTACTTCACACTCTGGTCTCAAAAAGATGAACTTCATCTTTCCTTTATCCCATGACTGGGAAAGGCAACAGCCGAAAAACCCCATGGCAAGGGAAGTTTATTG
This sequence comes from Calidris pygmaea, assembly GCA_003697955.1. Classification (NCBI taxonomy): domain Eukaryota; kingdom Metazoa; phylum Chordata; class Aves; order Charadriiformes; family Scolopacidae; genus Calidris; species Calidris pygmaea. The sequence goes on along the minus strand of QJSC01011232.1, from coordinate 691,319 downwards.
AAGGAAAGTTTCTATGGAAGTTTGCACTGTGGCTGCCTCCCCCAGCTCCAGCTCCCGGGGGGGACAAGGGTCCCCATCAGGCTCGTGGTCCCCTGCCCAGTGGCATCACAGGTGGGATACCATGGCAAGAGGAATGTGAGTGCCCAAGGAGAAGGACTGCTCGTGGAGGGGACGTGCCAGAGCACTTCCAGAGCAGCCAGGCACAGCCAGCTCTGGGGACAGCCAGGCATGCCGGGGTGCGGGCCTGTCACATGCCTGTCACCCCTCTCCCATCCGCTGTCACCTCTCTCCCATCTGTTGTCACCCCTCTCCCGTCTATCCGGCACAAGCCTCCCAGGATGGGTATTTGAGCCATCTGAGAAACGTCCCGAGCAGAGTGCCTCAGAACCAGGCCCTACCCCGCAGCATTCTCAGCCCTCCCCCAAATTAAAAAGCAAAACCTAACCATCCGCTAAACCCCAGCACCACGAATCTGCAAACCCATACTTTGTGATATCGCTCCTACACACCTCGCAGTGCCTACCCATGAAGTCGTAGCACAATAGGAAATTCAGTGCTGCACAAGAATTAAAGTTTCCCCCTGCAGCTGGAAAACCTGCACCGCCACCCCCGCACCCATCACCTCCTGCAGAAGACAAGCACCGAGACAACCAACATCAGGTCACGTACCGTCTGTAGCCCCACGAAGCATATGGCGACGGCGCACACGTACGCACCATCCAAGCACTCTGTGTACTACACGCTCCCACCAGAAGGTTCCTTCAAGGCAGCAGAATAACAGCTCCTCTCCCGGGCTGCAAAGCGGTGGCACTCTGGGAGCAGTTTCACACACCTTACGCAGCAGCAAAGGACTCACTTCAAGCAAGAGTATAAACCCCTCGCGAGTGCCTGTGCTGGGAACACAATATGCTCTAGAATCCAAAGGAGTTCAAAAAGAACAAATTAGCATCTTCCAAAAAGCCGGCTTATGTGTGTGCAGAGCTACGGGCCTCAGGAGAACACAGGGAAGTGTAGCCTTTCACTTTCACCAACATTAGTAAGGCACAGTGATGTCTGAGGCACTGACCCCTACCTACCCCTCTTCAATCAAACTCCTCAAAAGTTCCTTGGAGGCCCACAGGAAAGCTGGGGAGGGACTCTGGATCAGGGAGGGGAGCCCGAGGAGGAGGGAGAAGGGTTGGACACTGAAAGAGGGGAGATGGAGCTGAGATGTGGGGAAGAAGTTCTTTGCTGTGAGGGTGGTGAGAGCCTGGCCCAGGTTGCCCAGAGAAGCTGTGGCTGCCCCATCCCTGGAGGGGTTGAAGGGCAGGTTGGAGGGGGCTTGGAGCAACCTGGTGTGGTGGGAGGTGTCCCTGCCCAGGGCAGGGGGTGGCACTGGGTGGGTTTCAAGGTCCCTTCCCACCCAAACCATTCTGTGATTCTATGATATGATCCTCCTTCAAGATTTCTGCCTTTGCTCCTTGTGAAGCAGCTTCTGTTCTGCTGTGGTTTCCAGCCCAGTGTGTAGGTCTCTCTCTGCCCCTTTCATTCTGCAGGACAAGGTACAACACACTGTCAGGCTCGGTGTCTGCAGTACAGGAGAGATTTCCAGCCTCAGCCGTAGGTAAAGAGCTACCCTCTGCTTGCCCGACAGCCGGGTACGTGTGCCATTAGCCCTCCTCAGAGCTGATAGCCAGATAATATGCAATTCTCCAGAGAAAGGAACACTCCTGGGGGACCAGCTGCTCAAATTGCCACGTAAATCTTGCTCACCATCGGTAAAAGGAGCTTATTCAGGGAGAGAAAGGAAAATACGGCTTAACATAAGCCACTCCAACGCCGAGCCAGACAGGCATTCAAACCTACAGACGGTGATTTACACCAAGAACATCTCAATTTCATCCCAGGCGCCCGGCAGCCCACGCTCGCGAGGGATGAGCAGATGTATTTGGATGAGGCGGAGTGGAGCTGGGGGCACTAGCGGGTACCGCAGGCAGGCAGAGCCCTGGACACACCGCCGGCAGGGACACCACAGATCCTTTCCAAAAGGGGGGGCACGGCGTGTGGGACAGGGCACGCAGCCAGGTCTGCTCTCGGCAGGAGGGGGCTTAGACCCTGCCCCAGCACACACACAGCCCAGGAGAAATTACAGGTTCTCTGGGCTTTCTCCTCAAGTTCCGTCCCAGAACGGCCGCTAAAGGCTGCTGCCAGCACCAAGCAGGATAAACCAGAGAGCAGAAGACAAAAAAGGGAAAGAAAGCAGTTCACGTAGTTCTGACAACGGTTGTACACACAGCTCTATGGACACGGAGAGGAGCCTACGCTTAAAAACCCCTCCTCTTTTGCAAGCAGGTAATAAAACTTGACCCTCTTCCAAGCTGAGATCGATACAGCTTGTGATGGAGATGGAATTTTATTTTAATGGAAATTATAATAGCAAACAGCAGGAGAAGAGATGCAGTCACAAATAAGTCATCTTTCCATAACACAAATATTTTGAGTCATCTTTAAAAATGGCTCAAACAGTGTTCAGTGTTTTAATGCTGTAAGTGCCATCTGACACTGCAAATCCACACGTTAAACCTTATCCTTAGTTCTGATATAGCTCATAAATTGGCACCCTCAGTGCCAGGGTGGGCTGAAGTCCCCGACAGGCTCTGGAACAAGCTCCAGCAAGAGCAAGGAGCCCTTGCACAGGAGCAGCCAGCATGAGGAGTGGGTACTGGGGACAGCATGGTCCATCCAAGGAGCTGAATAACCCACAGGGAGCGTTTCACAGGGACATTAGCTCAAACTCCTGGCTATTAAAGGATTCCCAAGACGAAATAGGATTTAAACTTGAAACACAAAGGGGAAAAGAAAAGAAAGAGCTAGTTATGTGAAATGGAAACTACACTAAAGATTTATCAGGAAGAATTCATGCTTTCAGTTTCCAGAAGTTAAAAAGGTTAATACAAACTGTGGTCACAGCAGGAAGGGCTCCCTCCTGCAGAGCATTTCTTAACCAGCAATCCAGCGCCACACTCACTTGGATGCAAAGCCGCGTGTGGCAGTCACTTCCAGAGGAAGGTCCCACTCCAGAGTCAAGGCTGAAGGTCCCCAGGTGAAGCTCAGGAGCTGCCAGAGCCTGGACCTCCCGCACCACGGGCAAGGGCTCCTCTTCCTCAGCTAACACACCGCATAAAGGCAGGGCTCCTCTGCTTCACTTTCAGCCCCGTGTTCAAAAACCAAAAAGCAGACGAAGCACAACTTACATCCTGTTTTTTTTTTAAAGAAGGGATTTCGACACCCATCTGCAGGGGATGCCAGTGAACAGCATGGCCCCCGTGACAAAGATCTGCCACCCCGCAGTTCTCGTGAGCCTGATGGCACTCCTAGGAGCGACCTGCCTCCCTCATCTCCCGTAACACCCGGCCCAGGTAGCTTCTTACCAAGGTGTGTAACTCGGCACCTACCAGGGCTCCCACTCCCGCCCGAGGAGGCCAGGGCAACCGAAAAGTGCTGCCGTCGCCGGCATTCCTGTACCCAAGCACTTCCTAATTATTAAGATATAGGGCTGGATCAAAGCAGCGCGTGGCCAAAGCCGGGGGAAAGAATGAGAGGAATGAGGGCAGAGGGATGGTGGGAAACTCAGCTGCAGCGCGGCGAGGTAGAAACGGGAGAGAGAGGAGTCCTGTAGGGGAAGCGGAGAGACAGATGGATAGAGGCTGCAGAGCTTCGCAAGAGGAGTGTGTGACGCCCCGCGTGCTGCCATCAGACATGGTGTATGAGACGCAAAACCTGTTAAATTAAGAGAAGAAATCCAATCTGTTATGTTGTATATCTGAGTGCTTTATGAGGCCATTACCATGGAATCTGGGTGCTTCGCATTCCATTTTAAACGAACACATCTAATAAAGTGAGTCACTCAATGGAAGACTTAAAAATAGAAAACTTATAATCATCCCCACTCCAGTTTGCATAACTTGCCACTGGCATGGCAGCATTGTCTAATTCAGGCTTTCTTGGTCCTTCCCAAAGCTTCTCAGGTAAGTTTGGGATGATGAGAGAAGTTTGGGATGCTGAGAGCCCCAGACCAACATCCCTCTGGGCTGAGCTGAGAGCCTTGTGCTGCCTCTGCTCCCGCAAACAGCCGGAGACGCTTCTCTCCGCTCCCTTTCACTCAGCTTGTGGTGCTGCTGGCAGGAATACCTGAAAGGTGGCCACCGTGACAGGGACAGGACAGCAGGACAGGCCACAATGAGGATTCTTACTGGTGGTAACTTCAGCCTTTTGAGCTGGGCTGTTCTGAGAGCGCATTACTGGCAGTTTATGGCTGTGCCAATGCAGGAAGGGGCCAAATAACAAGAAAAAGGGCATGTCAGCAGAAAATAATCCTGTTGGCACCTCCTTTGACTGGATGATCTACCAGCTCTCCCAGAGCTGCTGTTCTCTGCTTTTTAGAGGACTGAAGCAGTTAATACTACACTACACAGATGTCAGACCACACTAACTGAAGTAATGTCATGGTTCCTCAAACCAGGACAAGTAAGCATCTTGGAAGCAAGTGAATGAAGTTCAAACTAGCCCGATCCGAAGATGCTTGCCCTGCAGCACTCTTAATGGCCACCCAGCATCTCTTCCCGTGGCTGGCAGGGGGCTGATCTCCTGGGCTGGGCTAGGTGTTACCAAACCAGCAGGGCCAGCGAACGGGAGAACAAAGCAGCACACTCTGAAGGGCAACCAAAGCTTGTGGGCTACGTGGCCAACAGAAGCCCGGGCCACTGACTCATGAGCTTGTGACTCGTACGTGTAATTAATGTAAAGCCCTATCTATAACGGAGCCACACACCAAGAAAGAGTTCCAGCAGGTACCAAGTGTAGCTGATACCACAGCAGAGCCCATCCTCCAGATCCTCTCCTAAAGCCTCCGATGGTTGCTTCGGGTTCTTAAACACAAGTTACGGCACTTCAATTAAAGTAATTATCCAAGAGCTACCTCGCCAACCAAGCACACAAACATAACCCACAATACCTAGCCAGCTCACAGGGTTACAACTCCCCTTAAGCCACAGACCACACCACAAATTTGTAAGTTCCTATACAGGGAACTTAAAACCCAAAACCCTCATGGGCCGCCCCGCACCAAGGAGTGGAAGCGAAACACCATATGGGGAAAATCCTTCCCACGCTCCAGTACCAGCAACGAGCTCGGCTATCGTGCCCAAAAGTAGCTGCAGTGCTTGTCATGCACAAAAATAAAGGAAAAACAAAGCAAAAAATAGGAGTACTATCCTTCTTCCTTCTCCTGTCCCCACTGCCTCAAACTCCTTCATTTGCTGTCTGCTCTCAGGCGAGCAGGACCGTCCCACCCAGCCCCAGACGATATCCCAACTGCTTTAAGCTCCATTCTATAAGGATGAAACTTTTTTGGCTTCTCTTTGCACTATTTGTATTTTTAACCTAACCACTTCTGTTTTGTTACCCTCCTACACAAAAAAAAAAAAAAAAAAAAAAGCCTTACAGATAATGAGGGGAAAAGTCTGATTTGTAAATCTTTCCTGGGATTTCAGAGAGGGATAATGTTGCCAGAGAAAGCAGAGTGGTTGGGAGAGCGAGACAATGCTCCCCGACAACGGTGGCTGCAGGGCCAGGTGCTGCACCTCACCACTTACAGGAACACAACGAAACACCGAGGCCACCAGTGTTTTCAGCCTTCCCATCGCACAAACATCGTAACATATTTATCAGAAAAGTATTTCAATTCCCTCTTGCCCTATTGAATGATTACTTCAAAATGTGCCATCCAAGGAGTGGGAAACCCGTCTCTGGCAGGGCGGTTTCCATACTTTGCTGTTCTTGTGCCAACACCGTCTTTCGCTTAAATAGCTCAGACAGTCATTCCTGCTTTCTGTACTACCCGGGGTTAATGCCAGCCATAAAGCCCACCACACACAATACACAACTCACAAACACTGCAAACCCATTACTGCAATTAGAAAGAGATGTTCTTGTTAGAAGCTGTTCCCCCTTTTTTTCTGATATTCTTCATTCCGCTCATAGTTAATGCGGATATTTGATTAAACAGTCTACCAAGTCAGCTGGATCCCAACACTGAATGGTATCCATGGTTTTCTATCCCCCCCCGAGTTCAAACACTACAGGAGAAAGGATTAAAAGACAAAGTGTTTTGCTTATTACAAGACTGGACACAGACCTGCGTATACAAACAGGTACCTGCTCAAAAAATAACTACAAATGAGGTGATTACTTAGGTGTGTCAAGGAAGTGACCTAGTTTTATACACTGGCATAAAGATTGAGACCTGATAGCACATGCAAATCTGATGCCAGAGGAGGGCCATGCATTCAATACCATTTTGAAATCAGAATCAACCCTTGGTTTGAGAAACACTTTGCTCAGCACAAAGGCACAGGGAGGGACTTTGGACCCAGCCAGCATACAGAGGACAACCTGGGCTCCTCCGGCACCATCAGGACACGACCCGGAGCAAGTTCACCTGGTGTTTGGAAACCCCTCCTGAGATAAAGCTGCACGTTCACTTGGCAACCTGGCTCAAAGAAAGTCATTTAAGGATACAAAATGTTTCTATAAGCAATATGATGAGGCTGCAGAAGAGTTCTGATTACAAACTGTTTGTTCATTATGTAATAAAAGCTGTTTTCTAAAGCGATGAAAGCTTTTAGGAAGAAATGGGCTATACCCACATCAGCAAGAGCCGTGCCACAGCCGCAGCGGACCCTGAAAGCAAAACAGCAACTCATTTTGTGTTCATTTCTCTTTTTACCCAGCACTTGGCTTTTCAGCGGTCCCTCACTCTCCTGAGATCACCCAACATGGAATGGTCCCAAGACAACAACAGGGACAGGTATCCGTGCCCTTCTGGGGGCAGGACACCGCGATCCCGCTCCCATCAGCTGTGGGGGCACACCCTGCATGATAAAGCTAATCCCCGGAAAAATGCAGGCACAAACTACAACCGGAAGGGCAAGCAATATATGGGAGATTAACTAATTTATACAACTAGACCGGTTGTATAAATCAAGCTTAAATCAAGCGCAGCACAGGCCCATATATTTCAGAAAAGGTAAAATAATTCTTTAAGTCCCATTCACCCGCACGTAAACAAGGACTATGACAAAAGTAAGCTGTTGCTTAACAGAGCTACTTGCAAACACAAACCCTTGTTTGGAAACCAACAAGATATTCACATGGAAAAGTAGAGAGTAACAACTGCAAACTGGCTGTAGAAAAGGGACATTTCTTTTAAATATTTGCTGAAGCTTGCAGAGACTTGTGTGGCAACAAAGCAGGCAACAGAAAGGAACCTGTACGAGCTTTCATTTGGAAAACTGGTTTGTGTGAGTGGCCTTTGAAGATGCCACATCCACCCGGCTTCCCAAAGCTCCACAAGATCTGTGGATCTCCAGAGAAAACACTGCATTATATAATAAGGGCCCAGCTCACCAAGTTGTGATTATTATGCTGCTGCTGTGCTGCCATACATGCACACACACATAATTAGGCAGAACAAAGTGTGTACCTATATGTCTGCAACCAAAGTAGCACTGTAAATTAGATACAAGGTGTGTGCATAATTTTTTATGCCCATACTCAAAACTTTCATCCCAAGTTAGACTAAATTAAAATTGGCAAATGGCTAACATTAAAATTAATCATATTCTCCTTGTTGCTACTATAGAAGAGCCAATACTGGATTTTGTCTTAGCTACCAACCCTTAAAGATCTTGAAGTTTAAGATTGAGTCTACTGGCTAATCATCCATCACTGCTCATCACTGACTGTTTCTGAGGAACCGTACCTATGAATAAGCCAGAAAAAGAGAAGGCCTGATTGACTTCAATTAAAAATACACCATGCTCTTAACAGCTGGGTCTCTGAGCTTGCTTCTTATCCACAGTCAGAAGATTACCTTACAAAGGGACTTCCGAGCCTTCAGGCCAACATCAGTGTATTTACACTTGAGCAACCCTCTCATGCTGGGAAACTTTCTGGGTGGAAACGCCATCGCAGGAGAGCAGCCATGGCTCACAGAGAGCAGACTGCAAACACGGAGAACGAAAAGAGGACACAGGGAGAAGTCTGGCCATCACCCGGGAGCCACCAGAGGACAGAAGCAAGAGTCTGTAGTGGTGACAGAGTCACGTCTCTGCAGGGCTCCAAGCCTTGAAGAGGAAGTTGTCCTTGTCTCCTTGGCTGCCCTGCTCGTAGCTGGACATGGAGTGTGCCTGGCCAGCCTGGCGAGGTGTCCCCACGTCCCAGCCTGGTGACATGTCCCAGCCATGCCTCGGTCCCCACAGAGCTCTGTGAGGGCCTGACGGCAGCAAAGGGACACCAGGAGGGTTGACAAGGAGTGGGGCAGAGAAGGAAAATGCAGAGCAGGGACGGGAGCGGCGGTGGAAGGGAGCTGGCTGGCAGCATGCCTTCGCTACCACCTTACACCAAATAGAGTAAACTCGCCAGGTAGTAAATCCGGCTGGTTTAAACTCAAGGTCTACACACACACATTTATAAACTTTTCCTGCAGTAACGGGCTCACAAGGGTTTACCGAAGCGATTGGTTAGAAGAGATAACGTTCTGGTTTGAGTAAAGAACCCAGATAAGAACGCAGGGAAGTTTAGGACTTACTTGTTACAGCGACACACTCTCACCCAGGAACGGTCCCGCAGAAGCGTTCAAGGCCAGCAAGGAGTAACCGTCTGCATTTCCCACACACCAGTGTGACTACAGCTATGCTATTCTTTGCCCAGCATTCTTAATAATAGGAGATGCTGCATTCCACCAGCTCTACCCGAGAAAGAAAAATCTAGTGAAAGGCTCCTGCAAAACCTCCCCTCTATTTGTTATATGTGTGCAGGCAGATATCCATAAACAGAGAGAGCAGGGCTGTGCCTGGGCTGTGAGGGAGCTCAGGGTGACAACACACAGACAAACGGGACAGCTGCCGAGTGCTTTATACTCCTGCCATTAAAACAACCACACGCTCCATTTTTAGGTCGCTCTTTCCTGTAAGCTCCCCCCCTCCCCTCCTCCGCTATCAACACCCCACACACCACCACCACCACAACCACAACCGAAAGCCACTTACTCCAACAGCGCTCCCGGCCGAGCACCGCGTCCCTCACGGCGGGAGGAGATGGAGGGATGGAGGGAGGGCTCCCTCCGCGCCTCCCTCTCCCCGCTCCGCCTCAGCCTCCCCCGCCCTGCCCGCCGCCTCAGCCAGCCGGCAGGGCCGTCCGAGGGCGGGACGGTTCTCCTCAGGAAGGGGAAGCCGCGCTAGGCCCCGCCGCTGCGGCCTGTTCCCGCCCTCCGAGCCGGCCAAAGGGGGCAGCTGCGGCTTATTAATTAATTAATTCAATTAATTAATTAATTTTTCTGAGGAATTCTGAGGAATTGGCACAGGCCCAGGTTGCCCAGAGAAAGCTGTGGCTGCCCCATCCCTGGAGGGGTTCAAGGCCAAGTTGGAGGGGGCTTGGAGCAACCTGGTCTGGTGGGAGGTGTGCCTGCCCCTGGCTGGAAGGAATCTTAAAAGGTCCCTTCCCAACTCCTAAGCGTTCTGTGATGCTGTGGTTCTTCAGTTCTCCTCTCCAATGGCGCTGGTATGGCATGAAGCTGGTTGAGAAGCGACATCTCAGGGGCTTGATATATCTGCCAGCTCTCTTACTTCAACTGAAACTTCTCAGGAGGCCCTGCTGAGCTCCCAGTTTCTACAGACTTGGCAGAAGCATAGTTTAGTAGTTAATTCTGATCTTCCTAGAAGACCTCGGCAGAGGAAATCCTTCATAGAAGGCCTAGACAGAGGAAGTCCTTCATAGAAGACCTCGGCAGAGGAAATCCTTCATAGAAGGCCTAGCCAGAGGAAATCCTAGACCAGAAAAATGCTAAATCGCTGAGCATCCACCTATGAGAACAAATACGCAGTACAAAACAGATGTATATAAATGGACGTCATCTCTCTTTCAGTTGTCCTCTCCAGTATGGCATTGAAGCTGGTTGTGAAATGACATCTCAGGGGCTTGATACATCTGCCAACTCTTTCTTCAACTGAAACTTCTCAGGAGACCCCGTTGAGCTCCCAGTTTCTACCAGACTTGGCAGAAGCACAATTTAGCAGTTATTCCAGGTCTTCCTAGAAGCCAGGCTGTCCACCGGCAGGCAGGCTGTCTGCTACCCCTCAGGGGCACTGCTAATGGAGCCCACTATGGTGTGACACTCGCACTGTCACGGAGAGGACACTTGCAGCCCAAGTGCTGGGACAGGGTGACTCTCAGGTTAGTTTTGCAGCGCGGGGTGTGGGGGCTTGTTTTCCTCTCTTGAGGGCTTCCTCAATTGAAAGGTTTCCAGTTCTTCACCTCTCCAGAATTTCCAATCTTGAACTTCCCTGGGCACTTGCTGTGTAAGGTGTATATGTGAGATGCTGGCAGGGTGACACCTGCAGACATTTGGTGTTTCCTTATTCTCCTGCTGCTTTCTGTTCTGCGATACCAAGCGACAAGTCTTGGTAGAGCAGCTCCTATGAATTATGGTCTCTCATGGTCCTCTTTGTTTCTCATCCCGTTTCCCACGCTCCTGGGGACACAGCTGACAAACATAGCTGCATATTTTTTTGCGGGGGGAATTATCTGGAGGTCCCTGCCTGTTGCTTCTTCTGCAGTGAGAAAGCCAGTCATGCATTAGTAATAAGCCAGGATCTTCCTCCCCCTCCAAAACTCGTCGCTGAACTTTTCCCTGCACTTTTCCCTGCAATTTTACAATTTTTGTGTGCTGGGCATTGTGGTTCCATGAGTGTTTGGGATCTCCGTTTCCATACTGGAGCAAAACACGAGCTGATCCTGTGACACTCTGTCCCCATAAGTCCACCACGAGTCTGTCTTTACCCACCCATTGCCTCTGTCAGTGGCCTGATGCAGTCGGTGCCCCACAGGGACCCCCACACACCCTGAGCTCTGGGGACCCGTCCCCGGTTCCCTGCTTTCCAGGCATGGAGGGATCAGCTGTGCCTGACCGTGCTTCTTGGCCGTCTCCCAGAAACCACTTTTATTGCTGTTCTTCCGTGCCGGCTGCTTAGTCAACACGCTTTACAGGCGGCAGGAGACGTGTTTTCTGTTGGGCACCGAAAAACAACCTGCTGCTGCCATGAGGGATGGGGCACGTCTCCCTCCCATAGCACCCTTCAGGCACGCTCCCGTCCCCCCTCAGCCAGCTAAATGTCACCAGCAGGGCCCGTCTGAGGGGGCCGTAGGAACCTAATCCCTCCCTCTGGGGTCAGATATAACCAGATGAGCTAAATTGGAAGCTGCAATGATAACGTGCGGCTATCAGCTCCCAAGGTGGCATTTAAAGTTGGTAAACAACTCCAAGGGTTGGATTTCACAAGTTTTGCAAAGTAAGTGATACTTCGAGCCACTGATGCTGGGGGCAGCTTTTATCCCAGACACGTTAGGAGCCACGGTAGTGCTCTTAAAAGGAAATAAGGTCTCGAGTGGAATCAGTACACTCCATAGATACTCAGGTTTAGAATCCACGGGGATGCCTCAGCTGAACAGAAACGATGGAAAATCAAAGAAACCCCCCTGAAGTGGATTCATTGGGGTTTTTTTGGGTACGGTTTTGGGGTGGGTTTTTTTGAGACAGTGTGAGTAAAGAGGAAGAACAATTGAGCTGGGAAAAAAAGGGTTTTAAATGTGATTATGGTGAATAATCACAGCCTGATTCAACACACACGGGTTCTAGGAGTGAATACCTGCCCCATGGATGTGTACTTAGATGGCACTAAATGTCGTTTCTTCTGTCTCTAACAAATACTCAAAACGTCATCATAAATTTTTGAGAACTGGGAAAATATCCTGCCCTCCCACCCCTCGAGGCTGGTGTCTGCCCCGGCCTGGCTGTGTTGTCAGCGTCAGTTTGTGGTAATTTTTGATGGATTCACACCTTTGGATGAGGAGCGTTAGATGTGTCTGCACCCGGCGTCCAGGGGAAGGTATTCCACACCCCAGCACTTCTGTGGCTGATGGACTCTTCCAGACCAGCAAAGTCTTAAAGGGAGAAGGAAAAAAAAAAGCCTTGTACTGCTCTTCTCAGAAAAGGGAAATCCACGAATGACTGAAAACTTCTATTAGGATCTCATTTACTGAGTGAGCTCCCTTTGCAGGAGAGGTTCTCCACACAGCCATGGTGCTGCTACCTGCTAACGAGGGAAACCTTGGTTTGGCTTCTCTCCAACTACAGCTGTCTTCTCTTCGTTATTTTCCAATTCTGGTTTTATCTTGGTGCCTGGCTGGTGAAGACTGGCCTTCACAACTTTGAATAGTGAAAGTTTTTTTACAAGGTTAAGCAAAAAAAAAAAAAAAAAGAGACGCCTTGAGGTATCGCAAACCCCATCCCTCTTGAGCCTGTTTTTTATTTAATGCCTGGATGAAAATATTACCTCCTTAGAACCCACGTGTGTGGCTCGGTCCCTGGGCCACCTGCCAAGAGAAGAATTTTAGATGCCCGAATCATGCGCTCAGCAGGTGTAAATTGTGTTCGGGGAGAGTTCACCTTTTGTCCTTAACCCCAGAGGCAGTTTCTCTTCATTAGCTGGGAGAAGATGGAGAAAAGAGATTATCATCGTTTCCTGACTGCGTGCCAAAGGTATGGATCATACCAGGAAAATCTGTTCCTACATTCACAAACATGTTTTCTCCTAATCTGTCTTCAGGAAAACGTCTTTGGGAGGAGCACGGCATAATAATAATCGTGGAAGGGTGGGAATGAAGCGACAGAAGCCAAATTTCTCTACCGAGATTTTTTTTCAAGCGGGATCCAGGGCTGGTTGGATCCCTCAGCTCCCATTGGAAAGAGAAGCCCTTAGTCATGGCTATGATTAAACATTTAGAAGTGTTCCCATCTCTGGCAGCTGCTATCGGGTATCATTCAGAAATGCGACTGTGTTGCCTCATGTCAGAGACTCAGTTTACCAGCGGAACCGGGCGGTATCGCTGGTGTTTAAACATTTCCCCCCCGAAACTGCGACAGATGCAAACATCCACTGCGTTTGTGCCTGTGTCTACGAGGAGAAAATGGCTTGCTTTTCTGTTGAGACTGAAGTCGTGTGTTATCATCACAACTGTGTCTTGGTGTTTGCTGTGCAGTACAGAGAGCACACCAGGGCTGAGTCACAGAAACAAACGCAAAAATTGCCGTTTAAAAGAATAAGGTCACGGGTCGGGTTATTTGTTGGGGAACAAACACAGTAATTAACGGGCCGCTCCCTGCAGTGGCAGCACGGGCAGCGCGGCGCCGGGGGAGCCGGGCGATGGGCAGAAGCCAGGCGGAATAGCCATATATTTCCGGGGCAAACAGCTGAGCTGGGTCTGACAGAGACCGTGGGTGCCATCAGTAGAGAAGGGGGAAAGAACGACAGTATCTTTCAGAAAGCAAGTCTGCTCGGACTAGCCAAGAGTATTTATTTGCTGGTGTTCAAAAACCTTTGTTGCGGCAGGAAATATGAAAAATCTTTCTAATATTTCCTCTTTAGGTGTGCCAGAGAGAGATTGTATTCAGAAAATGAAATGGAAAAGGCTCGTTGGAATTTGTGCTGTATTATTTTTTTCTCTCAGACAATGGCAGACCAAAATCAGCCCCAGTGAATATACACATCTGCTTTTCATCCAGGTATTTTCTCCATGCAATTGATTAGGGAAAAATCTTAGAAAACCTGTTCAAAGGCATATATAACCACTGGGAAAACCTAATATTCCAGTACATAATGAAGAAATACAGGATCTGTGTCTTGTTCTCTCCCAGCGTCCATTTCCATTGCCTGCTTTCGCTTGGCACTGTTTGAATAGTGTCTGGAACGAATATTTTTGGGGTGTCCAAAGGTTTAGAAGGAACTTCTGTGGATCCCTGCAGCATCAGCAATAGCTGGGTTGGGAAGAATTATTTTAATAACCACTATGTCATTTTTCATTTGGGTTCGGTGGCCTTTTGCCAGCCAGAAATGTTCCGATGAAAACAGAGGGATGCAGGAAAATCCGCGAGTTTCCTCTTTGCCGATACGGGAAGCAAACGGCCGTTCCTGGATGTTGCCGGCTCCTCCCGGGGTCGGAAGCCCCTGGATGGGATGCTGCGCCTCAGCTTCCTCCCACCCCTGCTTTTTCACCATCCAGCCATCCTGCAGCTTCCCCAGGATTTAAGACTGTACCTTTTCATCTACAGAAATATTTTTCCCCTGCAGATTTAAATAATTAATTGGGACGTGCCTGGTGGGTCTGGAGATAAACTTAAAGGAGGCAGCAGATACGTGTGACCAAGTGACCTTTTGCTGTCCTGCTGGTCCCTGCGTGCTCGCTGTGCTCAAAGGGACGCTGTCAAAATTGCTAGCCCTTAAAACTTTAACCCGCACTGACAAGTTGTTCTACATTATAAATCCTACCTAAAAGATTACCACGATTGTTTTGTTTGTTCTGTTCCAACAGTCTTTTGCTGAAGGCTCTGCAGTACATCTCTGTGTGTCCTTTCGGGCAGGTGGATATTTTTAAATGCCCGGCTTTATTCCGTGACCTGTTAAAATCCAGTGGATGTGCGTGTAACTCTGCTTGGCGCACAACTCGCCGGGGAGGGGACACGTTTTCTGCACCACAGGAGCAGGCGTTGGAAGCCTTTACTTTCCAGAGATGTTCTGGAAGGCCTGCAGTTATCCTTCAGTATTTTGGGGGCCAGTAAGACTTCTTGACCAGACCCCCCTGGTGATATTCAGTGTTGGTTAAACATGAGAAGCTGTTGGCTCTTAGGAAGAAGTGTGCGATATTTCGGGTGGGTCCGAATCACTCTGTGGGCATTATTTCTGACAGGATCTCTCCATTTAACACAGCTCCATGGGAAGAGGTGAATCACAGCAGATGGAAGAGGTACATTTCGAGCATCACACCTTCTCTTCTTTCTGTACCAGCGGAGAGGTTGATGCAAACACCGGTTCCAAAGCTGCACAGCCGCAAGCGCAGCACCTGACATGGGGACACGTGTCCGTACCGGCCAGGGAGGAGGAGGGAAGGAATGATACCCCACCCCAGGTAATCCCCACCTCCAGCCACAAGCTTGATTTGAGCTCTTTTACCTGTCTGTTATCCCTGCCTTGTTCCCATTGCAGCTACGCTGGCTCCATCGGGACATTTGGGGCTGCGTCTCCTCGGCTGCCAGGAAGGGTTTTTAACCGAACCCAAGGGGATGCTGTCCGGGGTCCCTGAGGAGATAATCCCTCTCAGCCGGTCATCGGGTACTAGGGAGAAACACACAAAAGTAGATTTTAAGCCATCTCACTAAAAGTAGTTCCCTACATGCTGTAACCTTGTTATATGAAGTTGGATTCGTGATGCCATTCAGGCCATCTACCCAGCTTCTAAAATTAGGTAGGTTTTATGGATGACAGCTAGAGACATATTTATTTTTATGAAGTGTTAGAGCTTAAATTTTGTGTAGGACAGTAATTTGAAGGACTGTCCCCATCCTGTTCCGCTAGCCCTGCACAGACCATTCCCTTCTGCGCCCAGGTTTGGCAGGGAGACTTCTCCCAGCCTTTGGGATGATTAAGGCAATGAACTCCTCCAGGACTTCTCGTCTCACTGGAGCAGGATGCGGACTATTAATCAGCTGAACTAATCCTGTGAGTTTCCCCAGTTCTGAGACCTTGCACCACCGTTTCCTGACATCACAGGGCCCGAGTCTCTCCTTCGTTCAGCGCTCTGCCACGAACAGTCATTTTTAAAGGGCAGCCGGGGAAGAGGGTTTCTGGAGCATGTTCTAGAGCAGCACAGGGGCTCCAGCGAGCAATGTGAACTGCCAAACCCCTCCTGATCTGCAGAGTTCCCCGTCCTTTGTCAGCCAGCACCCATAGATGTTCTGAGCAGACGCAGAACGTGCTCTAACAGCCACGGAAAACAGCCCTGAATTAGTAACTGCGGGTGCAAGAACAGGTTTCAGTTCTGCTCTGGGGACCAGGTGGGCTCGCTGATAGTGCAGTTTGTTACTGTGGCCATCCCTGGTAAAATTAATTCCCTAAGGAGCGGGAGAAAGGCAGCCTGTTGTGTTAATCCCCCCGACCTGCCCAGGAGAACCAGCTTCTCCCTCTGGGAATTCTCAGTCCCCTGGCTGTGTGCGGGCACTGCCAGAGCGTCCCTGCCTCCCAACATGACAGGGGGAGAGAATGAAAGTAGCGGGGGGAAACTAATTAGTCAACTAGAGCTATCTGCCTCGGCGTGCCTCGCTCTCAGATCTAGTAAAATAGTGAATGAGAGTCTTCTCAGTATGACTGGTTTTTGCCTGACTGCTTTGGGGTTTCTGCTCTGGGCTTCCCTGGGAAAACAGTGTTTCAAGGCTGACTGATGCAATTGTAAGAACGAGTTAAATATAATTTAATTAATAACTCTAAATAGCAGTTATTACGTGAAGACTTCACTGTGTTAGTTTCTGCCGGTGGGAATGAAGGAATTGGAGTGAAGTTGAGGGGAAAGGAGCCGCCCTGGCACTGTTCCTGCCCTGCAGCGTTCCTCCGGGCCGGGGGGAGTGGGAAATGCTGTCTCCCAGTGTGGACTGGCTGTTGAGCAAACCCCGACCTTAGCTTGCTTTCCAGATTCACTGCAGACACGAGTTTTGCTCAGCCTCTGCCTTAGGCCGGCAGGAGAAATCCTCCCTCTGGATGGACCCACCACACAGCTGGGAGCAGCTGGGCTGCAGGGCCGGGCAGCAGAGGACTCTCCATGAGGAAGTTTACATTTCCACCTTAACGGACGTCCAGGCAGGGGATTGGGACATTTCCTGCAGTGTCAAATTGCTGTTCGCTGAGGAAGGAATCCCCTTGTGAGAGATGCTGGGGGTAGGTGCTCCTCTGAAGCACAGCTGTTCTCATCCGCACACCTCGATGCTCCCCTGACGCCAGCACCTGATGCTGCTTCTCCTTGATCTCTCTGGCTCAGGCGTGACCGCCCCTGGGAGCGCGTCCAAGACAAAGGAGATGTCAGGAGGGTACGTAATTTGTGTTAGAACAGGGGGTGGTCACATCACGGTGCAGGCAGCGGCGTCCTGTTGGTATCGCATCACGACACCACGGCACATTGGGCTGAGGAGTCGGGATCTGCAGCTCTACAGCAGCCCATGAGAGAGACACGTAACTTCAGAGGCTGTTCCCCAGTCAGCCCTCTATTGCTCGATCCTGCGAGCCTCCGAGCCCTTCACTGCTGGCCGCCTCTGCCAAAGTCCTCCTGGTGTGGAAAAGGATCAAAAATACACCTTTTGTGACTTCTGAAAGCTTTTAAATGTAAAGCGTGGTGGGTACGTTATACAATTTTCTAATTTTTTTTTATCCTTCAGAGAGAAAAATGCACACAGAGACTGCTGACTTCCTAAAAACCTTTTGTTTTTTCTTTTCCATGGGCATAACGGCTCAAAAGCAGCGAGTACCAACAGAGAACTGGGAAAATAGACAAAACCCGTAAATTCAGGCGAGGTATTGGAGGCGGGAGCCGCAAAAGTCTATCTCAGAGCGTGCATTGGTGGTTCAGTGGTAGAATTCTCGCCTGCCACGCGGGAGGTCCGGGTTCGATTCCCGGCCAATGCAGGTCACTTTTTTTCCCCTCGGCTTTCTTAAACCGCCGCCTTTTAATCCCGCAGCGCTTCCAGCGCCCTGCGCTTTTCCCCGCGGGGCTCCGGGGCGGGAAGAAGCGGCGCCGCGGCGCTGGGGGAAAAGACACGTCGTGCCGGGGGCGGCCCCGCGGCGGAACGGGAGGGAGGGGAAAAAAATTTGAAAAANGCCGCCCATCACCGCTGCCTCTGGGCACCGGGGCGGCGGCGGGACGGCACCAGCACCGGCCCCGTGTGCGGTGGAGGATGGGGGACCCCCAGGAAGAAGCCCCCCCCACGCCCCTCCGAGGCCGCTGTTTGGTGCCCCCCTTCTCCCATGAGCCACCAATGGGCTCTGGTGGCCAAGGAGGTCGAAGGTCTCCTGGGGGGCATCAAGAAGAGTGTGGCCAGCAGGTCCTGGGGGGGGTCATCTTCCCCCTCTGCTCTGACTTGGGGGGGCTGCATCTGCAGTAGTGGGACCAGTGCTGGGCCCCCCAGTTTCACAAAGGACGGGGAACTGTTGGAGAGAGTCCCTCAGAGGCTATGGAGATGCTGAGGGACTGGAGCATCTCTCTGCTGAGGAAAGGCTGAGGGACCTGGGGCTGTTCAGCTGGAGAAGAGCAGACTGAGAAGGCATCTCATCGATGCTGAGCAAGAGCTGAAGGGCAGGAGGCAAGAGGATGGGGCCAGACTCTTCTCAGGGGTGCCGGGGACAGGACAAGGGCCAACGGGCACAAACTGGGACACGGGAAATTCCATCTCAACATGAGGAGGAACTGCTTTCCTGTGAGGGTGGCAGAGCCCTGGCAGAGGCTGCCCAGAGAGGTGGTGGAGTCTCCTTCTCTGGAGACATTTAAAACCCGCCTGGACACGTTCCTGTGGGACCTGCTCTGGGTGACCCTGCTCTGGCAGGGGGTTGGACCAGGTGATCTCCAGAGGTCCCTGCCAGCCCTGGCCAGTCTGGGATTCTCCCTCTGCACAGTGGTGCCCGGTGGTGTCCCAGCCACATGGGACTCCCTGGTGGGTTCCCCAGGACCCCACAGCACACACAATGAGGAGGGAAGTGCTGCAGACCCACCTAAACGCTATCTTCTTCAGTACATCATCCTGAACCTCAGATTCTCCCAGCAAATCTGAAGCTTCCAAGTTATCAAGTAAGATCTGGCATGTCATGACATCAAATTCCCCTCTTCTAGGATATTTTCCTAAATAAACATGGACTAAACATGATTTAAAGCCCTGAGAGTAAAAGAAAAAGGACCCAGCCAGGTTCATTCGGTGGCACATGCCCAGCAAAATCAGCAACTTCCACCAGCTTTGGTGGGAACTGCCTGGTCCCACTCTCTGTTCAGGTTTATTTTCAGAATCCAGCTGCTGCTCTCCCCTCAATGAGCATCTATGCGGTGGTGTGTGATGCTGGAGTGTGCTTAATTCACGCTCTTACAAGAAGTTGCCAGATGCAACTGTCCCCATTTTACAGAACCTGGGACGAGGAGGCCCCTTTGCTGCCCAGTGGGGTTCCTCCAGTGTGCCCCGGCTTATGGAATCATAGAATTGTTTTGGTTGGAAAAGACTTTTAAGATCATTGAGTCCAACCATCAACCCAACACTGCCAAACCCACCACTGACCCATGTCCCTCAGCACCACATGTCCCTCTGCCCGGCTTTTAAATCCCTCCAAGGATGGGGACTCCACCACTGCCCTGGGCAGCCTCTGCCAAGGCTTCACAGCTGTTTTGGTGAAGATTTTTTTCCCCAATCTCCATCCTGAACCTCCCCTGGGGCAACATGAGGCCCTTTCCTCTTCTCTTGACATTCGTAACCTCAGCAACTGCCATTTTTCTACGCTGTCACAAAACAGCATTTAGCAGCTTGACTTTCTTCAAAGCAGATTTTTAGAAGCAGCTTCCTAGGAGTTACTGAGTGTGATTTTCATAATTAACATGATGTACAAACCATGGGACGTGTCTGTTAAGGAGAAGCCCAGAGTGGCCGAGGCTCCCACCGCGGCTGAGCCGGGGGTGCCGGAGCAGGGTCACACCAACCACCGCAATAAAAAACACAAAGCAATTGAAATACCTTCTCTTGGGGTTTTTCTCCTTCTGTTTACCTCAGAATAGCAGAAAATGAACAATACAGATATTCTTACACTGGCATGGATTTCTCAGCGGTGAGGGACAGTCGCTGTGGAAGGTCCCGCGTGGGAGGCGGATGGAGCAGAGCTCCTTCTCGCTGCTGGGGAGGAGCAGCTCCAGAGCCCATCAGCAGGTGTCTAGTGACTCTCCCTGTGGAACCAGCACCAGAGCGTATCTGCTGCCTGTAGGGAAGTGAAACGAGGCTGCTGTGGCAGCTCCATCTAAATGTCCCCCAGACCATCGCCTCCCAAGTACAGAGTAAATGGTGTTATTCGGGCAAGGCTCAAGGTGTGGCTGCTACGGGAGAAAATACAGATGCCTTTCACAGGGCTGTGAAGGAAAACAAAATGGCCCATCAGTGGCTATGGAGTGAGTTGGTGGCACTGGCTGTTCTTCAAACTTCAGGAGGCAGAGCTGGGACCCGGCCGGGTCTCTGGGGGCACCCTGGAGGTGTTTTCTCCAGGAAACACCTTGTCACCTTGAGCCAACGGATTTTAACTGTTTTTAACCGGGCACAGGGGGGACACTCAGCAACTCCCTCCCAGGACGACATTCACCTCCTTGTGTCTGGGTTTCTGTGCTGGCATCAGGGAAAAACAGTGTCACAATGGTACCTTGAGGCTCCTCCGCATTCCTCAGGGGGGTTAACACATTCCTGGTACCTCCAAAACCTCAGATGCCTTTGGGGGGGGTCCTTCCTTTGCCCTGGGAGTGGGTTTTTTGTTGGGTCTGCTCAAGGTTTTGTGTTTTTCATTGATTCTCGTGAGGCACACGCTTGGACTCTGGATTTTCCACAGCATTTTTTCTCGGAGCTGCAGGTGCCTGTGGCAGTGGCATCGGCCGCTCATAAATAAATGGCAAAAGTGATTTTTCTGCTGCCATAGGCTCATACCCTGCGTTTGTTTGCAGGTATCCAAATGAGGCAGTTGAGAATATTCATGGTTCTGTTATATTATTTATGCTTTACTTAGCATTCCCGTCCTTCAAAAAATGTTCCTGCCACAGATCAGGAAAAAACGTTAAAGTGACAAATTTCAGGGGTTATGGACAACACACTTACTAATGTCACTTAACAAACCATTTGAAAAGATAAGTGTATTATTGAAAAGTGGAACAAGTGAAAAAATTGCTGATGTCATTTACCAAAGAGTTTTTATCTGCTGCTGCTACTCGGGGAAGACAGCGCTCAGAATAACCTTCGGGAAGTTCTGCGTGTATTCTAGACTGAGTCTGGATGATATTACAGTCGTAGGTCCTCCAACTAAAAATGGCTTTTCCTCCTGTGTTTTTACATCTTTCATTTTTATTGAATAAACTCCCTCGTTTGCTGTGGGGAAATGGAGGAATAAAGCAAGGAAGTCCTTCCTTAGCTCCCAGTCTACCAAGTCTGGGTGGGTTTGGTTGGTGTCTGTTGTCCCCAGTGAGAACATCGTAAGAACATCCCAAAAATCCAGGTTATGCATCAGCCCATAGTAAAGAATTACGAAAGTTGGAATTAAAAAAGGAGATAAAAAGGCAGAAAACAGGATTAAAGTAGTGAACTGGGAGATTCATTAGGGTTGCAGGCAGATAAGTAAAATATAGCCCTGCAGAAATTATTTGACTGGCAAATTAATTACACAATATTCCAATGGCTTTCTCAGCCCTCAGGAAGCAGGTAGGAGTCTGCAGGACTTCATAAAAGAGCCTCCACTGGTCTTTAGCCTAATCAGAGATGAAAATTAACATTTCGGGATTTGAGGCAAATAGGAGGGTTTTTGGTAAAGCTCAGAAAGACAGAGTCTAGCACAATTATACAGGTTTACACAGTTTAAAGTGTCCGGACAGTGGGATTTCTTTACAGGCCTTTAATTTACAGACCGACGGGGGACATGAAGGCAAAGCTGGTTTGGACACCAAGAGTCTCATTGGGGCAGACGGTGCCACGGGACACTTTGTATTTGTTGAGAGGATGCCTGATTAATATACTCTGCAAAGTGTTTTACCCCAACCCTGAAAATGTACGCTATTATTATTACTATTATTATTATTATTATTATTTCCTAAAGTGTCAACTTATTCTCTGAACCCTCTTGCCTGTTTGCTGTTCTCTCTCTGTCCCCAGCACGCAGAAACATAACATTTTATGTTTTTCCAGTTTGCTTGCTGAGTGTCGTATTTTCTCGGGGGAGATATTACGAGCTCTGTCTCGGAGCACACGTTATTTGCTGTTCCTGGAAAAGCTTTGGAAATACCTACATCCCGATTGAAACACATCCCCTTCCAGTGAGAAGGACCACACGACACGCTCATTAGCCTGGTATGAACCCCAGTATCATTACAGATATTAAGTGAGATCTCTGATTGCCTGGAATCACACCAGAAGAAGACTTGGCACCTACTCACTGTCTTAAATCAACCGTAACCCAGACTTCAAATGCCCACCTGGCCTTGCAGCTTCCTTCCCGCGCTCCCTTTCCTCCAGGGGAACCCCTTGCTCCCTGTTCTTTGTGCTCTTCAGGTGATATCTACAACCCGAAACATAAGTGGAGTTTTTTCTCAACAAGAAGAAGACGGTAATCTTTTGGAAATAAGCAATTCTGAGCCCTTACAGGATGAGGTGTGCCGCCCTTTAAACTCATGATGAGTGGTCAAATGGCCACCGTTTGCCTTCCAACCAAAGCTTTAGCCACGCGTGGAGCCATCTGACACAGAGGGGAATTGGGGGCAGAGAGGGGTGGCCCGTGACACCCCTTCTTCCACCTCTGTTTTCATTGCTTTTACCAAAACAGCCTGCATTTATATATATTTTTGGGAACCGGGGTGCCCTTTGCCTCCTCTGCAAACCAGGGCCCTGAGTGCTCCCTGCTCAGAAATCACGAATATTCTTATGTAAAACCGTCTTTTCCTGCTTTCCTGACCCATGTGGGAAAATGGGACTTCTTCACCCAGGCTCTTGGGGAAAGAAAAACCAAAGTGAGGGCTACTGCTAATAGCTCTTGCAAAAAAAAATACAGTTGGATTTAAATGTTGTCACTTTTGAGCTGATAGGAAACTGGAAGCTTTACATTTTGTCTCATTGCAGTAATAGTATAATTACTGAATTATAAGGCAGCCAAATTACAGCAAATGCACCTAAAAATAACTGTGTAATGGCATCATCCGCCAAAGAACAACAAGAGTTTGTTATTAATAAAAAAAGAAGCAGAGTGAAAGTCCCGGTGGTAGCAGACGTTGGGAACAGGAGTTTCTGAGGAGCCCTGGGGACGGGAGCTCATCGCCGTTACTCAAGTGAAGCAATTCCTGTGAGGGATCTTCTCCGGGAGTCCCACGTTCCTCTCCAGGACAAACCAGAGTGTGTCATGGAAACTCCTTCCCTGGGCTCTGAACTTTTATGGTGCTGAGGCTGAGAAAGAAGACATTACTCAGAAAGTAGCAACAACAAGAACAACAAAAAGCCCCACAGGAAAACACAAACAGAAAAAAAAGAATTAAAAATATACTTTGAGTTGGGTGAGTAAAGAGTATTATTCACTTTGGAGCTTCAGTTAGATAGAGTAGCAATAACGGGCGATGTTTGGAAAGTGCAAGATTGGGGGGGTGTAGAAAGGGTTTGGGCACTTAGGATGGACCTGCTCAAAGAGATCTGCCCTTTGCAGGGGTCAGGGAACGCTCAGGGAACCCCTCTGAAACGTCACTCCTGACCTTTAGCACTTTGCCTGTTCTTTGAGAACAGGTAGTTGTATTTTGCTCATTAGTCTTACGGTAAAATTTCCCCCTCGTTTTACCTTCCCAGCCTTGCCTGATTTGCATGACCTGAGAAACCAACAGAAAAACAAGAACACTGGGAATTAAGCACCTTATTAATAACAGCCTCTAACTCGTACCTCAAACTGAGGGTATTTCCCAAGTTCTCCTCAGATCCCACCATCGAAGTAGGTCTCACGTGAACCTGCTGGAAGCTCTGGGCTATTTGACCGGGAAACAAAAACACACTTTTACTGCTTCTGTAGCTGCTTTAGCAGCCACGATTATCAGAGGGATTTTAATTGCTCTAGATCTTCTTAAGTGCTGGTCTAGTTTGCTGTGAGTTTGCGGTGTCTGAGGAGTACCTTGATCTGAGGCTGAACAATAATTAGACACACAAGACCATCACAGTGTGTGTTAAACAGCATCTTTGTACAGCAGAGAGAATGCATTCTTATAAAGTCATTATAGGGCCATTTTTTAGGTATATGAGGAAAAATAAAACTTTAACATTTTAAAACTTAAAAATTAGACTCAATTTTGAATGTCTTTAAAAACTTTAATAAAACAACATCAAATTCCCATGGAACCGGGAATCAGCCAGGCCGACTCTCATCCCTTCATGTAGAAGCTGCCGCTGACCCCAGTGAAACACGTCCAAATCCAGAGATCACGGATCAAAAACTTGCCCCTTCCTTGCTCTGTTATTAATTTGGGCTCATCCCATCCGCGGGGAACGTTCTCCTGCGGTGATGCAGAGCGGATGCTGTCCCCTCCTAGGGCACCCGACCCTGCGGGGACTGCAGGAGGCCACCGGCACGACGGGGGCCACCAGTGTGATGGGTCCACCAGCTCTGGTGGGCTGCCGAAATGCCGTGAACCAGAAAGTGATATATTTACATCTCATTATCAATATGTCAATAGGGGCCAGCTCTGTGTACATTTTCTCGCTGCAAAGAATGGGGTAATCTAATAGGGATTTGACTGATATAAAGATTGACTTGGTTTTTCCAATGATATCTTTTACTGAAATGTTGTGATCTGGAAACTAATACATTTCTTCTGGCTTATCACATCAATAGGCCTAATTTTGTTGGCTTTTGTATTGAACGATCCGGTGAATATGCAATCCAGCTTTGATTTCTCTCTTTATGGTATCTCTTATTATTAAAGTCCTCTCATCCAAGAAATAATATATTTTTATTTACTAGTAACATTAATGGGATTCAATTTTTACCTCAGTTTTAATCTAGTTTTTCATATTGAAGAACCAGATCCCCTTTAGTTAAAACTGAAAAACAACCCCGTTTTTCCTCCGTTCTTTGTGTGGGTTGAACTACAGTTTGGCTATTTTGATTTAACACTACTCTTCTACAAATCAGTGGTTATTACTCACTGCGTTCCAAATGCTGCAGAGAAGATGATATTATTTACTGTGTGTTATTACTTGCCCGTTTGTCCATAATTATTTCATCAAGTGGACATGGCCAGCGTGCACTTTGTGTTCTGTTGGGTGGATGTAAGTGCTCCGTTGGCACCAAATATCAAACCTTGGCAGAGGCTGCCCAGGGCAGTGGTGGAGTCCCCATCCCTGGAGGTATTCAAAAGCTGGGCAGACGTGGTGCTGAGGGACATGAGTCAGTGGTGGTTTGGGCAGTGCTGGATTGATGGTTGGACTTGATGATTTGAAAGGTCTCCCTTCCAAGCCAGACAATCCTGTGATTCTGTGAACATGTGCCCGGCTCCAGCTGGTATTTACTCTCCACAAAAATGCTCCTCTTGGCTTTCACAGAATCCCAGAGTGGCCGGGGCTGGCAAGAACCTCTGGAGATCATCTGGTCCAACCCCCTGCCAGAGCAGGGTCACCCAGAGCAGGTCCCACAGGAACGTGTCCAGGCGGGTTTTAAATGTCTCCAGAGAAGGAGACTCCACCACCTCTCTGGGCAGCCTCTGCCAGGGCTCTGCCACCCTCACAGGAAAGCAGTTCCTCCTCATGTTGAGATGGAATTTCCCATGTCCCAGTTTGTGCCCATTGGCCCTTGTCCTGTCCCTGGGCACCACTGAGAAGAGTCTGGCCCCATCCTCTTGCCCCCTGCCCTTCAGCTCTTGCTCAGCATCGATGAGATCCCTTCTCAGTCTGCTGAGCCCAGAACAGCTGGTGGGTGCCCCCTTGTCATCAGCCAGAGCCAGCCCCTGTCTCTGTCAACCCAGAGCTCCAAGGCAGAAGACCTCCTGGCCAGGAGGGGAGGCAGCAAAGGGAGCAGCATCATGCCTGAGAAACCACCCCAGGACTGGGAGACCACGAAGAGAACCATCAGCACCAACGCTGCCACAGGTAGGACCAAAAAGAGCCCCAAACAGACCCTCAAAGTCATAAAGGTCGTTATCTGGGAGCCCCTGGGAGGCAAAGGCTGTGGCTGTGACCCACCACCATGGGCAGAGCCAGAGCTGAGCTCCAGAGAACACCCCGGGAGGAACAGCATCCGCACGGGGGTAAAGCACATTCCTTAGGGAAAGTAAAAGTGAGGTTCAGCTGGCATTCTACAACAGTGTTGTGAAACTGATAATTAAAAATCTGTCTTAACAATTTTGGTAAATCATTTTCAGCTTAGACTTCTCTTTTTGATGCATCAGAAATAATTAATTTCTTTAAATACAACTCCTTCATACTCTGTATTAAAGTCAGGCATTTTAGAAGGGAAAATGGTCTTTTAATAACTATTCTCGTAATTACAAACTCCATTCTCTGTACAAGTCCTGTTTTCAATTAACATCCTGCATTAATGTGTTCGTTCTCACTGCCCATTAGCTCTGGTGACAGCGCCCGTCACGTGCATGGAGGGTTTTGCAAATTCATAACTACCAGGAGTTGGGTTTCCTTTATTTTGCCACTATTTTCTGAAGGCCTCAGGACGGTGTGAGCCTGTCGCCCAGGAGACAAACAGTGCTCTTGAGGTTTTGTTTCTCAACTTTTTTGGTGGCGTTTGCTAACTGCCAGCCACCCATGGTGGAGCCACCCGTAGAGGGAGGTGACTGTCACACAGTGGTGGGACAAGCAGAGGATGCTGGTACCGCCGATGCTGGTGACTGTCACACAGTGACCCAGGACCCACTGCAGCTCCATCCTGGGTTGCATCTCCAGCAGCGTGGCCAGCGGGGGAGACCCCCCCCAGTGCTGCCTCCAGCTCTGGGGCCACCAACAGCAGAAGGACACGGACCTGTTGGAGTGGGGCCAGAGGAGGCCACGAAGATGCTGGGAGGGCTGGAGCCCCTCTGCTGGGAGGGGGGGCTGAGAGAGTTGGGGGGGTTCAGCCTGGAGAAGAGAAGGCTCTGGGGAGACCTTGGAGCCCCTTCCAGTCCCTCAAGGGGCTCCAGGAGAGATGGGGAGGGACTCTGGATGAGGGAGGGGAGCCCTAGGAGGAGAGGGAAGGGTTTGACCCTGAAAGAGGGGAGATGGAGCTGAGATGTGGGGAAGAAGTTCTTTGGTGTGAGGTGGTGAGAGCCTGGCCCAGGTTGCCCCGAGAAGCTGTGGCTGCCCCATCCCTGGAGGGGTTGAAGGCCAGGTTGGAGGGGGCTTGGAGCCACCTGGTGTGGTGGGAGGTGTCCCTGCCCAGGGCAGGGGGTGGCACTGGGGGGGCTTTAAGGTTCCTTCCCACCCAAACCGTTCTGTGATTCTATGATTCCATGAGGTGAGTGATGGGGAAGGATTTGGCCCCAAAGCAGCGCATGTTGGTCCTCAAGCCCGGTGGCAGGGCTGGAGAGGCCGTTGGCACCGCTGCCTACCCCCCAGGCACACACAGACCTCACATCTGGTGCTTTAAAACCATAACATCTTTATACCCAAATATTTTAGTGAGCGAGGGGTCCTGGCTGTCCTCTGCAGCGATGATCTCACTGGGACAAACACATGGTACCTTTGGCAGTGAGCCCACCCCACGGCAAACTCTTTGGGAGGACTTCAGCAAACTGCTTCTGGTTGGGGATGACAGAAACAGACTCCTGGTACCTCGGTCAAACCAGACATCCCTCCGGAATCATGTTTCACATCTGCCAGGCTTTACGCCAGTGACCCCGAGGCGGGACGGAGGATGAGGATGCCAGGATGTCCCCAGAAACACCCTCTCTCTCTGTCATTTGGTGACTGGGCTCCTGACACCAAGTAACCTCACGCTGCTGGTGTGAGGCTCCAGTAATGAAAAACATCACATCTGGGAGGAAAAATACTCGGATTTGTGTCTTTGAGCCTTTCCTGGCCGCAGCTGGGAGCAGAGCTGTCCCCGAGCAGACCCAGGGGCACCTTCAGAGCTTGTCATTGACTCCCCCCTAGCTCCCGAGCCCCTGGACCACGATGTCCATCTGGAGATGGAGCCAGTGACACGGTGGGAGCTGTGCTGGAAAACTGCCCTTTTTCCCAACTTGGGTGAATTTTAGTTTTCCCGCAGTCAAATAGGGCAGAGTCTTCCAGGGAATGAGTTTCTGGGAACTGTATGAGGGGGAAGGATCCCAGATACATCAAGAAAATCCCTCCCAAACCAAGAAGGGATTTCACTTGAAAAACCAAAAAGGATTTCACTTCAAGAAAGTAGTTAATTAAACCAGATTTCTCTGTGTTTTGTCAGTTAATTCACAAACTACAGGGAAAACAATGTGTAATTATGCTATTTTAGAGCGCTCGTGACATAAACACATCCCTCAAGTGACATTTTTTGGGGGTTTCCAGAGCTGGCAGAACAGCCTGGAGCCAGTCCCCGAGCCAGTTCCCACACAAGCTGGGTGCCGGCCAGTGTGGGCCACGGCCACCTCCACTGTCACCACAGCCAGATGCTGGCCACCGGGACACTCTGGTCCTGATTCCTCGTGCATTGCTAGCGGGGTCTTCTCCAGTAAGAAAACGTGTGGGGCAGAGGGGGCAGGTCACCTCTGGACACGTAGACCTTCGCCCACCGCCTCACCGTGGTGTGGGAGGAAGATCTCTGCCCTCCAGGTACCACCACCAGCAGAGCTTCTGGTGATGGCATGGCTGGAAAACGCAAACCAAAGAGTTTTAACTGGAAAAAATCATGGCTCGTGAGTTCTTGTGCTGTTAAATATGGACGGTTTGCTCTTACTCCTCAAAGAGCCAGCTTTTCCTGCTGTCACCACTGCCTTCTTCTGGGGTTGGTGGCCAAACACGCTGGTCCAGGGAGGGACCTGCATCCCCTGGGGAGGCACCTGATTGGGAGCATCTGATCCACGTGCAGCTCCACGGCCCACGTATGTAAATTTGGGGGGGGGGGGGGGGAAGGGAAATATAATTACATTCATATATTCTACTGGAAGCAAGGTGACTGGCGGAGCTGGAACAGCGCACCCTTCCCCAACTCCCCCCTCCGTGGGGTGGGCTGCCTCTTCCAGGGCCATCCCCAGGACAATCTTGGGGTTGTTTTGCCGTTTTTCTGGCCGGGCTGGCGTCCTCCTCAGACAAGAGAAATTCAGAGACGAACAGAAATTCAGAAATCCAGCAAACAGAGGAGCTATAACCGTCCTCCGCAGCGTCGTTACTACTTTTGGCGTCTCCAAAACCTTGTAGGAAAAAGGCTGCCAAGTTAAATCTACGTATGCGTGAGGGGGGAATGTATTTAAATATATTTAAGTCTATAGATGTGTGCTTTATGTAAGAAAACTCTGGCGCCGGGCTCAAAATCACCCATTTTTAGGAGAATCGACGGCATCCAAGGAGAAGACGCCGGGCTGACATCAAACCCCCACCGCGCACCTCCTCCTCCTCCTC